>VWZF01003891.1:856873-925230 GCA_013396755.1 Sclerurus mexicanus | reverse complement strand
GGGGGGGGGGGGAGGCAGAGGTTAAATGAACTAGTGCAATCCTCCTTGTCTATGACAAGTTTAAGTCCAATCATAATAATCTAAACAAAAATAAAAAGTCCTTTAACTGCTTGTAAGTCACAAATTAATAAGTGTTTGAACTTGAAGAATATACCTAGTGAAACAAAACACCCTTAAAAAACCTGGCACTGTTTCAATAGCAACAAGAGGTGAAAAGAGATATAGTAATGTTTTATCTACCTATGGCACCAAGAACCTCACATATCTTTTTCTACCCCTCTTCTAAGCACCAAAAGAACAGTGCAAGCTCAACTCAATGACTAAAGTCGTTTCCAAGGTGCAGCTACTGAAGGACAACCAACCTAAAAATAGGTTGGAAGGTACAGCTAGATATGCCACAGAATTTACTATCACAGTGTTAGAGACAAACCTATCTACTATTTGAAATTTTAGTGATGAGTCACATATTTCTTTAAGAACATTGTACCACACAAATTAAGCAAAAACTATAACTTTAAAAAAACCCACAACTTACCAGTTTACTCTTAGGTCCTGAAAGGTCTGGACTCGAGGAGATTATTCCAGCTATTTACACTTCCATTGAAGCGAATAAATCAGAAGAGATCTCATCTGCTGACAAACATCCAAGTCTTCAGCACTCGGAACATCTCCTGAGTTTTCCTTAAGCTCACCTAACTTGTGCTAAAACTACTACCTAGTAACAAATCTCTAAAAAACTAAAAGCAACCACTTCTGTGCAAAGCTGTGGCAACACTTCAAGGAGAGGAGAAGAGAAGAGAACTGAGCTCCTGCTCAGACCAGGTGCTCTCGGTTATCATCAGAAAGGACAGGAGCCTCCTTTGATGAGCCACACCTGAACTCAGGCTCAGCTGTTTGCAATTGTCATCTCTTCCAAAACTGTTTGCTCCCTGATTAAAGACTGGCCACACCTGTCTCATTCTTGGGTATCAGGAGTAACAAGTGCCCACACACAGTAAGAGCCACAAGTTAATGTTAAATTTTGATGCTTGGGTACCTTTTCCACTAGGACTTACCCAAAGCACAGGAAAATGCCATCATTTTGCTCTTGAATAAATATGGCAGGACAGAATTGGAATGGTAAACTCAAGAGAGAAAGGGACAGAGGGAGAGCCGGGCTTGTCAAAATCATGCAAAGATTTCATGTCTTGAATAAATGCACTTTGGTCATTATTTTCCAGTCTTGGAAACAATTTTTTTCATAAATAATATTTTATGGAGAAGAATATCCATTTCCATGGTGACATCCAGCAATGAAACATTCATCTGTTAAAAGCTCTTAAAATCTGAATCGGATTGCTCCAACTGAAAACTGCAAGTCCAGCTTTTTCCCCAAATTCAATCACTAGAGGCAAATTGAGGTAGGAATTCCATGTTCCCTGGGACAAAACACGCAACTTAAGTGAAGGGGCATTTCAATATTCAGAAAGGGTTTGCTCACTCAGAATTGTAGAACTAGAACTACTTATCTGTCTATTAATGTTTTCGCTTGTCTAATTACATTATTAAAAAAATATTAAAAATTTGTCTAGAGCTTTGTGCTTCCATTGCTCATTTCCTCTTCTGGTCTCCTGCCCTTCCCTGACAGATGTTGCCATGTCTGAGAGGTGCCCATAGAGCAGCTCTGGGGCTCCAGTCTGGTGCACCAAAGCAAAGGAAATCCGTGACAGACAAGGTGAGAGCAGTAACCATTTCACACACCCAGTTTCCCCCTGGTGCCAAGTGTGTGTCAGAGCCCAAAGGCACCGGAGCTCTCAGACACCACTGCTGTTTCTCAGCAATAGCATCTGGCTCAGCTAAGACACCTTTTTAGAGGGATGACGATATCGATTTTGACATTTATAAACCAAGCATATGTATTAATACCTAAAATTTGAGAGACAAAAGCCACCAAGGTGGCCACATTGGTAGCACAACATAGAGAAGCACTTTTTCTAACAGGGAGAAAAAAAAAGTAGTGTATCACAAGTAGCCTCTGTGTGTGGCTATTGACTAGTTGACAAAACAGGCTAAAAATCGATAGCATTTTCTATGGGAACTTAGATAACTTCCCAATAATATAAAAAAGGGTCTGCTGAGGAATAGATGTCATCTCTGCTGATGGCTTAACTACAAATATTTCATTTATTTATTTCTGCTTCTTGAAGAGCTCACTAAGTTCAGTCCTGGTACCGGCACTCCAGGGAATAAAAGAAAATAGTATTCCTGTGTAAAAGGAAAAGGGAAGCTTCAAGCCATGGGCAATGCTGAACACTTAGCACTTGGCTTGCTGTAAATACCAGAGAAATTACCTAAAACCCTTGAGAAACGTTTACTGGTGCAAAATTGATCTGATAACGTAAAGAGAACAGGCTCCCAGAGTGAAATCTTTGCACATCCTGTTTCCCCTAGGATTGAAATCCTGTTATGCTTCGTCTCTTGTTATGGACAAAATGGAAAGCACCTTATAAGCTACTAACAAAATAGCAGTTGTCATCTGATTTTTGTACATAGCCTGCTCATGACAATGACAAATTTCAACAGATAGCTAAGAAGGAAAAAAAGAAAAACAAAACAAAGTTTGGAAGGGAAGATTTAAAATGTTTAAACCAAGATCTAGAAAAGGTAGATGCAGTCTGGAAAAAACCCAGCCCCAGCTGTAAGGGAGGGTGGGGTGGTCTTTCTGCTGCCAATGGAGCACAAATATTAGTGAGGTGCATTTTTACTTTCCCAGTGACCAACTGGACGACTGCAGTGTGCATTCATCTGTTCACATACAGCTCACATTACTGAAAATAGATTACAGATTTCCTCCCAGCATGAAGTGGTCATTTAGAGGAGGGGGTTCATTTAAAAATGACGGTAAACATGCAGCATTCCTTTGTCAATAGTTGTTGTCCTAGTTTTGCTATCTAACAAATAATTAGTTACAATCATTTTTTAGGACAGAAGTGGATCATTTTCCTTTTTTATTACCATATGCCTGACTCTTCGTCACAGCCTAATCTGTATACAACTGCAGATTTAAAAGTATTTTATTTTTACCACAGGAAAAGTAATTAAATCAGTGTTGTATTTGTGGAGCTGCTTTAAAGTATTAAAGTAACTTGATCCCAAATGAACTTAAAATTTTAATTCATTTTACCTTATGCTGGCTGTGGAAGAAGTCAAATTTTTAAATGCAATATGACATATGGCTGTTCATTATTTATACATTCTGTAGCAGACTATAAATTTTACTTTGGACATATATCGAAGCACTGAAACCATTTCAGTTGCAAACACATAAATCATAGTTACAGTTATTAGTCTAAATGTAATGCCACCCAGGTTCTAGATCAAAACCTTTAAAATCCATTATAATTGGCGTCTGCTGCATAACTTATGTCTGATTTTATTAAAGGAGCTCATTATTATTTATATCTTTGAAACATTATATTCCTAGCTGTGTAACCAGTTAAATGTGAAAGATTTGAGGAGTGGAGGGAAAGAGGAGGGAACAATAGCCTACAAAGGAGGAAGGATAAGGCTGTAAGGGAGTACAAACGTGCTGAAATGAAATCCCCTGCTCCGAGGGATGGATTAGGGAGCCTGCACTGGTGGCTGCTGCTCACTGGGGACGAACGAGGCGGCAATTCTGTGCCAGCCAACTCACACCTCAGTGCAAAGGCTGCAAACCAAAGCCATTCCCCTTCCTTAGAGGCAGGGGGAAGGTTTCAGAGAGTTCCTGGAGCCTGGAGAATCACTGCAACAAACCAGAAAGCGCTGAGAGGCCCTTAGAGATTATTAGGAGGCTTTTTGCTGATGAGCTGTTTGCTTTGCGTAGCTGGGATGAGAAGAGCACTCTGGGACACACATCCCATAAACACGAGCAAGTCCTTTGCTTTTATTCCTTGGCCAAAGTGGCTGAGCCTCAAAGCCAGGAGCCTGCTCTTTCTGGACCATGGAGACCTTATCATTCCCTTCCCGATTTTGCTTTTGTCTTCAAGAGTGGCTTTGGCTTAGCTCTAAAATGTAGCCCAAAGAAATAAATGAGAGAGCAGCTATGTCAGACAGATGTGTGCCGAGGACCTGACACTGCACTCTCTAAAATCAGTGGCAGGGCTTCAAAGGGCCAAGGATCAGACTTTCAGATGGTTTGAAGTTTTCAGGGAAGGAAACAAATCTCTGAGACCCGGTAAATTAGGTACATGTGAGCTATTGACACTTCCCCTGTCAGGGGAACTTAACCATCACTTTTTTTTTATTATTTATCCTTTAATGCTTAACATTTTAAAGTTTCATAACTTGAGCCACATCTGGACTTATGAGGAGGATGCCCAGTTGGTTCCAAGAGTATATTAAACACAAGGTATAACAAACAGTATATGAAATTCTTGGCTTTTGTTAGAAATAGAAGGGGCATGGACTGTTCTTGCGGTAGGCCTAGACCACTTACGTTTCTTGAAAGCAAGAAAAGATTCAAGAGTAGGAGAAAGGGAACAGAAATTACCTTCACCTGCTTAGAAAATGCAAGCAAATATTATATCTTAAACCTGTATTTTAAATGTAAAGTGGAAGAGAAAGATGTTGCTAATACACATTTAGTGAGTATGAAATGCTAAGCAATAAATATCCAACACCAGTTTAATAGTAAGAATCCTCACTTTAAAATAAATGTAGTAAAAACTGAGTTGTTCCCTCACAATTAATCCCATCACACAGAACTGCTCCATGAAAATTACACCTTTCCCCGCAACTAAAAGGCTGCATTTCTTGTAGAATCCTTTTCATGAAACATATAGTCCATTCCCAAGTTTTACACCAAGCTCTTTGATATTTTCCCTTGTCCTGAAATGCTGAAGTTGGTTTCTATTCAAAGAGACTTCCCATTTCACAGATAAAAGGGAAGTTCAAGTGCTGACATAAAGCAGGGGAAGAAGTGGCCACCCAGGCCTTGACTGTGGCTAATTTGTAAATCTGCTTGTGTAGGCTGGCAGTCCTAATAAAAACTCATTAATCATGTAAGGCCGCGGTGCGTGCTGCTCTGCAATAGCCCTGCAGCATTTCTGTGCTGTGGGGACAATATGCTTCATAAACTCAAATTACTGTGCTGCAAAAGCTAATTGAAAGCACGTGGGATATTTTGCCTGGGGATAACACACCCCCAAAAGTCAAATGGTCTTACAGCTTTTATTATTTGCTTGAGAAGAGCTGACGGGCTTCTGTACAGCCCACTAAGCCAGTCTATAAAGAACCTGATTTTCTGTTTCTTTTCTATGAGGGATCTTATTCTTTCATTTGATTGTGCAAATTGTCAACCAAAGGAAAAAGAATCATCTGTTGGTTATTGGACAAATTTGAGCTCAGTGTGAATTTTTGAGTTGGAGGTTGGTTTTCCCTGGCTTGTGTAGTTACAGGAGACCCAAAGATCAAATGACAAAGAGTGACTGATTTAGGTTCTTGCTTTCAGATACTTAGATTTTTAGATAACATCCTCCCACAGGCATTTTCTGGGCCACACCTGTGTAAGTCCTAAAAGACAAATTTACATCCTCCTCTGGTGCTCTGTGTGGGAAGGCTGATAAGAGATTCATGGTCCCAAATGAAAACAGATCCTTTATTTAATGAATATCAAAAAGCTAATCATCTGTATCTTACTGCCCATGAAAATGATCTTGTTACTGGATGAGTAGCTCACTGAGCTTTAGTTTTGATTTAATATTAATTAAGTTCATTATAAGATTGTGAACCTGTGGAATGTTTTATGATTATTATACTTACTGAAGTATTTACTGATGTAAGTCAAAATACATGCAATGCAACAAAGCATTGAATTGGCATAATAACATTCTATTTGTGTACTATCCCAATAAATGGGTTGAATTCATACTACAGTAAATATTAAAATTCTCTTCCCAAAACCAATTGGCCAAATTAGGCTAGCAGAATTCCAATTTAGGGAAAAAAGTCTTATGTTACTTATCTTTATTGTACACAGCTGCTGATGATAGAACCTAGAATGTTCTACAGAAAAAGAGACTCTATTTCAAATTTTGGTAATTTGTCCACGTTGCATCCGTTCACTGGAGGAGAGGTGTGTTTATAGTTTTGTTCATAAAGAGCTTTTTGCCCACTGACTTACTGCAAATGTAGAGTGGAAGACCCCTTATGCAGTGCTTTATAGCATATTTTAAATACCAATAAACCTCAGGAAATCACAGAAAGTATTGTTCAGAACTCTATCAATGATTCAGACCCACAGTTACCTCTTTAACTTGGCAGTTCCGTTTGAGTCATGAAAAATTAGAGACTAAGAAAGCAGGAAGATTTTGTTTTCATTGTAGAAATGACATCAGGTACAGCTGTTCCGTTTTCAGAGGTTAACACAGTACGCACAAAACCCCAAAAATAAACCAGTGTAACCTACAGCTACAAATATGGAGGAAGGTGGTCAATAAGGGAGTGAATCTCCAAGAGGCCAGAACTATGCTGTTATTTTGCAAAGCTCCTCTGGCAGAAAAAGGATGCTGTCAAACTTTTCCCTCTACCTGGCAGGCTCCCTTATTCCTCCTGGTTAAACCCAACTGCAGCCCTCCAGGTACAGCACAGCCTAGCACGGTCAAGCTGACTTCTTTCTGCATAATCAGAAATAAAACTAATTCCACAGTGCTCTTTATAGCTGGTCATGAGGGGGATCTTAAAGCAGCAAAAAGAAGATGCAATGTGACGTCAGAACTGCCTTGATCCAGTAACTCCAGCAACAAATTACTTTTGACCACACGTTCACTCAGGTACTCCTAAACCCTGAAAGCCAAGAACATTTCACTGCCTAATATGAATAAATTGGTACGTGTTTTAAATGAGTTCCTTCAGTTTTGATACCTACTACTAAATCAGGTACTGGTGGGGCACATTTTCTCCGAAGGGTGTTTTTGCACACTAGTTTTTCATGCTCCTTGGGTTAGGCAGCTATTTAGTCATTTAGCTTGTCTTCAGCTACCAAACACAAGTGTAGGAAATTGCATTAATTTGGCAGTTATTAGATTTGTTTAATGCTTTTTCATCTGTTACTATTAAATAATTGGATCTGAGAGTTATTCTGAAAGGCAAATGTCTCGGTGTTCCTTGGAAGGGTATTGAGAAGAAGAAATTGCTAAGATTTGATTTCATGAAGGCTTAACTTCAGCTTTCTGCAGCTGGGACCACCCTGTGTCCCTCAGTTGTCCTAAGGTAGGTAGCTGTGGGCAAACACGAAGCTTGCAGGATATCTGCATTATATTTTTGTCAGAAGTTTCTGCATTTTAATTTATTTGCTAAAAGCAGCCTTAGTTTGGCTTCCCCCCGCCACTGCATTGTCCAGTTTGCTAATTTGTTTTAAAACTCTATTAAATCTATAGCAATAGTGTTGCTTTCTGTAGCACTGAATAATATCTTCCATCCTTTATTTTTTTACCGTAATGAGCAATAAATGCTAATCCATATTATCAAAACTAATGTCAAAAGAATTTTAATTTTTCTAACACTCAATTTAAAATGTTGCCAAATGCCTTCGAGAATTACAATCATGAAGTGATCTGCTTATTAAGGTGACTTTTCTATTTTCACTCCTATACCTGGCCTTGGAAAAAGAGTAGATTCTCCATCCAAGAATTTAAATGGAGAGCATTTCTAGCAGGTATGACTCCCAAAATAACAGGTTTGTATACTCTACATAGTGAACTGTAAGAGACATTCTGTAACAAAGAATAATTCTCTAAAACACCTTCAGTTCCGCACAAAATATTTTCTTAAATAATTGGAAAAGGGGAAAACGTATCCTTTCCCTGCTCTAAGTATAACACGACATGCAATAGTGAATGCAGGAACGTTTCCCCTCACAATGGATTTACAGCAGAGGCAGGTCAGGAGAGTGTTTGGAGGTCAGACAACCTTTCAAGCACGGTCTCTGCAAAGTAACCTCCCCTACAAAGACTCGTTATCCAAATCCTGAGCCCCAGACTCTCACTGCTGGCCCCCTTTCAGCAAGTGGGACTGTCAGGCTCTATCAATTGGTTGGAAAATGTCATCAATGCTACTTTTTATTAAAATATGGGACTTCATTGTAACTGCAGGTTCACACATAGACAGGTTTCAGAAAGAGCACCTGAATTCCCTTCACCCACAGGCCCCGGTGCTGCTGCTGAGCACAGGACAAACGATGCTGACAGCTGGGCTCGGGCTTTGCCTGCTTGATCCACACTCCAAGGGTCTCCAAGCAGCAAAGGGATCCCCGGTGCATCCCCTCCTGGTAGGGTCCCACCTAGGGACTCCCTGCATGTATGATACATGTGTTTGGTGCATGAGTGGGAAGTACTTTTTCTTCATTTCAGTTCATTGGAACATTAATATAAATAATAACTGACCGAAGGACTGTGGCCCAACTCTTTCAGAATTTGTCTTGATGTTAGATTAGAATTGTCAGGAGGCCTGAGCAGTGCAAGGTAAGGGTAGCATACAAATGGGCCACGTACACCAGAGCAGCAGTGATGAAACTAAGCAGCCTGATTTTCCTACAAGCAGTGCAAACCTCTCTTCAGGGCTTCATCGCCCTTTAATATTTATATTGCAAAACTTTTGCTTCTGGCATCAAACACAGCTAATTGCAGGACCTGTCTTCTCATATATTTAAATTCTCTGTCCCTGGAGCCACAGCTTTTCTCAAATTCTCCCCTCCACATCCTCAAAACATCTCACTAAGGTCGAGGGATCTGAACAACTCTTCAGCTCAAACAGTTTATCTGGATTATCTGACTCAGATTGCCAGGCCTGAGCTATCAAATGATCCTTGTGAGTCCCTTCCAACTTAAGACACTCCTTGATTCTATGAAATCTATATATACTAGGACAGACTCATCTGTCCATGTAACTCAGTTGCAAAGAATGTAACAAATGTAACTGGAAAATGAAGCATTGGTGTTAATCAAATGTTTAAAGCAAGTTAATGACATTACTGGTGCACAGAGAAGTCCTGTGGCAGAAGTGCATATGTATTACTGCAACGACTGGAAATCCACAGATTCCAAATCTTTTTCAATGAACTTTTCTATTTTTTTTAACTGCAGCATACAAAAAAAATATTCCTTTTTCAGCGATGACAGAACACTAAAATTCTTTAATGTGTCATTTCTTTCTAGTATCCCCTTATGACACTACATGCCTGCAGCACATTAGGGGTCAATGTACGACATGCACATGGCAAATCTCACAACACTTTATGTTTTAGAAAATACAACCATATGGCAAAGTGAGCCAAATGGAAGCCAAAAGCTTTTTATCCAGCAGCACAGAAACTGGGATGGCAGAGAAGGCAACAGATCCAGCTATTGACACAGCATTCCCTGTGTCCTGACTCGGAGGAACGGCCTCGGTGGTCTCCTGAGCCCTATTTTCTGTGATCAGCACAGCGTGGCAGAGCCTGCTCGCCCTGGGAATGAGTGCAGGGAGGGTGACAGCAACCTCCTGCCTTTTGCTCTGGTTTCTGTCTGCCCCAACAGTCAGGGGGCTGCTAGTGACCCAAATTAAACTTCCTGGAGACATTTAAACTGAAGCTCAAATGGATAAAGGAGTGTGGAATGCCTTCCAGAATTAAAGCTTAATACCCCATATAGAAAGGTAGTCTGCGTTTTACATGCCGTTTGATAAACTGCAAACAAACTTGGCACAAAAAGTTTTTAATCAGTGGAGCTTGCTGCAGTGTATTCATTACTGTTACAAAATGGGATTACAGTTATTCGTGATGGAGTTGTATGCTTCATATATTTTTATTGTTATTTATTTTAAGGAATATTTTTACACTGAGGCATAAAAGATTATATGCTATTACTTGTTTAACAGTTAAATATGACACTGGCAATATTCATCAACGTTTTCCAACTATCATTCCTAAAATTAGTTTTCTAACAGACATTTGGGTAGCTGGACCAATTTTCAGAAATGATGAACATCTCCAGTTTCCACTAGCAGCTCACTCTATTTACTGTATTCTGTTTCCTTCTAAGCACAAATTTCAGAAATTACTTTTAGCTATCTGTGTTCAGAAAACTTGGAATATGATGTTGCTCAGTATTCAGGTTTGGTTCTATGGGGTTTTCCCCCCACACTTTTTTCCTGTTAACTCACTGGTGCTGAGTAGATAATGATGATTTCTATTCAAAACACACCTCTTCAAATCTTCATCTGTAATGAAAACACTCAGATTACAAGGACAAACTCTGAGCAGTTTTTCAGCTGCAATTCCTACATTTTCTGTATTTCATCTGGCTGTGAAGAGAAGGGTGATTGGGAAATCTGAATTTTATTTTCTGCCCACACCTCATTTTTACATCTGTAAAATCAGAGTGAATCTTCCTTTGCCCTCTGTCTAGGTCAAGAAACCGTGTAAACGTGACACCTTTTCAAATAATGCCATAAAATCATCTGTGGGAGAAATATCTATGCCTTTACAGCTGTGTCTTCTGGTTCCTCTAAAATCCATAAAACCTGAAATACTGAGAAGTCTGTGCTGTACCTTTATAAGAGTTTATACCAAGAATAATTCTTTTATGCATCACAAAAAGCTTAAATAAATTTAAAGATTTAGTTTCATTGTATTTGCTACTCATTTTTCACATGACTTAGGAATAAATTTTGAAGGAATACACGTTACGTGCAGTAATATGTGTATCCCTTCTGTCCCATGGTCACAGCAAAGACAAGTGAACCACACAAGTTATCCTTTTAATAAGTCTTTCTTAATAGAAGCATTGTCAGACAACAAAGTCTTTGTTACACAGAGAGATCTTTCAAAAAGGAATGACAGAGAGAGAGGTTTATGAGTTCCTTTGCTAAGCAAGGAAGATGCAGTAATTGAAAGTGCCCACGGGCTTGGAGATTTATTGTTAAGGGAAGTGTGCTGTAAACAAGAGCAACATTAAGGATTTGACTGTAATAATTCAATCTATCTTACTTTACAAAACAACATCTAAGTAGTAAGGTCTTGTTTACAAATAATTTGCAGCCTTCGTGATGTAGGCAGCTTTCAAAACCTCCCAGATGAAAGGAATTTCACAAAATGTAAGATATTACTACTGAAGCACCGCTCACAAGTGTGCAGTTTAAACCAAGGGTGTTTTTCATCGAAATGGATTCAACCTCTGTGCACTTCAGTGTGTGGGGAAGAGTAAAAGAGCAGAGCAGAGTAATCCTCTTTGCTTTTGGACAAACAGGTCTGAGTGGCATTACTGGATTGGGAGCTGGGAAGTGGTCGGATGGGATGAACTTCAGGGTGACTGGATTTGGTGGCAGCAGTCACATAATCCTGCACTAAATTCTCCAGCACACCTGGGCAGGTCGAGTCTTTCTAACTGTGGTCCTTTTCTTAAGCACAGGACGGTGCCACCCAGCTGGGCAGGACACACCAGGAACGAGCACACGGGCTCGGCAAGTCTCACCTCTCAGTGTGTGATCATCACTTTGATAAAAGAGCAGTAGAAATTATACAAACTGCTAAACACACAAAAAGAATTTGGCTAGAAAGGAAAAACATGCAGTTATGGAAGAATGGGATCACATAATAGTATGTTTTAAAGACTGATTTTCTTTGCCTAGGACTTCCCTGTATTATACCCCAAATGCTGAAAAGGAGCACTATTTCTGGCAAATGAAGAACGCACAGTACTGTAAGGCTGAACTGCTCTCAGGAATTAAAGGTGCTTCCTTCCAGACATAGCATTCATCTTAGACTGATCTAAGGGACAAAGAAGGTGGAAGAGCTCACTTAGCAAAATGCTAAATACTTAACTGTCCAGACCCTGCATCGTACCCGCTGTGATGGACGGGCTGTTCCTGCACGCACACACAGACACACGCAGCCATGCCAGGAGGCAGCACAGTCCTGCAGTGCAGGCACTCACTGGGAGAGAGGGATGACATCCCACAGCACAGGATGAACATCTTCAGCAGAGACACGGGGTTTCAGAGGCTGTCCTTTTCACAGAAAACTCACACACCTGCCACTGGTGACACATGCAGCACTCCACAAAAGCAACCAGACACACTGCAAAATCCGTCTGGGATCAGACAAGGCAAGGAAAAGATCAGATAACCCACTTGATCCTACATAGAAGCACATGGTGCTCCAGACTATCTGGACCTTAAGGACAAAGTTGTTAAGACAGTACTTAACTGACAGAGTTATTTTGCTATTACCTTTTAAGACGGTAGGAATTACACTGTTATTATCTTTACAATCTGCTGTTCAGCAGAGCACTTGGTACAGAGACAAGTAAAGGGTGTGATTTTGGGGCATGTATAAAACATGAAAGCAGGTATTTAAAAATACCTTGACTATTTAGAGTCATCAGAACACAATAGTTAATCAAAGAAATACAGAAGGAACATTAAAAGAATTATTTTCAATATCGCTGTCTTATCTGTGTCTCCTGATGTTCTTGCTTACAAAACTCATTTGTTCATCTACTTTGAAGTATTCCAGTGGTTCAAGGAATGAAAAGTACTCTCAATTCTGGCGTTGCCATTATGCAGAGGTAGTTAATAAGATGTACTAAATAGCCTTTCACACCTCCAAAGCACATTACAATAGTAGTAGATGGATGTGCATGCCAGTGTGATGAGGAAAAAAAGAGGAAGTGAACTAAAGACCGTTCCATTTTCATGGCAGTTCCTTTCTTAAGTGCCAAGAAAGAAAAAAAAAAAAGAAAAGAAAAAAGATTCAATCTACATAGTGGAGGTGGTGACAATTAAAAGAAAAGGCTACACCAGTCATCCATTGAGTCACTGCTACACAACAGGCTTTATCACTAACCAAAAGCACCGAGAGATGTGGTTGCCTAACAAGGAGGAACAATCACTAGAAACATTTTAATTTCCTCCTTTGTGAATAATAATGTCAAAGATCTTACATACTTCTGTGATGGAGAACAAGATAGACAGATACGGAGCAGTCTTTTAATGCAAAGATACAAATATATTTTGTACCTATTAATTAATTCAATTCCCACTAACCCTGTGAAATATTAGAGCAAATCTTACAAAGAACAAATTAGGACACAAAGAAATTTGGATTCTTCAGCCTTTGAAGTTGAACAGTAAATTTTCTCCTGAACTCTTGCAGAATTGGGCAGCGGATTGGTTTTTAGATCACCCAGTGAGGAACTGTCTGAGCCCAGACTGGAAAGGCAACAATGAGAACCCTTTCAGTGGTTTGTATTTATGAAGTGGCTGCATCACTGCAGGAACAGATACAACCAGGCACCACAAAGCTGCCCAAAGCCTGACACACTCACCTGCCATTGAGAACTTGCATGGGTCTTAAACCTAGTCCTTTAGTTTTATCACCTGATCTTATTTAACTAAAATAACAGGATTTTGTGCTTCTTGTTCTGCCAAATCAAGCACTATTACTATACATTTCTTTATATTCAAGAACAGTCGGGAGGTCAAAGAGAGCTTGTCTGGGAAGCAGATTGCTTCTTTGTGGTGTGAACCTTGGGCACAGAGGAGTTTATAACCTGGAAGAGTTGCTAGCAGTGTGCTCCTGACCTTGCCAATCAGTTCTTTCCCATTGCCTACACCTTGTAACCTGCTTTAACAAAGTCAAAATTTAGTGACACCTGCACTTTCTCAGTGAAACAACACAAAAAGGCCACTATAAACAAACATTTAGGTAAAAGTTGCCAGGTTGTCTGAGCAGTTTCACGTGTTCACTGAAGACAGGTTGCTAAAGCCAAAGTTAAGTTTTCACCATTCCAAATCTGAACTGTGCAAGCCTTAAGTAGTCGGAAAGGAGGAAAATGCAAAACTGAAGGGCGAGGGACAAGAGCTTGAGTAAGGCAATGGTTGCTAGCTGTGGTATTTGGTGAACGTATGAACTGTGCTCCCCAGCTTTCTCCAGTGGATAAACATGTATTTTAATGCAATTTGCATTGGGGTTTGGGACTTATTACCAGCTGTCAAGAGATCAGTTATTGAGGGCTTAATTGACATTGGATAATTAGCTTCTCTATGAACGGTGATTGTGTTTCACTCTGAAGATAGCATAGTAAGAAAATGAAGCATATGGCAAAGTCAATTATCATTTTTCCTCAAAACTGTTTTTAATGGTATTTAACTATTGATCTGTTGGGTTCCAGTTTGCTTTGATGGGTGTGTAATATCCCAAGAAGCTATTGGATTTAGGCTGTTTTCCATTTTAACTACTTGTACCCTATGTAAACATAGAGAAATTAGTATATTATTATTCCAAAAAAGCCTATTCTTCTGCACAATTTATGGAGCAAACGAAAACGCTTCACAGGCCTGCAGAATTATCAACAAACAGATTATAGTTTTGCCATGGCCTTAAGGCAGGCTGAGTGATCCCTATTACTTTCACTATTCAGTGAAGTTAATGCTGTCTTGGAACTAAACATACTGAGAAAAGTCTTCTGAAAGTGTTTTTTTGCCTCTGTCAAGTCACACGATGAGAACTTCTGGCAGCCCTTTGGACAGTGAGTCCCAGCTGAGGAGCAGGGGGTTGTCCCAGGAGGCACAGCCTGGTGCTTCTGCTTGCAGACTCACATTTGCACACAACATTAATTGTTTGCAGACGTGGAGTACAGTAGGATGCCTGTTGGATGCATAATCTTAATGTAGCTGTGTCACTCTTGTACAGATATAGCTGATCTCAATGTCTGGTTTTCGCATTTTTCCTGTATTAGAAATTTGACACAATATTTTTGAAGCAGTAAGTGCTTTCTTACAATAATGGAATAGTAAGACAAGTCAAGTTAGAATTTCTCTTCACAATCTGGCCTTCAACTTGCACAGCAATATTGGCCAAACCAATGCTTTAATGTCCAGAGGTTTAATTTCAGACCCTTATAAAAGTTTGGAATTACATAAGGCAGAAGAATAGAGTCATAAAAAGTTAAGAATCTAAAATTCCTAATCTAAGGAGTTGAAAATTGATATTAAGTCTTAGTGTTCTGGTTTCTCTAATAATACTAGACATAAATAATATGATTCACAAATCCCAAAAGCCCCTGAAAAAAAGGGTTATAAAAATGCTGGAAGTTGGTGTCTGTTAACACAAGAAACTAATTCCTAAGAGAGTCAAGTTACAAATTTAAAGTAAAAAAGGAACATAATTGGAGGGATAAAAATATGTTTATTCTCCCTTCATAGTTGCTTACTGGAGTGAAGCCCCAACACTGGGATAGGCATCATTTCCAGTGGGCCAGAGCAGGAACTCCTCTGCACTCCCCCCCTGCCTGTTGATGCAGCCCCTGAAATCCCAAGTCAGCTGTGGTAACATAACATTTTATCTGCTGGATGCATATACCCTCTTCCTCTTCTAGGAAACCCTCTGAAACCGCAAAAGAAACTCTACAAAGATTTAGGCTTCTCAAACTGATAGATTTATGAGCCACTAAATCACTTCACTTTAGGTTTTCAATAAAAACCTGTAAAGTTCAGAGTTCCTGATACAGCGTGTTTGTAATAGCTGCTTCCCGTGACTGACAATTTAGCCTGCATTTAATTCCGAGATCTGAGGAGCCAGAAATGGGCAGATATACTACCAAAAGTGTTGCACTGTGTAATGGAAGCAAAGCCAAAAGTGATAATATCAAATTCCACTCTAATGGCTTTTATCTGTAGATCTCAAGATGCTGCTGATATTCCACCAGCTGAGTGCTCTATATTCGGCTCAGGAGGAGGTCAAGGGCAGAACACCCATGGACTTGAAAAGTTTGCTGGACTGAGGCAGATGTATCAAAACATATTACTGCAGTTTCTGTCTTACATAATAAATCCCGGGCCAAAGGAGCAGTAAACCATCAAGCACCAGCCTGATAATTGCCTTTCTAATGAAAATGCGTGCCCCTTTTGTGTCATTTCTACTGTAAAACAGCATGCTAGTACCCACCAGTGAACAGTGCACTCAGCAGAAGCATAACTAATAGGAGAAATAAAAATTATGTCCCTGATGGTGTATTTTTTAATGTATTAAATAATGATTAGGGGCAAAGGGCAAATATTCAGCAATCAGCAAGCACCCAAGAGGGAAAAAAAGATACTGATTCAGTAAGTAAAGATCATTAAAAAATCTTACTGTGGCCCTTCTCTGAAACGTCCCACTTGTCAGAAAGTACTGAAACAGATTATCCTTTATTTTGACTGAAGGCAGTTTCTTCTCCAGATGTAAAGGCTGTTCTGTTACCTGTTATTATGTAATATACATGTACATTCCATAAAACATCCTGTCAAAAGGACATGGTTGACAGCTAAGATATGCAAAGGCAATTCCAGTTACAGCTGGCCAAATTCTTGATTAGCTCTTCAGTAAACAAAGGGCATTATTACTGACAGCAGGTGATTTCAGACAAGGTAGGTGAATGCCCTGGCATGACTTGCAAGCCTCTGTTGTGTGTTATGGTATGTTAAGAAGCAGCAAAATCCTCTCCAAGAGCATTGTTGCCAAACTCTAATAGAGACAAGGGTAATAATCCAATCTGCTGAACAGAATCTCTCAATTGCTCTCCTCTTTCATATTGAACATATTGAAATACCTTTATATACAACCACAAATTGTTGTTGGGTAAACCCAGATGGAATAGGATATCATTTAGGGGCTTTATAATATTTCTGATCCTTTACAAAGGTTAGCCGGAAAAATCCCTGTACACAGAAAAAATGACAATTATTTCTTCTATAAAAGGAACAGCATAATACAAACAAATGGACGTGGCAGGAGAATTGCCAATTATACTTGGTCTGGTTCAAAAGGTTAATAATGAAATATATCTCTGGCTTATATTTCAAGAAGAAAACTAGCAGCAAGGCAAAATTATTCATTGTGAATCAAGTAAAAATGTTTTCTTTGGCCTTTCTCTAGCTATTGCTAAGAATTCACTTCTACAAAATGCTTTCTGCTGTTGAAACAGGTATGCTTAATCTTCTAAATTAAATTTAAATACTTTCAGATAGAATGAACTAGGGCTTTTTTCTTTATCTGCTACTTATATACTTTTAATGATGTAAACAGAACTGAAGGACATAGGAATGATCCTCATTAATCCAATAATACTTTGTGGTTAGACCAGGTCATGGGAATATTTGCAATAAAAAAACTTCGTTTGCTCTATGGATTGGTTTGGGAAAGGCAGTAAAAGAGAACCATTTAGATGAATCTAGATTTCAAAATCTCCTGGTAAACAAGCTGTTAAAAACAATAGTTACTTGCCCCATTAGCTGTGGTAAAGTTAAGGTAGTTGGCCAGAGAGAGGAGAATGAAACCATGCAAAAACTCTCCTCCTGTCCAGGGAATGGAAGAAACCCATGAAGTATTTTGAGGAGCCAACCAACTTCACTGCATCTCCAAAACACACACAGACACAGGCACAGAAAACCCCCAAACCATATTGTCAGAACTCTTTAAAGGACTTGATTTTGCTGAAAATATATCCCAGTGGAAATAAAGCACAGTTATGATATTTCAAGCTAGATAATTAAAGATTTACAGGTTTTTAAAGGCCCTGGTTTTTAGCAGGTATCTGTCTGGAGGATACCTACTAGTTTTAGATTCAAACTGAGACTTCCTAAACAAAACAACACTGTTATACAGTTACATTTCCTCCTTTTTTCCATGAGATTTCTCTAGAAGTTTGATACAGCTTAATACTTCAATTGCTTTCATAAGTGTATATGCATGGTCAGACTGCTGCAGCAATGTGTATCTTTGTGAGGCATCATGCCCTGGACAAAATCTTCAGGTGAAAAACCCTCACCAAAAAACAACAAAACCCCCAGCCCTGGACCATTGTCAGACACTTGTCAGAACTCAGGGACTGGCACTCTGCAGAGTGAAAACTTCAAAAGGGAAGCTGACTCAAAATGTTCCAAAAGCAAGACTAAAGTTAACAAAAGAAGTCATTGAAGTTAAATTGTAGAATAATACAGACTTCAAGACAAACTTCTGGTTTGGTTTTAACACAATTCCAAAGTTCTGCATTGGGGAGTGAACTGAGCTGTGCTCCAGGTCACCCCCCATCTAAGAGCATTAGAGAGGTGACATGCATCACCTGAAGACAAGGAAAGGCAATTGCTCACTTTGACCTGTCAGCCCAATTGACATCAAAAGTACCAAGAGAAATAGAAAAGGGTGAGAAGGAAGGCAAAGAACAAATATGAAGTAACAAAAAGGAAAACCTGGAAAAAAAATGTCTTGCCATAGAGGATCTTTCTGCTTAGGTCATGAATGGCTGAACTGTTCTACTGTCACCTTTTCAGTTTAATATTAGTTGCTGATGAAACCAGAACACTGGCAAATGCATCCTTCTCCTCCAGACTAACCTGAACACATACCACGTCCTCCAGACTGACAACCAAATACTGATTTCAAGAACCTAGTTAAACAGCAATTTAGAACACAAAAAGATGAAAGATTAGAACTTTTTTTTTCATCATTTCAGAAATGAGTAACGCTAAAAAGCACAACGGATTAATTATTCCTGTTATCTTGTTTTATTTCCCAAGAAAACGAAAGGAATCCTTACTGAGGGGTGATCATTGTGATAGTCAACACCAAAATGAAAAGCACTGATGCATCACCAGTTTCAGCCCCCGTGTGTGGGAGCTCTGAGTGCAAAATGTTACTGTTTGCTTTGGGTGTTTCCCACATTGAATAGCCCGGATCAGATAAAACAAATCTTTAAATTGTTAAAGTACCTTTGGTGATGAGTGCACAGCAATAGATATAAATAAGCTACCCCAGCTTCAATATTCACTTTTATCTTTCACAGAGCCAGAGTTATTATACAAATATATGATCATACAACGCATCTTACACTTTTTAGCTGCACACTATATTCTGATAATAGTTATTTACATAATTATTCTTTCTGCAGGGGAAGTATGGCACACTATGAAAAACACTCAGGAAAAAGTCATTAGACAATTAGTCATACAATACTCTGGAGCTAAATCCACAAAACTGTGCAGATAAGTAACTTCCTCTGTGTACTTCTGTGAAGGAAGGTTATCCTAAGTGAGTTATCAGTTTAAACTCAGCTCTCCCAGGGTGTGGAGACAGACAGTGCATTTCACAGAACTGACATGCACTCACCAAATAAACAGATCAATTTGGCATTGCCATTAGAGACACAATTACTCCTTTCTTAGGGTTTTGGGGTTTTTTTGCCTCTTTCTACTGTCTTTCCTGCTAATACACTTTGCAAAAAGAAGGAAAGAGTTCACTTCCCAAACCTCAACCTTGGACTTCAGACAGGTGAACATTACACTAACAATATGTCAAGTTTTCTTTTGTTCTCTTGATCCCAAACAGCTTCAGTTTTTGAAAGGTTGAAGCAATTTACACACACACACACAAAACACAACAAAAGACACAGGTGGGTCACACACTTTGTGAGGATTATCACGTTTTAAATCCACATTGCATTAACTATTCACAATTTTTAAGACACACCAAAGTGAGTTTACTTGTATAAGGACAATTTGGAGAGCAAAGACAAACAGCTGCAATTGTTTGCTGCGAGGCAAATGACGAGGATGATTTTTGTTTCCCAACTGCATAAGATTTCTTTTTACAAGGCATTTCAGGGCAGGTGAAAAACAGGCAAGTTTGTAGGTACTGTGCATAACTCCTTTTCTGAGTACTCCTCCCCAATAACAGTACGTGCATGAGGCCTATCTTATTTATAGGTTCATAATTGTTTCTTACAAAGAAGGATGAGTAGAAACTCATCAACAAACTCATATTGCTATAATCACCAGAGGGTTTGCCCAGAGAATTCCAGTGAGCTAAACGGGATTGCTTGGCTGCCCAGAAACCCCTTCTGCAATGCAGGACCTGGGAGCGTTCAGTGGTGAACAAACTTCGGGGACCTGCACTAAACGTGCTGCAAGACACACCCCGGGGTGCTGGCTGGGACTTCTCCAGGCCTGGGGAGGCTGGAGCCCTGGGCACCTCTCTTCCCCTCCCATGATGGCCTCCTTTCCCAGTTTAAGTCATTTGGGAAAAGGTGTCTCTCACTTTCCTTACGTCCACCTGGGGCCCCAGCCTTTGTTGCAGTTTGTAGAGGGGAGCAGAACAGAGACCAAAATAACAAGGGGACAGGGCACGTGTCTTACTGTGAAGAACAATCCCGTGGTGCCAAACACCAGCTCTTCCTCGGAGTTTGAACAAACAGGTAGAAAATACACCTCTGAATGGTCTGTGAACACAGTGCTTAGCTTTAAATAAACGTTGATGTTGCTAATAACTAAATATCATTGCCCCGAGCCAGCAGGTTTGGATACAGTTCTGTATATTCCTTACAGTTATTTGCCCCCTAGTCATGCTTGTTTTCTTTTGAAGAATAATTAAGATTTAATGGCATATTTTCACAGGTTTTTTCTGCTTGCTTTCTTGCTGCCTACTGTGCTGATTGCTTGTGTCTGATCCTGGTCATTATAAGAACTGTACAGTAATTGCCTATCTGGTGACTCGTTAATGACGGTCCCCAGAGAGATGAGAAGCTGTTCTTTTGAAGTTCATCATGTTTGCTGTTGGCCTTCTATTTTAATCTATACATTCACGACACCTTATTCAATTATTGGAAACTCCTTTTTTTCTAAGGATATAGACACCTTGTAAACAAGGTCCTTTATCTCTGCTAACAGCAGGGCTTACCTCTGATAAATCAAAGCATTTTACACACCAGACACATCCTTTCATCTTGGAAAAGCCAGGATGGCTCAAAAAAAAAAAAAAAGAAAAAGAAAAAAGAAAAAGAAAATAAACCACCAAACACATTCTGGTACAAACAGGTGTTTTGAATCAGGGAATTACCTCCAAAATGTAGTATTTCAAACACCTGAAATTCAGCAACATATTCTAACAAAGAGCTGTGCTCATCAACACACATTTTCCAGTTCTCAGGAGTTGTTCTTTCTCTCTTAAACTAAGCTTTATAAGAGAATTACATTTTAGAATTTCCTATGAAAGAAAAGTTTGAAATTGCTTAAGGAATGATCGTAATATTTGGCATGAAGCCAACCAAAAGCTTCCAGCTATTTCTTTTCAGGCATCCATCCTGCTCTTGGAGACAGACAGAGAGACAAGACATAAATTATACTTTATCCTTCTCCTATCCCAGTCCTACCCAGGAATGCTGCCTCTTCCCAAATGCTCATCTCTGACTCACTGCACTTCCACACCCCACGAACAGTAACCCAAGATGTGTGCAGAGCATCTCCCCAGTTACTTCATGAATGGATTTTTGAGAGACCTATCCTCATTTCACCAGAAACTTAGCAAAATGTTTTACAACACATTCTGGTTTTGACAAACGAACCTGCCAGGGAAAAGACTGTTTCAACTAAACATTTCTGCGACTGTAGCACTGGAAATGCTCAGCATTGGTTCAGATAATTAGATTTTTGTAGTGTTTGTTTGTATGGTGGATGGCAGCACAGAGAGGTGGAGGGGAGCGTTTTGCCTTTGGTGAAGGGCACCCTGAAGGTGATTAACTGCTTCCCTTTTATTATCTGTGTCATTTACTCAATTGTTTTTCTGCAGTTGTGCTCTCCTTACGAGAGAGCTATCAGCCCACATGGGGGGTCCACTCTTGGTATTCTCAGGTCTGCTTCATTTTCTCAGTTTGTTTACACAGAATTTACCAGCAAAAGAACAAACTGTGAGCAGAAGGAAGTCTCCAGAATGAAGGCTCAAAGCAAAGAGCTCTTACCTCCGACCAATGCAAACACATCGTCCAGAAGGCTCAGTCACCAGGAGTCCCACCAATACATCAGGGCTTGAAAGACCCGTGCAAAATGTTCCTCCGGTGCTCTCTAAGGAGAAAAGCAGGAAAAGATGGATCCCTTCTGGTTTGAGGTTTTATAGAACGGGTAAACAAGTACAAGAGGACTGACATTAAGTTAAGTAATCAGAAGTTAAAGACAGGTTTTGCTTATAAGCAATTACAAGCAGATATACATGGGAGAACTTGACAGCTCCACAACAAATTTTAGTTAGCCCAAAACACCTGAAGATGATACTGCAGCCTCCTTGGCAACTGAGGGAACTCAGGTTATTTGGTCTGGAGGAGGCTCAGGGGAGACCTTTTTTTTAAGGTATTTTCCAACCCTGATGATTCTGTGATTCTATCTTCACAGTGTCTGACATTTCTCAGAGCACCAGTCAAACAGTTCTCCTCAGCACATGAAATCTCATTTTAAGATTCAAACAACAATAACCTTAATTTATTTTACAGTCTAATTTCCCTTCCAGACATCAAACAGAAGGCTATACAAAGCCATTTACCTCCCTTTTGTAGGCTGAGAGCACCACACAGGAACGGGATATCCTCTGTGATTTAAAACTACTCCTCATGATTCCTTGTTGCCCATACAAACCAAGGGTGGAAAAGCAAGACGTGCCTCCCACCCCCTCAACCTACAGAAAACCCTCTTGAGTTCTCTTTTCCTCACTACTTCGTGCTCTTGCGAATTACACACAGGACTGAACAGCATTAAATAAAGATAAGCTTTAGCACTTTTTCTCAGATGATGCACAAAGTGAGGAGGACAGTGGGGCTGCCTGTAAATTCTGCAATTTTAACATCTCATTCCTGCCACAACTCCTTCTCTCTGCTTCCTTTTGTGGCCTTGTGTTGGCCAAAAGCAAGTTGGCATTAAAACACCATTATTCACATAAAATGTAGGCTTCTGCTGCTAAGTCACTGCATTTTTTGCCTTGAAGAGGAACTTTTTCTCGAATATTTGAAATCCATACAGTTCAATAAAAAAAGTCTACTGTCCAATTTTGATCTGACACGTCTTGAATATTTTACAATGTTAAGCAAGCTTCAGGCTTAATGATACTTGCTGGATTCACATATTAAATTTTTTCAGGGTAAAATTAACATCATGTCAGCAGGAGATCAAATTCAGATAGTCTTGTGTGGAGAGACCTAGCAATCAGCGAGGAAAAGTTGAGAGGTTTGTAACTTGAACTTACGGTCACATAATATCAGTCATTCCTTCATCATCCCTTCTCTGCTCTCCCTTGAACCACAGCTCTCCCAAGTTAAAGGAAGAGATCCATTCACTCACAGACCTCCTGGCACTCTTGGCCTCTGCCAGTCCTGTGCTTTTACCAGACCATTGGCCCCAGGTGAACTTCACCTGCACAGAAAGGATCCCACACTGCAAATACCAGGCACAAGACAGGGCAGGTCACTCGCTATCAAGCTGTCTGGTCACCTTCCTCACCCACTGTCAGCCTTTTTATCCAAAAAGGATGTGTCAAGAATGTAAAAACAAACACAAACTTGACAGGAAGTTTTTTCCAGCAAACAAAACATGAACTGCCACAGGGACTTAAAACTAAGTTTGCTTTTTTTAATAGTTAATCACAGAATGATGACGAAATGTAAAAGCAGCTTTAATTGAGACATTTGTTCAGAGCAAATTAATGATTCCACTAAGATTGCTTTAGTTGGCCATGAATGAAAATGAATGAAAATATCTTTACCCCATTCATTCTTACAGTATTCTACATGTAACAGAATTGATCTCACATACATATAAAAGAAGAAAACAAAACCAAAATTCAAACAGACAGCATTTTTATGGTTAAGGAACAATAGCCGCTCATTGACTCTCATATCATTAAAGTACTAACACAATATAAATTGGTAGATATTGTAATTAAGATAAAATAATGGAAAGGCTAAAAACTGTTCATAGTTGCTTCTCAATTAAATGGGGAACAAAAAAAAAACCCAACAGCAAAACACACATGACAGTCACGGTACATGATTTTACAGATCTGAAAGTTCTATTTGCTGAGACTGCAGACTAGGCTATGAAAACATTAAAAATCAAATATTTGTGCAAACATAAAATTGACAATTTGTTGTATTAAGCAGTGTATAGCCTCGCAACACAAGTTAAACTTGGGTTAAAATAAGATGTGGTTGAAATACAGTGAGACTGCAGCATGAACAGAAGTGCTGTAGCCATTACCTGGCACGTTTTGAACACGGGGCAAATAGGGGGTCACATAACACCGGGAAGAGGGAATTCAGTTCAGTGATAGCACGGCAGAGCTTCGCTGGGGCATCAGACACAGCCCGAGCACGACACAGGAAAACTGGGGCTCGTAAAGAAATCTGAAACCATATAAAGAATGCGGTAAGAGTTAGTTCAAAGTACTTAGTCTGATCCACAGCTGCCAGTCCTGAAATGGGTTTGAAGACAGAAAAAACTTCTTCCTAATCATAGCTTTTGTATCTATTTCTTATTCTAAATGTGGCTTTCCTGCTGTAAAATTGAGTTTACAGGTGAAAGATGCAAATTGAAATGAAGAGTGTCTCAGAAAAGGCTGCCTGATGTCTTTGGTTTCATGGTGTGCCCTGATGGCCTTTTGTATTTTGACATGAGGGGACACTGTTTTGATATCTAAGCCAAAAGATAATTTGTCCGAAGAGGGTGGAATGTGACACAGCCCTTTCCATGCTTTACTAAAAGGCCTTCTAAGGATAATGAGTGCTCTTATGTTAGTGTTATTATAACATCAAAGGCAAAGAGTTTCTCAGGTTAGAATCAAATGGAAGTGAAACTGCAGCTGATGGTTTGGTCAAGTTTGCCATTTTCCTGTTCCAATGTAAAATTATTTTTTTGTCCAGATCCTAAGGGTAACATCAAGAGGAAGATTTGTTATCTCTTCCTGGAGTAGATAGATGTTTAATGAGCACTTGATGATTCATCTAGAGTATAACATTTCAGCTGAGAGCCTGGTGTTATTATTCAAGCCCATTTCGCAGTCAGACAGCTCCCACTCTTCTATAAAGTATTTTTTTACTCTGTGAAAAACAAGGCCTTGGAGGCAAGTCTGAGGATACACAATGACATATTGAATTTACTGGCTTTGTCTGGAACAATATGGCAGAAATATTTCAGTGATGCAAGACTGTATCTATAAATAACTTGAAAATGTGGTGAAATTTCAACAGACTGTCGAAATCCCTAGTGGTTCGAATGGGAGTTTACTAGACAGAATTCCTAAAGGACTACAGTTTCAAGTGGAATGGAGCCAAGTAAAAGGAAAAACTGGGAATCTAAAATGTCACTGCAGGAAAGAATCATCTCATATTGCAACGGAGCAACACTCGGTCGCTGTTCATCATTTTACAGTTTTAGATGTTGGAATTTCTTTCAATTGATTCATTTTCTCCTCCTTTCCTTCTCCTGCCTCCCTGTTTAGATGGCTGTTCATGTCAAATACGTGTGTGCTTCCAGCCAGGAGTGGAGAAACACAGACATGGTACCAAAGAGTAGCCCAAAATGCAGATGGCCAAATGAGCCATTAGAGCATGAAATTCCCCATTCTCCTTCCCCATCTGTTGGCTGCTCTAGAGTTCTTCACTTCTCTTCTTGCTCCCATTTGTTGGCAGCTGCTGCAGAAATCTCTCCCCCAGCCAGCAGTGAAGCTGAGAGGTTGTTTCCAGGGCTGCTGCCAGGGTGGCTCTCGGAGCCTGCACGGGGAGGGTCCGAGTGCACCTCAGTCTTGGCACTGCAGCTCCCTGCTGAACCCGGAGAGCCTGGCACAGCAGGGCCTTCTGCAGCAGCCTGCACACGCACCCCTGAGCGCAGCTCACTGCTGAGACAAGCTGGAGGGGAAATACATTTTTTCCGAATTAACCCTTGCTTTACCTCAAGAGCAGCTGAACTGGGAGCTCCAGCTATCCAGGAGCCAAGCAGGCTGATTTCACCGTCATAGAGGACTGAGGCACTTCTTGGCTATTTCTGTATTTGCCAAAATAAAAGCGATCAAAGCAGCTACTATTGTAGAACAGGGTAAACTTGACACCTTGTGCTCCTTTCTGTGACACTGCAGTGACCTCGGGAGAAACAGGGACTGCCTTGGCTCAGGGCCCACGCTCCACTTTGTATCTTAACCATACAAAGTTTAAACATTTGAGTCAAAATTCTGATGCAAAGCTTGTTCCTGTTAAGGGAACAGGTCAGGTCCATCAGCAGATTAGATGAAAGAAATAAAGTTTAAAAGAAATTCAAGATGATGAAGATATTTTTTAGCTGTCTGGTATCAGTTTCTGCCCCCAGATCTAACTCTGTCCTGGTTCAGTTGCCATTGGAGGCAGAGGTGATGTGTTGCACTTGGCTTCCTCCTTCCCTCTTGCACACAAGTTGTTCCTGCAGGTTTTTGAAGAAGGCCCAATGCAGGTAGGGGAATCCTGCCCTCTTAAGATGTACTCAGACTTTCCCATCAATTAAAATAATTGGCAGCAATTACAACATGTACCCAAATTGCAACTGCAAACTCCCCATGATTATACCAAAGCCCTTCTGGAAAGGAGACTGTTATTTTTACAGGGCTCTGAAATAATTATTTCAAAAGAAAAATAGGAGTCTCTGTTAGAATATTTCACTGTATTACTTTCAAAGGTCAAAGAATCCAAATAAATAACCTTATCTCAATAACCTTATCTGTTTTAAAATATAAATTAATATTTTTAGTTTGTAATCATGATGTTTTCTTTTTCACCAATCTGCACATTTAGTAGTGTCTTGTTTCAATCAGCCCTTATCCCCACATATTTTCTCATGTTAAATCTTAGGGTTTTAACATGCACAGGGAAGCCAGAATTATTTAATTATATTTTCATATTTTAATTAAAAGGCTGACAGCTAAAGTGAGCTGATCACTACCACCCAAACACGAGCCTATTGTAAATTTTCCAGTGTGAGAGCCATGTAGTGCTGCATCAGAAACCCAAATTCAAGGGGCTCAAGGGACCTAATGGTCTGTCCCTGAAAGTGGCTTAAATCAGGCCCCACATGCAGCACCCGCCAAAGGCCTGGCCAAGAGTGTTCCAGCCAGCACTGACAATCCCCAGGCAACAGGATGCAGGAGGGGAGCTCTCTATGCGCTATGCAGCAGCTGCTCTGCCTGGGGCAACCCATATCCCCAAACACCCAAGTAACCAGGGTGCCTTTTTCCTCATCTTCCCACCACTGCTTCTACTGACTCAGCTTCACGCAGGCTCTCGCTGGCAATTGAAACATCACTTTGATTTAGATCCACTTTGAGCTGGATGGGATGAAGCTGGTGCTTTGTGTGGGAGAGGGTTCCCAGTGTCGCTGGCATTAGAAATGCTGCACAACATTTGTAGGACAGAAAAGAGGCTCCTTCGGGAGATAATCAGTGGAAGAATCAGGTAACCAAAGGCAGTGTTGACACTGCTCCCCCCAAGTAACAAAGCTGGTTCAAGACTCTTGGGACAACTGACAGACTAGAGGAACAGGAAGCTGTTAACTGAGCAACTGGTTTACAACTGGAGCATCTCTCCCTTCTTTTATATAGAACTGGACTCCTTCCTATGCCTGCAACAGTCACAGTGTTGTTTGCTTAGCATCTTGGAAAAGAAGGAATTCCTTCCAGACAGAGATCACTGCACCCCAGCACAAACAGCAGGCATAACTGGTTCTGTGCAGAACCTGAATGGAAGCAGAGAGAGAGCGAGAATAGTCAGTCTTCAATTACCAAGCTGGCAGGTCACACTAAATCACACTGCTCTGGCTCGACATCCCTTCTGAGCCTTCAAAGTTCTACCACAGATATTTGAAGTGTGTGGGAAGAGTGATCGAGTGGTTTTGTTTGCTTGTTTTCATCTCTGCTGACCTAAATGTATTCTCAGGAAGAGCAGATTGGTATCAGACACATCTCAGTCTTTTTTGTCTCACTGCACTTTCAGAAGCCAGGAAGGTTTGACAGAGCGAGCTGTGCTTGCTCTAATTTTGCTGGACAGTGTCATTCCCTTGATAGGGCCATGACAAACTCTGATTCTCACATGTGCAATGCCACAGCTTTCGGTAAGAACACTGCTTATTACAAAAGCCTGAGAGTTTTCATAAATGCAAATTCTCAGACATCCTACAGTTAGGGTAAATTTATTCTAATGCTCCAACATAAAAAGAGGAGCCATTGAAGACAATCCCTATTGAGTTTTTAAAGAAAAGAGAATCCATTTTTATTTGGTTTTTAGTAGTAAGTGATAAGGAGAGTAGACACGTGCCCTGATGATACCACCCAGGGAGAGTCCTTTGGGAGGCTCAGCTGGAGAAATGTCTGCTCCATTCAGATCTGGCTGCCTCAGCCTCCCAAACACTCAGCCCTGGGAAGGTATTCTGTGTGTACAAAAGCAAAACATTCAGAATGATGGCAGTCAATGGAAAATGTCAGGACTTCCACTTTGATGCACTTGAGTCCACAATACTCCCTCTTTACACCTTTTTTTTTTGATGTTTTTAGCTGAGCAGGCTTCAGTCAGCACTGAGAGAAACAGGCAGTGCAGAAGAACACAAAGTTTCACTACGTCTGAGGGGTTCACTGATGATTTGCTCTCAATTAATATGATATCCTATGACAGGTGAAAACTTAACAAGGAGTGTTAGTTGAAAGAACATCACTCACAGCAGGAGCAGCTTTTGGCCACTTCTGAGCTCTGCCTTCCTCAGAACAATTTTTTGACTCTGCAATTTGAAAAGAGTTCCTCCAAGGTAATGAAGATTAACTGAAAATGTATTTCAAATAGTTTGCAATTATTACATGAAGAAAAGTAGCCAGAGCTCTGAACTTCCAGGAGTTTTCAAAAGCAAAGCAAGAAGGAAAATTCTTACGGTTTTTACTGAAAGAGCAACAGTTTGCTTCCATCTATACAACGCAGAAAAAGAAAAAGAGTGCCCTGAGGTACTTTGTGGAAGATCCAAGCATAAAAAGGAGGAAACTTGATTATTTCACTTCCTCTCATGCAAAAGTAATCTCTGCTGGGCAGAGCAGCAAATACCCATTTTCTGTCCCCAACAGCCAGGACAAAGGACACGCCCATGGGAAGGCAAATCCAGCTTCAACTTCCCTGAAAAACACTGGGGATGGATAATAGTGCCACTGCACCTCAGAGGGAATTAGAATAACTGAGGAAAGGTTGGAGGGCAGTGTGGAATCCCACTGATACCCAGCCTAACTCTGCTTTTCCAGAAATGCAGTTTGAAGGATTGTTGATGGAGGTGTTTACTGGTCTCAGGGTGTTGGTCATTTTTTGGTGGGGCGATCCTGAGTGATAATTATGCACATTCTCATTCAAGTGGAAGTAAAAAAAAGTAAATTACAACTTGCAGCTCACAGGGTTTTTAAATATTAATAACATGCACATATATATAAATAACAATTTTAACGATGGGAGTATCATGAGCAACAATGAATGAGATCCGATTAAAAATGATGTCAGGTATTCAAGAGACATTTTCACTGTAATTAAGAGATGATGGTGGAAGAAAAGCAGGCTTCAGAAATTGAGACCTTTCGCACAATGAAGTTCAAGCAATTTAGATTTGTTCTTGTTAAGGGCTCTCTTCTTCCATTGTTTGCCATTTTGAATTTAATCTTTTTCTCTGTCTTTGGAGTTTTGCCATTCATTTTTCTTGCAGGATCTTTATAGGTTCAGTTTCCGCAGTGGCAGTATTTCATTACAATTTCTCCACAGAGAAACTTTTTTTTTTCTTTTATAGAATATGAGAAGACAACCTACCAGTGAAATATACTGGCTCTGGTACAATCTCACAAGCAAAGTATCAAATGCCCCAACACCAAAGACATTTAAAACTCGACTATAGAAAACCTAAGAGAATTTTCCATAGGAAAGCGAACCTGCATCGGTGAGGGATTATGAGACCAAAAACCTAACAGTCCATCTTGTTTCTCTGATTTCTGTATCCCCAGTTGTCTGAAAATGTGCAGCATTATGTCAGTAACTTGTGTTCCTCTCCAGTCATCTTGTGTGAACAAGAATAATTCCTTCTCTCTGTTTCATACACAGCCCCTTCCTGGTATTCATGCCTGAAATAGAGTTTGTATATCCTCCAGGAAAAGTTTATTGCAGTGAGGCAGCCACAATGAACAGAAATGTCAAGTCTTAATGACAAGAAAGCAGTTTACTCCAAGGATACTGATCTTTGTATATAGTAGTGTATGCACACTGTAGATTAGAGTAATTCAACTATGAAGCAGAAAGGTTCTTAAACACCCCAAAACTGTGATTGCATGAAAAGGCCTTCTATTGAGTATATATTTCTCATTTCTTTCAGCTTTTCAGGTTTGTATTTCCTGGGATTTTTAATTAAAAGATAATACCTAAAGATCTTTGGCTTTTAAATTAAATTCTCATATTTTCCTGCTTCTTCTATCAGTTTTTAGCCTTTCCCATCAAATATCTCACAACTGTCAGTGAAAGAGAGCAAAGCACTCAACATGAAGAGTGAAATGCTTTTCTCTCTTCTCTCTTTCTTTCACCACCATACAAGGATGCCAGATCTGAAGAGAATTTTATGCATTTCAGTTGTGGAGGGAATAAGGACCTGTTGTGCCACGGATAGAACACCACAATAAGCAGAGATTGTGGGTTCTCTGGACCATTTTCACACAACACAGATATTTTTTTCAATATTTGAAGGAAAATGAAGCAATAATAACAGACTAAACAAATACAAACCTTACAAAAAAACCAACCAAACAAAACACAAAAACAATAACAAAAAAAAGACTCCTCCACAGTCTTAAACCTGAGTTTTTCATCCAAAACTTCCCTTGTGAGTGAAAAGTTTTTACACGGGGTGCCTAGCTCATTTACAACCTTTCAAATGTCTTACTCAACTCTGTACTTCCTATTAGGTAAGAGAAAAAATCAGGTAGGAATACATTAATTTCTATGGCATTCAATTAAATGTTAATATTTTAGCTGCATTTTAAAGAGAATCAAAACACCATTAAGTACAGATGAAGGCACAAAACTTTAAAAAAAAAAAAAAGGCAGATTGGTCAGTGAAGATTAAAATTGCTTCACTCCAATCCTGCAATTCAAGGCAGATCATGGTGCAGACAAAATGCTTCTCTATGAGTTTATTTCCTCTGTCTCTGCCCATCTTCCCCTTCCAAGTCGCTACTTCATTTCCCCGAGCGGGCTGAAATCAATACACTGAGTAGGACAGCACGTGAATTAGAGGAGTGTGTGCCAAGGGGCAGGATAAAAAGAGCAAATGAGAATTCTGCTCCAGAATAAAAATCCCCCCCAAAATCTTGCGCAGCGTCACCGCGGCTTCATTTCCATCGCAAACAAATTGGTTTGATGCTGATGAAGGCTGCCCTGCGCTCTGCTGCTAAGAAGTGACACCGGAGCCCTGTTACACAGTATTTCTGCCATCCGGAATGCCGTAATGGGCCCCCGGGCCGTGTCCGCACGCTGCGGGCCCTCCCTGTGCTGCTCCGCACGGGCACCTGTTTCCGCGGCGAGACCGGGCTAGGGGAGCGAGCAAAGCCAACCTGGAGTTTGCACCTCATCACTGCTCCAGAGGGGCAGCATGCATTGCTTTCCCTTGGGTGTGAGCTACAGAATCGGCTTGTCATCGTCATCATCTCGAGACATAATACAGCCAAAGAAGTAATAAAGCGCAAAACTTCTGGGAAGGTCACCACTGGGAAGGCTAAGGGCGTACTCCTCATGCCTTGTTCTACTTTTTAACAGCTAAAAGACAAGGCAGGACATGCATGGGCACCACAAACATCCATGGACCTTCAGGTAGCAGAAAAGTACCAAGAATATTTGGTTTGTTCACTCCCCCTTTGATTCTGGTCACCTTGATGAGGATAATTAACACGTGTGACATTCTCTCCAGTGTGGTGTCAGCTCTGTCCCCTCGTCAGCATCAGCGTGCCTATCAGCTGTCTCACAGCAACTTTCCATCAGAGCAAATGTATCAAAAGTGTGCGGGAAAGTAACTACAGACCCCCTAGAACATACCCAAACCATTATTCATTTCCGTATCAGTTGAAGAATGGCTTCATTCACTTGGAGATTTTCAGGCTTTTTGTAAACACGGAGGTTATTTTCAACATTAACCTCAGAAGGCCAGGAAAGGTTAGAACACCAGGATTCCATAAAAGTTACAGCTATGTAAGCTAAAAGTAAACAAATCCTTCTTAAACTACTTGAGCATTCATGCTGTAATAGGAAAACCTTAAGAATAACTTTCTTAGGTAGTCCCAGGTCACATCTCACCATAAAAAGCAAAGTCATCTTTCCTGCACAAATGTGCAAACCTCTCCTGAGCTCACAGTGGTACCAAAGTTAACAATGCACCTTTCTGCTTTAACTCCTGAAGCCAAAAAAGGATCTGGACTGCAATTCCTGTGACATCAGCTCTGGGTACCTTCCCTCAACCCCTCCACACCCAGTGCCTACAGTGAACGACAGAAGTCTGCCCTGCTTCAGGTGCAAGTATGTGTGACCAGTGACAGGACCCAGGAAATGGCCTGAAGTTGCATCAGGGAGGTTTAGGCTGGGCATTAGGAAAAGGTTCTTCCCCCAGAGAGTGGTGGGCACTGACCAGGCTCCCCAGGGCAGTGGGCACAGCACCAAGTCTGCCAGAGCTGCAGGAGTGTTTGGATGATGCTCTCAGGCACAGGGTGTGACTCTTGGGGATGGGCCTGGGCAGGGCCAGGAGTTGGAGCTGATGGTCCCTGTGGGTCCCTTCCAACTTGGCACGTTCTCTAATTTTATGCAAAACATCTACAAACATCTCCCTCCTCAAGTCTTTGCTTGGCACTACTGCTAATTTAACTACTAAGCTCTGAAGAGGCAAATAAAGATGCAGATAATTTCCAAGCTTTCTGCTACGGCTGCATTTAGTTAATTGAACGAGCAGTGACTCGTTCCAGGGGAAAGAGGAGAAACGACACTTTCCTACCCCCTGGTTAGCAGGTTTTGGGGTAACACATGCTCTACTACATTCTACTGTGCCCACCTGAGAGCCCTCCCTGGCAGAGGAGCAGAGCCTGCCAGCAGCACTGACCCACACAGGGCACCCGCTCGCAGGGTGATTTCACAGTGCCAGCTACTCTGAAGGACAGAGGGCAAAGGACTCCCCGCACTCCCTCCCAGAGCAGCCTCACAGCATCACCCTCATAAGCTCAGAAAACATATTACCTACATTTCATTAAAAACAAATCCTAGGAGAGGTTATTTTCCTTTCAAGAAACCAAGCAAGAAATAAGGTTATAGGTACTAAAACACCTACAGTGTATATTAAATACACTCAAGTTTTGATTAAACATCAGCTCTGCTTCATAGCAGGAGAAAAAACTCACTCATGTACGAAGAGCCCCCCCTTTTGTCTTTTCCTCACGTCAGGATTTGATTTGTTTTTTCCAGAATAGCATTTTGGATCTCTTTCAAACAATACACCTCATGTAGCATGTTTATAGCCATAAACCTGTCATTCAGGGGAACACTTCTAGCTAGGCATCTCATTTTTCCAGTCTCCTGAGAAGCAGCTGCCTTCCTCCATGGGTCAGCATACGGGAAACCATACAGAACTCTACAGGAGGACACTCCCCATCTTTGCAGCAGAACAGTCCCATCACCCACCTCTGGGATACACCTGATGACTTGCAATGCCACTTTTCCACTTACACTGCAGATGCACCAACTCCCCAAACTGGCTAGGAAGTTTTATTCCTGAAGGTGAATTTGTGTAAGTAATGCCCCAGCCTGCTCATAACTGTCCAAAGCCACAGAGGCAGTCTCTTTACTCCCATAAAGCACATCTCCAAGTCAGAGTCTGAATAATCAAAGATAAAACCCCCAGAAAGCCCCTCAAGAGCTCTCAGAACAGAGGAGAAACAAAGGCAGAGCCGAAACATGGCCGTAAGTCAGCAAAGCCAGCGTGAGGACCCACGTGCTCTCACTGCCACCGTCCCACAGAGACCAGCAGCACCAGTGCCGAGCACACCAGTGTAGCAGCACGTCGGCTGCTGTTACAAAAGCATCTGTTTCCAGCATGGCAGCGCATTTAGAAGCAAGCTCTGCTTTGTGTTTCCAAGTTTCCCAAAGCCCACAGGGCTGCCAATGAACCAGCATAGCTCCAGCAACAAATCAATGCCTGGCTCCCCTCCCAAGGACCATTGGGAGCCACATTATCATTGACAAGGTAACCGATGCTGTCAGAGCCTGTCACATGGCAAATTCGCACAGGTCTTTTGCCACCAATCTGCCAGTGGGGGATTCTCTCCCTAACAAGGAGAGCAGAGAAACTTCAGAATAAGCAGTTTCTTATTCTCTGGAAACTTCTTATTCCAGAGTTTCTTACAGCCCTCCATCTTCCCAGCTTCTAAATGAAGGTCCGTGAATCCCCTGGCACTGAAATAGGGGTATAAAACCTCAAATTTCTTTGTGGGAATTGCCAGCTAAATGGGAGCTGTCTCCTCTTATCTATAGTGAGAAAGAAATCCTAACTTTTTTTTTTTTCCTCAATAGAAATACAAAATAGCATCAGGTAGCCTTATAGTTGTGAGGAAACCGAACTTTAATAGCTTCAGCACTTGACATTATTCATAGTTAGAAAGGTCAATTTTTAACCATCACCTCAGGAAGATTTCTCTGCTTCCAGCCAGTGATATTGTTGAGAATTTGCTACCTTTAAAACAAAGTTTCCTTCCAAGTCAAGTGTGTTTGCTGCTGAAGTATCATGTAAAACTCCGATCCATTGCATATGCTGACAATACCAGCTGCAAAGGTCTTCCCAAACACTGTTCACGCAGCATGAAAACTCCAAACAAATGGAAAGCTTTATGGCAATACAATGCACATAACGCTTGCTTTCACAATTCCAGTTGACACTTAAATATTTAAAAACAACAAGGGACATATGGGTTATTTATTTTCTTTTTTATTTTAATTCTAGTTCTGAAAATAGTTTCTAACTTAGTTATTTTAAAACAGAAATGGCACCATTTTAGCACTGAACTTGTGGGCAATTCATCAGGTTGTGAATTCTAACCTGACACTTACAATACACCAAATGCTTTTTCAATGCTGCTGTTGCACCATCTGCTTTGATATTGCTGCAGAATTATACTTAAAAATATGTAGCTAGAAGCAAAATGAGGTTTACAGAATTTGACTACAATCTATATCTTTCTGGGAGGAAGGATTAATCTTCAGTGCTTGAAAGCTTTTATGCTTTATAATTTTTGACAACATTTGAAAAACAGAACACAACTGGCACTGCCACAAGGATGTAAAAGTTTGCTCTTTTCAGGTCCTAAAATAGTCGTGTTCTCGCAAAGTTCTGTGGTGTCATTTTTTCACTTCAAAATCTAACCCACAGATATTGCTGGAGTTTGTTTAATGATTTTTTCACGTGGGTACGACAAAAATATTATAGAACTTTAAATTAACATGGTACAGTGAAACAGATCCGTAAAGGATAAAATCTCTTATTTCCTTACAGACTGTAAAGAGCAAAATCTACTCCAAATCTCAATTCCTTTGTGGTCAGACACAGCATAAGTGAATGGAGAGGTTTCACATCATTGCAGCTTCATGTCATAGTATAAATATGGCAGATTTTACAGTTTCAGTTGAAAATTTATACAGAATAATGAAGTTGCAGAGTAGGGAGGCAGAGGCAGACAGTTTTATGAGATGGACTGTAATTGTTCTGACCTACTCCTGCTACTGATGAAATAGGGGCAATAAAGTGAAAATCTGTTTCTTTGTCCTTGGTCTAAGTATGACCTAAATGTTGCAAATCTTATGACAAAAAATGAAGCTATTTCTGCACGTTAGCTGGCTCTATTGTTGAAAGTATTTCTTTGGAAAACAGATTTTACTAGAACTGTTGGGTGGGAGGCTCTCCAGCTCTCTCCAGGCATCTAGTGCCGGCCTCTCTCAGAAAAAGCATCCAAGACTAGGTGGGTCAGGACTTTAATCAGCACTGTAAATCTCATTCTAATATGTCATTATTGCGTGCAAAAGAAAAAACAACCAAAACATTCTCAGTTTTATCATTCTGAACTTTTCTTAACTAGTGGAACATAAAGAAGAGAGGAAGCAGGTCAGGTGTGTTCTTTGTGTTCATGCCTTTAAGAAACATTTATAAAACACAAAAAAGGAAGCGCAACTGGATAACTCACTTACGCTAACACACCACCACCCTTCATTCTCTGTTTCTTGGGCTTTTTTCCTGGTAAATTTTAAATGTGCAAGACCAAGAATTTTATCACTTCTCAAGAGCATTTTTTCTTAGACCAGGTCTGGAAATCCTTTGATAGACCAAAGGCAGAACTGTGACTTGAAGCATTTCAACATTTCCACAGAGGTGCTCTGCTGGTTTGAGTTTTCCAGAGAGAGGGTCACAGTTTTCAGAAATCACAAGCACTTCTTCCAGTGGGATTTAAGTGCAAGTGCAGTGAATCAACTCGAGCTTGTGCAGAGGAGCAGGAAGCCCAACGGAGCCTCAGCTCCCACTGCACAAGTGGATGTGCCTTTGCTGGCACACAAGGATTGTGTACAAGGATCACTGTTTTTCATCCTGCCCTTCATTCATTCAAATATTTTTTTCAATATAGTTTCATACTTCAGAAATTTTTTTCCGGGCATTAAGAGAGCAATAAGGAAAACTAATCCTTGCATTTCAGTTAGAAAGTTCAGGACATCACCTGCTCCCTAAGGGTTCACGAAGGTCACCCAGAGATGCTGCTGCAGATTGTTATAAAATCCAGTCGATATTCCTCAGGCTGGTTACCCCAGCAGAGTCCCTGCCACAGATGCAAGTTCCTTTGCACTTGCTCCCATGGTCCCAGCCTCCCTTCACTTCCCATCTGTTGCACTTGGCCTCACGCTCCTCCACCCTACTAACACTTTTCAAACAAGCACCTTGGAACACTTACCATTCTGTCCTTCTCTCTTAGGGGTGGCTCCCACCGACAAGGCTCATTATTTGTTCCATAATTACCTCCTGAAACTTCCCATTTGCTGAGGAAAAAAAGAAGAGCCAGGCATAATAAGATTGCTGACACGTTAAGGCTTCTGCCTATCATGCGCTTGCACTTTCTTGCTTTTCTACTTATCTGTTTCTTTTTCAGAGCCCTTTGCAGGAAGGATTTTACTGTGGGCCGTAACCAGGGCTCTCAGATAAGGATAGCAATAGTGATAACACTGCTTCCAAAGCAGGGGGTGGTTTATGCTTAACACACATTAAAAACCAAATTTCACATCCACTGAAATGTGTGATGCTAATTAAGCTGGAAGCAGGCAAATCATCTCTCAAAAGCTAGCACTGCAGTGGCTGAGGGTTGCTCAGCCTGATGGATTAAAAATGTTATATAAACTTCACACCGTCCCAGCTGTGGAGCTACAAGTTATTCTCATTTTACAAATAGAAAACTGATGTGGTTTACAAAGTTCCCACACTAACCCAGTCCCAAAGTGCACTTAGGTCTGGCAATCAGTTCTCTCCCAGGTCACCGAACGGCACAGAAACCTGTGCAAAGCCAAGGGGCTGTTCTTCTGAGCCTTCCCCTTTTAAATGCTGAATATTTCCAGAGAATTAGGAGTCTCTCGTGCCCAGGATTACTTTGATTGTTCCAGAATTAGCCCTGAGTACCCCCAAATTATACTTTTAGCTTTCTTTGTTTGTTTTTAAAACTTAGAGACTTTTCTGTTAATACTGCAACATTGATGCAGCTCTCTGGAATATTCTGTTTTGCTCTTTGAGAAGGTCCAGAGTAGCATATTTACATTTTCTGCGACACATGTGAATCTATGCTAATTATTGCATCAATGAAAAATTATCTGAATTGTCTTTGCAAAACAGAAATAAACTGCATGGCATCCACTGCATATATAAATACAACAAGACTAAGCCGAAACATTCTGTCATTAACTGAGGCTCTCGAGTATTTATTAGAGTTTAAAAATAAAATAAAAAAACCAGCCGCTATTTTGTTCCCCCGGTACAGACAAAATAAATGGCAGCCAATTCACTTCAAACAACACTCCTGCACACAAAGTTGGTGGCATAATTAAGAAATGTATTCAAGCTATTACTAATTTAACACAGCTCATCAATACTTCCATCAGAAAGCTGTTTACGGCCAACAGTGTCACAACTGAATTTATGCATTGTAAATACAAATATATTTTATTCATAGAAAATTCTTGTGACTTCAATTATGCAATAAGTATTTATTTGGAATTCATTATTTTTTTGTTTGATAACCATCATTAATTCATGTCCAACTGATTAAGCCCGCTGTAAAGCTTTAGTGAACATTATACAAGATAAAATATAGATTTGTGGAGCTGTGGATTTTCCCTACAACCTCTCGTGGAATCTGGGGACAATGACATTATATCGTTTCACAGGACCACTGAATCTTATGCTATGATAGCATTGCTAATCACAGAAATATATTACAAGTCTTTCTGTTAAAAACAATGTAAATCTCTAGCGGAGAAAATGTTGATTTAGGAGAGCTTTAGCTACTTGGTGCTTTTCAACTGCCCAAAGTTATTGCTCTTCTCACCAGCCTTTTCCACTTCTGTTTATGCGACTCACACGGAGGGTGTTTCCCCTCCAGCACCCCTCCCTTTGCAGGAATGCAAATGCTTACTTACCAAATAATCAAGCTCTCAGCACATTTTAACAAGTTAAAAAGGATGGGATGTTTAAGAATATATAGTAAATTTAGTCTTCCTCCACATTTTTTCCCGAGCAAAGGCAGAGTGCTAAAATTTGTGTTGGAATATGAAGCAACTAAGGTTCACATATTCCTGAACTGACTTTTCTTTTTATATTGTTTCTGCTCCAGTTTTGTGAAGTTCACTAAGCAATAAGAAGCAAAAACACCAAATTAAAACAAGCATGTGACAGGGAAATAAAGGCCACGCTACTACTGTTTTCTGTAGCTCCTGTTTCACAGACAAATCTACTCTAGCAATCCAAGAGCTGAGCCTGATGCATAAAACCATTTTACCAAAGTTAAAAGCTGAAGACAGGAAGATTTAAGCAGTGCAAACCAAAAAATGCCTACTCATAAAACCAAACAGCTGTGTTGAGACAATTTCTGGTAAACAAGGGGAGCATGAAGCCAAAAATTAATGGACCAAAATAGCTGCGCTGGAAATTAAGCCCAATTAGTGAATAAAATAATTAAAGGAGTTGCTCTTTTCTTTTCACCGTCTTCCTTCAATGTGCTGTATTTGACACCCTGATTTCACACTGACACCAACAGAAGGTGTGCACCAAAAGGAGCACCATTCCAGCACCTGCAAAGTCACTTTTCTTCCTATTTAACCGCAGCTACAAAAAGGCAAAGACCAGAGACTCAAATGCTGGGATCTGTACTTGCTGCAGTGCATGAACTGCACAGCCCGCTGAGCTTCCCTGGCCAGGCTCAGTCCCGTCCCCCTTCACCTCACCCCTTCCTTTGGGACCTTTTTGGGGTTTGCCGCTGAACAAAAAGCTGGCCAGCACTAAATCTTCTCTTTTGTGAGCCCTTCAACAACAAAGGCAGCTACAAATGACATTTTAATCCAACACTGGCCACATTTGCCAGCTCTAAACCCAGAGGTGAACATGGAAAAACTGCAATCAGAACCGCTTTCCTTGCTTTTAATACTATGGGAAACTCTTAGAGAGCCCGCATCCAGTGACTATCACTTTGCTGTGAGATTTTTTTGCACAATTTTACACGGCCAGAACTGCTGCTGGTCCAAACGTACTTATGTGAGGAAAATTTTACTTCCTTTCTTTCACCGAGTGCAACTTTTCTAGGAGCCTTCTCAAAGAATCAGAGTCAATTAGGTAGGAAAGATGCTTCTGGTTTCAATGAAAACTGACAAAGTGGAATATTTAAGCCAGAACAAACAGCGTTAGAGACAGCATTGGATTCTGCAATGAAATCTAGGAAATATGCAACCCTAAGTGGATTTCAAGAGCTCTCCTGTTATCACGTAGTGCTTGAGTACCAAATGACAGGTTTTTTGAATGCGTTACAGGTCTCTTCCAGCAGTTTTGTTTCTTGCTGGGCTGTGCTTTGGAGGTGTTGGTTGTTTTTAAGAACTCCAACTGAAAACTGTGATCTATCTCTCTGAAGCAAGCACTTCTTTTTACTAGCCCAGCGTTGCTCACCAGTAAGAATTGATTTCTCTCATCCTGTCACACAGTCCATGCAGGCACTCACACACACTCTCCATTCTGAAACACCAGCAAAGAGAGCATCCACAGAGATTTTGTCTGAACCGAGGCGGCCATAGAGCCATCCTCAGGAACATCGTTGCTTAAAAAACTGGTGATAGTACCAGATTCTCTTCTTAAATCAGGTGTGGAACAGCAAAGGGCTACTGCCATCTCCATTCACCTAAGTCAGTTTGCTCACTACTTCCCTTTCAGTTAAGGAGACAATTGCTTTCTTTCGAGAACTGAAGTGAGCAGATGGACATCATGTTCAACTACAATAACGCTGCTTTACATCTCTTTGACGATATAACAACACTGGATATTAGTGTAATTTACTCCCACTTTAAGTCTCCTTTTCTCTGACAGAACAGCATGAAGAGATCTTCATGTAAGTGAAAATAAGTCCCTTATGAATTCCAGGATAAAATTATGACGTAGTGAATTCCAAACAACAAACCTCGAATGCGGATGGAAACCATACAATTAAAATATCATTCTGACTTAAGTGCTTTCCAAGTATTGAAAAGTAAACAGGGATTATCTGTTTAGTTCACACTTACACAACAAATGATAATTTCTCTGATCTCTGGAGATGATAGCAGTGAGGCAAATGATTAATACATTATGGTATATTAATCACAAATTGTGGTGTGCCTGTATTCTCTTGCCTGCATTGCACATGAACTGCCTGGGAGGATTTCAGTCTCTTGCAGCAGATACCTAACACCTCCCTGGCAGGACTGCCTTCCACGGGGACCACTCTTAGAACAACAACAAAATTAAATCCTGTATCTGGAGAGGTGACATCAAATGGCATTATTAGATGTGGAGCACCTTCACCGTTCCAAAGGTCCCAGGCTATCAGAGATCCCACCATGCTGACACAATACAGGGTTACACAGATTTAGAACCCATGCTGCTGTCTGTGCTGCTTCCACACTTAAATATGCCTGAAAATGGCTCAGACACTTTATAGAGGCAAATGTCCAAAAGTTGCTGCCTTGACCCCCTCTAGTTCTCCCTGAGGCAGTAGGGAGGAGGAGGGTGTGCCAAGGAGCCTCTCCCCTGCCCTGCAGAGTCCGTGCTGGAGGATGCATTGTGCTCTGGAAGTGATGCAGCTTGGGATGCAAGCTCACCTGGGGCAGCCTGGAAACGTGGGATTTATGAATTCTCTTGCTAACAAGGCTGTGTAGTACACACTCTCAGGGGATATGATGCTGCAATCCTCACCTCACAGGCATAACACCACATGTTTTACTAACCACTCTGAGGAGTAGCTTTATACAAATGAAGTGAATTACACACACACAACACCTAACACTTTTCCCACACAGAGTTTACTAGGCAGAGGGAACTAACTTGAAGTTTAAGATGCTGCAAGACTCCCAGATATATCCATTTTATCCTCTAGAGCCTCTCCTTCTACTACTTTATAAAATCACAAGTAAGAATGCTCCTCTGTGATGTGACATCTAGTCTGCTTCTCTGGGGAAGCCCTTGCCCATTTCCTGAAAACTCCTGGCTAAGCCACAGTTCACCTCTGCTGCCCTCTCTGTCTCATGCCAATCTTACATCAAAAGTGAGGGCAAAGAGAAAGCAAACTAGTACTCCCCTCATGACAAAAATGTGTTCTAGGCATTCCTAATTAGATTTCACCAGCAGACAAAATATCTAAACCAGTTTTCTGGTGTGTTCATCAGCTGATAACAACCAGTTTACCGATGGGAGATCCAGCAAATGGTGTGATAGCATCTTGAGCAGACCTAAGTGACAGATGGCAGAAAGGGCAATGTAAGGGATGCTAAATCAAAAGACAAACTACTGAACAAAAGACAACAAGCAGATTCAGTTTAAAATAGCTTATTTTGTTTCATCCCATACAATTTCCCCTGAATTCCTCACCTGTTTGCTCCACCTACTAAAACAGATGGTTATAGAAATCTATAGTTGTCCCCACCAATAAATACCTTCTGCACGTATAAAGCGGCCAACTAAAGACCTTTCATTTGTCTATTTGCCATCTATTTTATGCAGTATTTCTACCTCAGTCTGTACTTTACAGGAGTGTAATGCTAATGTAGCACAGTTCCAATCCAAACTCAACAATTTCACATGTTGCTTTTTCAGTTTAAGGCATATGCATCAAGTCAGCACAAAAATTCTTCGCTTTGCATTTCTAGCAGGATACTTAAACTATTCACAGTGAAACTTTCTTAATTATGAGAATGTATCCTTGCTGTCATCACTGCACTTTACAAATGTGACATCTAATTTTATTTCTTTCCCATATTCTGTAGCAAAAATGTTGCAGAGTGTGAGCAATTAGGGCTAAAAGGGGGTGGTAAGGCAGGGGTAGTATAAGAGGTAATCAAAACAAGCTATTTAAACTGCAGGGCATGGAGCGTCTCAGTGCCTCAGATAAATATTCCACCATCCAAACAATCAACCAGCTTAGTTTCCTGCATGTGTTCTATGAGTGTGTTTTATTAATAAGTCCTCAAAAACCTCATACAGTATTTGCAGGATTTATCTCAACCTCCTTCTTGATGCTTTTTCCCCACAATTGGAAGGCCACCTACTTTGAGTTCCTCATGGCTGATTTCTTTCTCCGCTAATGTTCAGTAGCTATTGTTTTATTGCAATGTATTTACGAGAAACAGGCAATTTTTTTAAGGTGCCAAGAGCTTCAAGCTTTGTTTGTTTATAGCTCCTCTGTGCACTACTACATTTTTTCTTGGATTCAACTGCCAATGTAAGGGATTAAGGGGCTAAGCGAGTTTGACTGGTGCAGGAATCTTTCAAATATGTTCCTCTAGCTCAACTCTTTCACTGGCAGTTTTTACTTAACGATAACTGCCAAAATAAAAATCCCTCGGTGCAGCAGGAGTGACAAAACAATCACACTTTTCAGGCACAATTCAATATCTATTCACACCTCTGAAAAAAATGAAATTAAATAACACTTGACAAAATTATAGAGCTCTGGCCTGTTGGCTTGCTTTTGCTGGGGTTTCTATTTAGGGTTTTTTAATGCCCCAACTCATCTTCACATTGTTAGAGAGGGGCTTGAGTAAGTGTTTGCTGACCTTTAGTCTGCCCACAGGGCAATAATTAGTCAATTGAGCTCCTGTAAGTGAAAATAACTTTTATAAAGCTATCCTACAGCAACGTTGCATGAACACTCCAGTTACTGCCTTGCTTGGTTCAGACCACCTGGAATCTTTCTTTGGCTCCTGCTCCCAATACAACAGTGAAGCTTCTGCTGTTTCAACACTAGAAATTGAAGTTATTTCTTGGCATGAATTACAGACACCTCTACATTTGTATTTCTGGGGAGGGATGAATTGTCATTGTTGATGAAAAGAGTTATTTAGTAATACCAGCAACTAAATTCAGAGTTAGCCCCAAAACCCTCTCTGCTGACACAACTCATTCCTGATCACTCTTGTTGCTTTGCCCCATGTTTCCTGGGCACTGAGATTAAAGTTGTAATAGAATCTGCAAGAGTTTTTCTCTAGCAAGAATGCTAAATTCCCACATGCTTCTTAACTCCTGGTCCTCGCAGCAAAGTACAAGTGTGTTCATCTAAACCTATGCAAGTATGCTGGTTAAACAATTAAAAAGATACTACTTACATGTCATTTTTCAATAGCAAGATATACTCATCCTGCTTTTGTTCAGTAGATTTAATAATTTCAACTGCAAACTCTTTGGTGGGGTTTTTCATTAAGGACACTCCTACATCAAGAATTTTTTTTATTTTTTTTGAAGACACACAACCACACACTGTTATTTGGTAAAAGATGCTGGTAGATCATGGGGTAATGGTGAAAGAGCAGGAAGAAAAGAATCATCAAGATTAGAATAATTTTGATCACACACTTGAATGCCAATACAAATGCTCCTATTAAAATTTGTGGATGATGCAGCGACAAAAGAACACATGGAAAGACTTTAACTCCTGAGAAAGTGGCATTGAAGTAAATACTGAGCAGAATCACAGACCAGAGTGTGGAACATAGGCCCTACCAAGGGGGTGACAGCTTGAAGCCAAAAAAGCTGCCATTGTGACAAGGAAGCAGAGAATAAGTGGAAAGGTAAGTCACATACTCTGTCACGATGCTGGGTACAAACAAAAATAAACCCTAATCCAATATCTGACAAGGAGTGAGCAAAGGGCAAGGACAAGACAATGTTCCAGCCCATGTGGCAACAGAGCATCTGGTAACCAGTTTTAAAGAGAGCTCAGAAATTAGAGGGAAAGTGCAAATAGATGATGAGTATGATCTCAGGGTTAGAAAAATGTGTCTTATTATTGGTAGGCAAAGATTTGATCTGTTTAGCCTATCCAAAAGGAGTCTCCAGTGTCATGTGGTCGTACCACCGAAGCATCTGCATGGAGAGAACAGAGAGAGCAACACGAACAGGACAGACACTCAGCTGTGAGGGTGACTGACCACTAGAAATCCCACACAGGCAAATCACACATTTCCCATCTCTTGACATCTCAGGCCTCTCTGAAATATGCATTTATTAAACAGTGATCTCCCTGCAGTTACACTCGAGTGACATTTGTGACAGGACACAGTAGTCACGACCTGTGTCATACCAGTCTGACTGATATAATGATTCTTTGTGTATTCGAAACCTGTCGAAGAAAATATCCCATATGATTTACCTCTGTTACATGTGGAAATAACCACATCTTAGTAAACTGCGTATCCACGTCTCTTCCTTGCTTTTAGACTGAAGTATATATACATTTATATATATTCCTTACTCAGAACTGTTCCCTCTTGGCATGAGGGAAGCTTGATAGCTCTTGGCATGAAAGAACATGTGATTAGCACGTGTGGGCTCAGTGTTCCTCTTTTGAGAATACTGGCTTCATTTGTATGGAATACAAATATGTCACATTTCCTCAATATCTGAAACAGAACATTTATATTTATGAGGATATAAACTCATTTTCTCAAGTCTCCGATATTTGTTGAAAATTAATCATCCCCTTGCGAAACACATTCACTAGAATATTCATAGGAAGCAAACATAATGAATAATCATATTCAACTTTCATAATCAAAAGTTCCCAAAGCAATTTACAGGAGATAAGTATCATTATCCCCATTTATGGACAGGGAAACTGAGGCATAACATTAACTCGCTCGACATCAAGTAGCAGAAATACGTTCTATCAGATTTTTGGCAAAACCCTGGAATTCCTGTTCCTCTAATGCATAGATAGTCAAAGAAAAAAAGTTTTAATTTTAATGAATATTAATATTTTTCTGTGATCTTGAGATTTCCCTCAAGTGATTGATATTTCTCCACAGTGCTCAGAATGTCTGTGTTCTTCAAGGCCTACCCATTTCAACTTGAGGCTCCTGAACTATTGCACTAAAAATCTGTGAAAGCCTAAACAAAGTTTCCTGACTTTGTTTGCAGCAATGCTGAGACATCAGAAATACTAAGTGGAGCCTCTCTTCAACAAGTTTTACCTTCACTGTGATTTCAAGTTTTTCATGTTTACGCGGTAAGATTTAATAAAGACAAAAGGCCACTGTAACCAAGGTTTTCTTAATCTTTAAGTTGTCACTTAAAAATAAATTACGAAGGGAAAAGCTCCTCAATTTAAATTTTAAACTTTTCAAATTCATAGGATATTAACCATTATGATTTTAATTAAGGTTAAAAGATCCAATTGGCATGGAAAAAAAGATTTTATCCTCATTTCAACTTGGGGGGGGAGGGGGTGGGAAGTCAGATTTGCTCCTCTAAGAGAAATGAGAACAGTGAAACTGTAAGACATTTCACTCTCCATTTATGTACCTCTAGTTTGATGATGAAGTCACTTCACAGCCCTACTTAACAAGCAGAACTGTATATATACATATTCTCACTTCTTACTGCTGAGTTTAATAGTTCCTTTTAAAATGATATATGCCAATGTAAATATAGTTATCATAAAATAATTATATTCACAAAATATTTATTAAATTCACTTCTCCAGATAAAGAGTGAAAAATAAAATCTCCATGCTTTGCTCAGTGATTTTAATGTGAAACTGCCGGTGAAGTCGTCACCATATTCTCAGCGTAATACATTAAGCCAGCATGTGTGGGTGTCACATAATTGTAGACAATTTAGTGACTGAATTCCTTGAGGGTTTTAAAGTCCTACTATGTTTTTGCTTGGATACCTCCTTTCTGGGTCATTAAGACGCGGTTGTCAAAAGAATAGATGAAACAAGCTTTTAATGTTTTACTGCTGAATAAGAGTTGGAAGGAGTTGCTCTGCCTTGGTATCCAGGGTTTACAGCTGCAGAGCTGCGTTTTATCTCCCACACCCCTCTCTGAAGCTGCCTGGTCGAGGGTGAAACTCATTTTAGAGAAAGCAGTGTAGAGTTTTGTGGATTTTGATCGCAGGCCTTACATTAATGTATTATCTGACATGATCCCCTTCATTAATGCATAAACTGGTTCCTCAGCAGCAGCTGCTCCCTGCCTGGAATCCCGACCTGCAATCCTTGGGAAGCTGCTCCAGCTCCGCAACGGAGCACGTCACGTTGTGTTGTTACACAAACACCCTCCACACACGCAAAGCTTGGAGAAACACCATTGGCAAGGGATGTGATGGGAATAAGAAGAGTTTCTCTGGGTACAAGAGCAGCAAAAGGAAATCTGAGGGCAATAGGGGCTCACTGCCGAGCAGGGGGGAGGATGCAGAGCTGAGGGGTGCAGGAACATTGATGCCTCCATCTCACACTGCAAGGGCTGCTCACAGAGAACAGAGGTTGGCTGAGCTAGTCCTGAGCAAACCGGACCCAACACGAGTCCAAACAATGAGATGGGGCACATCTGAGGCCTGGAGTACCCAAAAGGCAAAGTCAAAGCAGACTAACCTCAGTGGAGAGCCACCAGCACAGGCAGTGACTGCTGCACATAATGGACAAGGAGGGTTGAGAGAAGACACACAAGGCTCAGGGGGAGGAAGGGATCTGCTGCTCCCTACAGCTGCCTGTGAGGGGGTGTAGAGCTGACACAGCCAGGCTTGAGTGGAAAAAGAGAATTTCTACCCTTGGAGGTATTCCAAATTCATCTACAAGGCCATGAAAAGCCTGATCCAACTTTCAAACAACATAATTGCAACTTGTTGACTTTATTCATCAACACGATTATAGTTTCAACATCAACATATAACATCATATCAACATAATTATAATCTATTGATTGTAATCATCAACATGATTATGATTTCAAAATGAACATATAACAAACCCTATAACATCAACAATTATAATTGGATGACTCCTATCAACTTTTTCCTTTTTTTTTTTCCCCATATGATTATTGCTATTAATACTTGGGAAGAAAAGAATCTCTAGTACTTTTCCTACTTTGCATAAAATTTAAAAGTTGGAGATCATATTCTAACTCTCTCATTGTCTTAAGCTTATTCCCTGAACTCCTTGCCTTTAAGGACACATACCCATGTTCAAGCTTCATTGACCTTGTTTGGTTGAGCAAAACTGAGGGGGAGATTGGGAAGGTACAGAAGAAGGCAATGAAATACTTTCAGAAAAATCAAATAATTGAAACTAATGCTATTTTAAACCCCTTCATAGTAACCCAACTGCCTCAAAACCTCAAATTCTATAATATTCTGCACATTAGAGTAAATATCCACAAACCTGAGGGAAAATCCCATGGGCTTAAGGCAGTGTAGATGAAGTGGAAAAATAGAAACACCTCAATGCAGGAAACAGTCTGGAAGGCTGAGTGAGAAGTCAGTCTACTGCAAATTTACTATATGATTGTGAGGCAAATAAAAGGTTAGGAGAATCTTGGGTGATTTAAAAAAGTCAGTCAAGGTGCTGAGAACAAGTTCTCTATACTTCTGGGAGTTATGCATCAATTTCTGACAGTTCAGTACAGAAAGACAGGTGCGTTTGACAGGTACTTTTTCTGCGAGACTGAATGAAGAAAGTTCCAGATGATTGCAATAAAACACTTACTTCATCTTACAGGAGTGAACGGAGGAGTTTGCTGAAACCCTGGCAACGCAGAGAGCTGAGATAGCACTGAAACATGCAAACAGCTGAAAGGGGGAAAGGATGGAATGTTACTCCTGCTTCCATCTGATCTTGCACGGAAACAAAATGTGCCCATGCTGCATAAACCCCTCCACACAACTGTTACTTCATTCACTGCACAGGGATTGTTTGTATTACACACTCCAGGGAGGGTGCAGGTTTACAGGACAGGACATCACCTCATTCAGTCAGGAAACTGTGTTTCCCCTGGGTTTTTTTCCCAAATTACATGGAAGTAGCTATGGCTCTAAATCCAGCTACTTGGCTGACTGCTTCCTCATAGAGCCAGCCCCCAGGCTTTCAAAAACTGCATGTAAGAGCTTAGTGCCTTATCTTTTGTTTGTTTGTTTGTTTCTGGCCATTCCTCACTTTTTCCTTCCAGAAAACGGACTCCAGAGTTTTTCCATCCTGCAAATATAAGGGAACAGTGAGTAGCAACAGAATGTAGAAGTCTGTGAGAGAACACCTGACATCATTTGAGGAGGTGGCTGCTGTAATACACAAAAAGCAGCAAGAATGGCCACAGACCATCAACTCTAATGTGTTCCTCTGAGCATGCACAGCACGAAGGGCTGGGGGGTTAATTAAGAATATATGTTTTGATTAATATGAAGAAACAAGCTGATTGTGGGATTAATTAGACTACAGTACAATTTCTCTCCCAAAGGAAGAGGTGGAATTTCCATCACTTGAAACATCATGACAAGAGTGAATAAAACTAAGTAGAATAGCCACTTTATGGCTTGATAAAGTAGCACAGTAGACATTTGATAGGTATATTCCAAATTTAAGTTGTCTAAAAACAAACTCTGCATACTGAGAGGACTGCCTAGTCCTGTAGCCAGAGGTTGGGCAGGGAAACGCACAGTTTGTGTAACACAAAAAGGAAAAGCAACAGTAACAAGATACTGCAGCTGAAGATCCATTCCTGGAGAACATGGTGTCCTGCTAAGTCTCCAATGCACTGGAGAGGCTCCCAAAGGCAGCATCTCCCAACTGGCTGCCAGGTGGAGTTGGGAATCTTCATCCACTTCCCACCAGAAAAAAGCCTAATTAGTCCATACTTCTTTAATCAGGTGCAAATACATTCTCTGCCTTACGAATGGTGGCAAAAGGTACCAATTCTGTCCACAATGCTGATTAGCTGGCACTGAGTCTGAATTTCTGGATTAAAAAAACAAACAAAAAACAAAAGCACTACTGATGTCTTTTGCTGTCCTTCCCAAGCATCAGCCTGCTGGGTTTTCTGACTAAATAAAGCCCGCTCTCATTCAACCTGCCCCCTATTCCTTTCTATCTTTTTATTACCTGTCAGCTCCTTTCTCTTTGCCCTTTTAAGCCTTGCAGTGCAGCACCTTCTTTACTTACCAAGAAGATCTTAGTCCAGTGTAGCTCCATCACCACCATCTAGCAAGTAAACCCCAAACTTTTTATCTGGTTTGCCATGACAAAGCCTTCTTCTATATTTTCAACTATTCAAACACAGCCCAGCTGTTTGAATAAGCCTATAAACTAATTGGTTTATAGATATTGAGCAATTGAAGATGCACACCCCACTCAAAGAAACCCTTGCAAATCTCATCATTGCTTACCACTTATATTAGTTGTGCTTTAAGATTTAAGTCAGATCATACTGAAAACATAGGAGATGCAACAAGAATGTTCTTATTCTCACCATCGGAGTGTAAATCTCCTGCTCTTAGTCAAACCTCCATTAATGACTCAAGTTTCTATCAAGCTTCTGATTATTTAGTCATCTAGCTAATTATGTCCCACAAATTCAACAAGAAACCATACATGACATCTGCTGCCCCTTCTATCAAAGAAAAGGGGCGTCAAATTTTCTGCAGAGAGGGGGAAAGGACATACTTGGAACAGCTTTCTATAAACTTATTTTTGCTGCTAGAGAAATTTGTTTTTACTGGATAAGAATTTCAGTTACTAACCCCCAAAAATATGTGCTTTACAAACCATGACTTATATTAGAAGGATTTGTGAAAAACAGCAGACTTGTCACACTGATGCACTTGGTAAATGCAAACCTCCTATATATGTGTACAGTATTGGGGAAGAAAGGAATTGCTAAACAAATTACTGCATTTCACTACCCAGCAGGGTAATAACCATAGCAACATCTCAGAGAAGAGGAGGAAGGTTGAGAAATTGTAGCTCCGGGATTAGATATTTGTAGACTCCATTTTGAAGAGAAAAATCTTCATTTAATTAAAAGTTTATTTAATTTGAAGGGGGAAAAAAGCTCTTGTGTGTTTACAACAGATTAGAAAATTTATGTAGAAAGGTATATAACCTTGCAGAAATTACACAATGCTATTTCCACATTTTACAACATTTTACTAAAAAATAATAAAATTTAGGTACATCTATATGAGTAGCTGTGTAGATATTAAGCATATAAAGGGATGAAGTGAATACACAGAGATTAGACAATTCTGTTTTCAAGACGCAGCTCCTTGTGGGACTCCTCGTCACGTAATATATGCATCTACTAATACAGTTATGAGCACAGTCAAGCTCATTTTGTGTTTCTTAGCTTGGAAATTGGGCTTACCATTTAAAATTCATTTGATAGGCTGGTGGGCCATCTAAAATGTAAATTCAGAATCACAGGGACTGACTGTTTAGGAGCTGAGGTCTGTTGGGGGTTTAGAAGTACTTAAAAGTCTGCTTCTGAAATTCTTTGGGCTTTTGACTGAGAAACCTTCCTGAATATTTCCTTCCAAAGGTCTTTTTGAGATGTGCCAGTCTTTGCAATGCCAGCTGAACTTCCAAAGGCACAGATGTGCCAAAGCTGAATGAACTGTGCTTGGACTGTGATGCCCAAGAACACAGAAAGGAGAAGGGATCTCCAGGGGGGAGAAAAAAGTGCAGGCAAAAGAGGTTTCCAAGGACTGTGTCTAGGGAAGTCCTGAACACCTCCAGAAGTGGACGTCATTCCTCTCTGAGCCTCATTCCAACAATTTACCACTCCCACACTGATTTTTTTCCTTACATCAAGCTGGAATTTCCTGTACTCCAACCTCTTGCTTACTGACCTGCTCCTGTACTCCCAGTCCAACCCCACCAGGACTGCATTGGTCAGTTGTGGACCACAGTAACATCTGCCCCAGCCCTGCTTTTCTGCAGGCTGAACAAATACAGCTCTCCCAGGCTCTACTCACACATCATGTGTTGCACTCCCAGCCACTTGGACACTTACAGGGAAGTCTGATTACGTTCCTGGGAAATTACTGGGACAAATAAGCAAACTAGTTGGAAACTTCTAGATGACGAGAAACAGTCAGAAGAGATTTAGCAAGAAGCAGTCACCAGAAATACTTTTAATTTCTTTCTATAGCAAGTTAACAGGCACATGAAAAACAAGGCCGGGGGGAGGGGGGGAGGAGAAGAGAAAGAAGGGGGAGAAACCCCAAAATGATTGATGTTAAACATCCTGATACTTGTAGGCTTGTTGACATTCTTATGGGCAAGTTTGGGAAAAAAAATAAATAGATAAAAACAAGGCAGCAAGCAATAGCCACCAAACCTAAATCCCTGTGAACTTTTAATCTGCTACTGATGCAGTGCTAATACAGGATGGAAAGCAATTTTCTACACTGATTAGCTGCCCATCATTAGTCAGGTTCCTTCAGTGACTGCCCTGGTTTTCATATTGTTTGATGGTTTGGGTAACAGGATTAACAAGAGTACACGTCTTTCTGTGAAGAAGATACAGCAGGGCAGGAAGCTCTATGAGAACACAAAAGCAGCCTGAACAAAACAAACTGCCCCACAAAACTAGGGCTAATTGGAGACGTAAACTAGAAAAGCAAAGGGAATTCAAAAGGAACAAATAAATTTAGAGGCACAAAGAAAATAGAGTGACTAGTTAGCTAACTAGGAACCCTGAAGTCTTGATCAGAAGGTTAGAGCAGATCATAAGATGTTTATGACTCAGTAAATGTCACGGCCTTACAAGAGTGGGAACGATTTCCTCAGAGGCATAAAGCCATGCCATGATCCAGAAATAAGAGTTCATTTAACTATCACCTGAAATATCTCAGTGCTGTTGGGGAAAAAGCTAAAGAATTTGCAACAGTAATTTTTAAAAATTAAAGACAAAAAAGAAAAGAAAAAAAAAGAGGCAAAGGTATTAAATTTATGCTAGAAGAATAGCTTAAACAAACTGTTGATGCTCAGCCTACAGAAAAGCAGAGACAGAGGAGATTTGATAATAGTCTTAATGTACTAAAAGGAAGGGAAGAATCCATTCACCACTTCTACTTGGGGCAGCACAGGAATTAATGATCTTAACCTACAGCTAAGGAGATTTAGGTTAGATATTAGGCAAATCTTTCTAATTGTGAGAACACTTAAGCTCAGGATAGATTTCCCTAAGGATGCTGCCAAGGCTTCATAACTGGAGGTCTTTAGGAGCAGTCACACCCTCATCTGCCAGGGATGACAAAGGTACAGCTGATCCTGCTTTGAAGCAGAATCACAGACCAGATGACTGAGATCTTGATCTGCTCTTCTTCCTCTGAATCAGAAAATTGTTTAAAACAAACAAGAATTTCCTAGATTTGCCTTCATAAAGGCATTAAAAAAGAGAGTTTCCTGTTTTGTCTAAATTATTTTCACACTTGTAGCTGGATAATGTCTGGTGCACTCTCTATTCCTCGCAATTTACAAGCCCACTATTGTCTTAAATTTCAATTTCAGAGAGAGAGTATTTCTTATTCCTTAAAATCCTTGGATATGATCTTTCCTCTCTTTACCATCCATCTGCCTACCAAACACATCACACACACAGCACGGTTCCAAGTGGGAATCTATAGAGCTGCTGCTGCTTCTTTTCATGGGATAAAATTTGTGCTCAGAGTAAAGGGTTTTGCATAGTCTTAGCTGAGCTGACTTAAATCATTGTTAAATAAACTTCATGTGTATTTCTGAGCTGTATTCTGTAAAAAAGACAAGTAGTAAAGGGATAAAAAGAGCAAAGTTTCTGCCATATAAAGGCACTGAACCACCTCCAGAAATTTCTGTCTGGGTCACAGATTCTTCTGTTACAAAAATCTTCATTCTGATCTACATTAGCCCAGAAGTTTTTAACTGCCTTGGTGGTCCTTCGGCTGAAATTTGGTAAAAATAACTGTGTTACAGCTGAGTAACTGCACAGACATAACCTCCAATGGCCTACATCATCCAAAATACCTGTTTTTCAACACTTTCCTTTAGGACAAATGATGACGACTGGGGGCACACAAAACCACGCCCAGTCTTGTAACTAAAGACAAGAAATCAGCCTACAGAACAATCTAACCTAAGTCTTCATAAGACAGGGATGAAACTTAAACTGAGTATTCTTTTTATGCTAGAAAAAGCTCCAAAACCACAGAAAATCTATTTTGACAACTGTGGGAGTTAAACTCTAATTTCAGATGCGTGGCTGTCAAAGAAAAAAAAAAGAAACTGTTTCTATGCCTACAGAGATCAGAATCTAGGAGAAGATCTAAAAATCAGCTAAATATTCTTTTTATAGAGTCACCTCCTACCCCCCTATTCACATAAGGAGTCTTGCAGCATTCCAGAACAGTAAGGGGCTTGGGCTCCTCTTGCTTTTCTGCTCACTAACACGCTGTAAGATCAAATCCATACAGACAACTGCATATTAAACTGAAGGTCGCTCCTGTGGCAGGTGACTCCTTACTGCACATCTCCTGTTTGTGGGTAGCTCTGCTGCTCAGAGTGACTCTTTCTGCAGCTACTGGCAGTGTTTGAGTGTCATTTCCCAGGTCTGGCCTGAGGAACCAGAACAAGGAGCAGAGCAGCCCACCATGGCAGAACTTGCCCTTTGCACTCAAGAGTTTTGCATCTTCAAATACCAACAGGGGCATTTTCTTGTGTCTTGTGCTGTTGGAGTGCTTTGGTGAGCAGCTTTTCCATCGTCACATCCTTTCTACAGATCAAAAACCCCCTTCCCCGATACTCAGATACGTGAGGAGTATTTCTCACAAGGCTGGTACCACAGCACAGTGACTATACAAAACTGCTGGCTTGAAAACATATTTATTTGCAAACATATTAGACAGCTAAGTTCATACTCCAGAAAACTTTAGCCTGAAGTCTGGAAGTCTCAGAAAGATTAATTCACATCCAGAAGTGTTAGGCATTCTCAGGCTTAACTGAAGCTCAGCTAATTATTCTGCTAAAGAACTATAAGCTAATCAACCCAATAATGAAAACACTTTATCATTAACCCAATTTAAAAAAAAAAGTTATCTTTTCCTGGCATTTCTTACTGCGCATCCAAAAAATGAGGCACAATACTTATATTTTTCAAAATTTTTGCTTAAGTATCATCTGAAATTCGATGAATGCTGCACTGGCCTTTCAGTCTACTCAGAGCTGAGGAATTCAGCAAGAAGGTTTAAACAAGAACAAATACGAATCTGAATACTAATGGTGCAGGACAAAGATTTCTCCTTTACAGCCTAAATTGAGTGAAATCCCTCTCACAATACAGATCCCTACAAGATGAGTCATAATGCATACAGGTGATCTTAAAACTGAATTATACTATAGAAGGTGTCATCCTCCACTATCAGCATTCAAATAGGAAGCCAGCAGTAATTTGATGTAATCCAAGTATTATCTAATCCCACATCTGCTCAAAGTCACTGTGACGGTATGTCTGATCTACATTTTCAGGTAGAAATTCATTGGGCCACTTTTGAAGCAACTTTGGTCAGTCATATACTTTATATGAAAGAAAAAAATAATTAAAAATTATATCATTTGATACACATTTCAAAACACAGTGTGTGTATTAAGAAACTTTCCACTTCTAGAATGCAAAAAAATTCTGACCTAAAATGTTCCTACCCTTTCTAAATAAAATCAGTCATTTGTGGAAGCTGAAAGTGGCAAGCTGTACGATACAAACATTTTTAGTTATTTTACACTTTGTTTTCTCAGGTACTTGCTGACACTGGGTCTTTTTTGGAACTGACACTATAGCAATAACCAAGTTTAAACTCTCATTTTAGATACAGAATTCGAACATCTCATTGCTTCTGACACTACGTGGCATTCTTCATAAAAATAATTAAGTTGGCCAAGGAACTAAGTCAGCCAAGACTTTGACATAATGCAGTTACATGAAACTTCATACTAGAGCCTTCCTCCAAGAGCATCCCACTGTAGGAAGGCATCACACATTAGTCAAAAAAGAAAAGAAAAAAGCAGGGAAATGTTAAGTGTGTTAGTGTTTACATGCTAATGCAAACACAGGAGAATCATCCTGATTTGCATCTTCACCGTTGCCTGGGACACACACCCCACCTTCACCAAAATAACACGTCCGGGATGGGAATAGCTGGGACTTATCTGGGGACACATATGACACTGCTGAGAGCAAATGCTTACTCTGCAAAGCAGTCCAGAATCTATTTTCACTTCAGATAGCTCAAAAATGACACTCATCCTCATCCCTGTGCTTTTTTCTCAGTTTCTACACCCCTTCAGTGTTTTTCTCCTTAATTATTTTGTAAAAATCCCAGATAGCCTTTCAGAAATCTTATCTTTCTGAGGGGCTTGTCGGCCCCATGCACATTTCTTTGACTTCGGCTGCTGCTTTGGCCAGAATCAGCCCTCTCCCCCCAGAGCAACATGCAGCTGGTGGGTTCCACTCGCAGGGATATTTCCAATGATGCAAAGTCACCAAACCCAAGTTTCACATGCACACATTCTCCAAAACGCCGCCAGCCAGGACCAACCCGTACTTCCTTCTCATCTCTAGCTGTGGATTCCTCACTTTCTCAGCACTCACTGGTTTTATTCTTTCACGTGTCAGCAGCTCTCTCCACCTGCAAAGCATGTGAGGAAGGCAGCAGGAGCAAGAGCAAGCACGGAAAGCTTCATCCTTGCTGCTCTCTTGCCTCATCTCAGGGTCGTACAAAATCTTGCCTCCAGCTTCTGTGCAGCACACGGCCAGCATGTGCACAGTTCAGTCCCTTCTTATTTTTGCTTTTTTTCCTCCCTTCCTTTGCTTTTAAGCAGCTGTGTTTCTGGAGTTTCCCTGAGGAAAATCTTAAACTTGAAAGGGCTTTTTAATAACCTTGCTCAGCCCTGCACACAGGAAATTAAGCCATTCTGCACATTCAGCATTTACCCCTCTGTTCTGCAATCCAAAGTTCTCGTACATACATACAGTTTGCAGCCATTTGGGGATTGACTCCATCACCTTAGAGAGGTGCAGGTGAATTTTCATTTCTGTGTGTGAACTCTTTGCCTAAAGATGTGGGTAATAGTTCAGATATTGAATACAAACAGCTCTAAATGTATCAGAGCATGGCTGCCAAACAGATCTGTCAGACAAACAAAACTCATACCAAGTGAAAACATAATTAAGAGCCTTTGACTCTCAGATTATTCTCCACTTGATTAAGTGTAATGAGTGCCTGCTCCCCTTAAAAAAAATGAAAAGGCAACTTACTCTTCCCCCTCCCTGCCCCCTCTTCTAGTGCACTGTGGTTTAGGGAATTCATTCATTAACCCCTCGTAGCTGCTTTCCCTCTAGTCTAAGGGGCTGATACTTAGGGACACGACCCCTCCTTTATTTACATCCCAAGGCTGAGGAACTGGCTGTCTCGTTTGGCTCCAGCCCAGGCAGCCGGTCTGTGAAAAGCACAGTGGAACTGCTCAGCTGCTCTGCAACTTTTGGGAGCTTGGTGCCTGGCACTCAGCTCAGTGCTCCCAGGAATTCCCAGCCAGGCTCTCCACAGATCGGGAGGAAGGCTTGGACTAAATATATTTCTTTTTCATATTAAGAATTTCAAAGACTAATGCTGATGCGTTTGCTGTCCTGCTTAAATCTATGTTACCTTGCACGAGCACAATTACCAATGGAGCTTCTTTCCTCACAGTTAACACACTAGAAACACCTACAAATGCTGACATATCCCACATGCAAACTTTTTTTCCTTTATTTTGGCTTCAGAGAGAGACATACGAGGTGCATAAAGCCTTTGCTTCCCCAGATTCTGCGCACTCAACCACTCATCCAACACTGTGCTCCTCTCTCTGCACTTGCTGCCACAGAGCCATCTTTCCCAGCTTCCAAAATGCCTGCACTGAAATAACATCTCTGCCTTGACATTTCTCAGTGCAGCAAGCTGTGCCCCTCTGAAGCCACCCATCCTTGCGCTTCTCTCCTTGAATTGCTGAGCGACCCCTTGAAACGAGGAGCACAGAGACGGAGTGCTGTGCACCCAGGCTGCTCCTGGAGCACTCAGCGTGGAACACACGAAATGCCAAAGGCTGCCTTGGCTCCACACGTGTTTCAGTGAGGTTTCTCTCAGTTGCAGCAGGCCACTGACAATCCCGACTAAATTATTACCCATTGACAACATCTCCTGAACAGAAATCACAATTCTTTTAACCCTCTGCCTGCCTCCCAACCCTCCCTTTGGAGCGACAGCAGAAAGCTCTGGGTAAGAAGACTGAAGCTCTGTTATTGCAGAGTTGGAGTCACTCCAAATGTTTTTGTTCCTTAAGCAGTTACTCCAGAGGCAGAGAGGGCTGGCATGACCCAGGAAGGAGAACTGGAAATTCTTTCCTCTGCTTGTAGCAGCGATACAGCAAGCACAAGGCTCAAAGATGAATTAAGCACCAATACAACATAAAAATACTTATCAGCTGGTCCGTGACTCCTCTATAGTAAACTCTCTCCATACTCTCTCCAGCAACATGGCTTTTTTCAGTTAACTGATGAGATCAGATTCTTTAAAAAATAAAAAATGCTGTCAGCTCAATAAATACTGTGAAATAGCCGGTTTTTACAACTGTTTCACAAACAGACTTTACAGCCTACCCTGCTAATTTTCTTTTACTAGCTCCTGTGGAATCCAAAAGAATCAGGCTGAAGAACTCCTAAGCAAGACCTTTTCCCATTATTTTCCAAGGAAATTTATTACAAGAGGTTTATATAATCCATCTGACACAAAGAAACTTCCTTGTTCTCTTCCGCTGAACAACCAGTCAAGAAGGTGCCACCTTCAGCACCCATAAGACGACCAGAACTCCAAATCCTTATCTAGGCTCTGACACCGCCAGCTCTTGGCTTCTGATTTAAAACATCAAAAAAAGAATGTAGGCAAATTAAAATTTTACCCTCAGGAAAAAAATAATGACATTCTTTATTAGGAATTAATCCTGCTGGTGCACCGCAGTTACAGACTGTGAAGCACGTGGGCCATAGCTCTGAGCAAAGAGTTTGCTGAAAGGATTGCTTAAATGATCAGAGGACCACAGATTGTGTTCAATATTCACAGGAGTGAGTTGCAATAATAATACCTAAATGCCCAGCTAAATAAGTTATCACCTGGCAAGTAGCACAGTCACGAAGTACAAACCCAAAGTACCACTTAACGACAAAGCCCATTATCAAACCCCTTTGGCCCCTGTAATGATTTGGAGCACTCACAAATCCAAAATCCAAAGGAAAAATGTTAATTTCCAGGCTTGACAAGCTTCCCCTACCACAGAACTACCAGCACTGTTACTGCAAACAGGTGCCTGTTTGCCACATAAACACAGCAATCAAAATTTGTGTATGGATTAGGGAAAGAGTTCAACATTTGTTTTCATCCTGTGCTAAAGAAAATACGTGAGAGCAACTGGGCAAAGCCTGCCATACCTTCTCACAGAGCCAGAAACAGACCACTTAAGTGTTCTTTTAACACTCTCTGAGACTCTGCAAGTGCCCCAAGGCCAGTGCCTGCTGATGGATAATTAAACGGAATAGCACTGCCTTACAGTCATGGGATTTCCCATGTTCTCCAGGAAAGGTGAGCATTTTATAAACACAGAAAATCTGCGCCTCTCAGTCAGGTGGATCCAGCAACAAAATTTCAAAGGCAAATTTGTTGTCTCTCTGACAATTTGGCATTTTTGCTTCATTTATTTATTTTAAATAGGGACAGTTATCTTGAAAGATTATCTGAAGGAAAGGGGAATGAATTAGTTCAGATATCAAGTGCAGGTTCTACACACTCTTTACTTAGGAAATGCACAGCAAAGGAGTGATTAAAACGTTAAGTTGCCATGGCTACCTTTATATCACAAGGCAAGGAAAACTTGCACTCAAGATAAAGAAACAAGTCACTATTAATATAATTTTTTCAGTATTTTCAGAAGGAAAGTCTGCTTAAAAAGAAACATTGTACAATTCGCTGTCTTCTGTTTGGAGGTAAAGTGATGAGTATCTGCTACTTGCATTAGTTGTTAATGATGTTCAAAAAGCACTGAATTCCTCACGTTTGTTTGGAGTTCAAGACCAAGAAAACACGACGGAAGGGACTTCTTTACACTGCTGTCATCGCAGCTTTGTAGCTTTAGAATACAACTTAAAAGTTTTTCAAAACAGGACATTGTGTGGATGTTTCCTAAACAAGAAACAAATGCAAAACTGTAGAAGAAAGAACCTGAAATAAAGTTATTAAAGGAAAATGGTGATCTCTTGATTGTACCATAGGTACAGTTATTATGAAACACCATATCCTAATTTTTCATTAAAGTTTCTTGAATACTATGAAATTCTACCAATTTCAAAAAGTGAAAGCGTTGTTGGATGCTGAAGTTTCAAGTCATAAAAGCCACACACTTGACAGGAATGTGGTTGTGGTTATGAAGATAGGGGGGTTTATGCCTTACATGAATTTTTCCTACTGTGTATAAATCTGGAAACAGACCAAAACAGTAAAAAAGAAGCTCTCAAAGAATGAGTTGTTTGTCTCATAGTGTGCCTACTTGATTCCTTTATCAGAATATTGACTATATCGCTACATTTAATTGACCTAAAAAAGCTATTTTTAAAAAAATTATTTTCAACAGTCACATGGCAGTGACACATTACCCTAAAGACTTGTTCATTCATCCTGGAAACAAGGAAAAGAACCTTCCAAAGCAAATCACTTTTCCATGCCCCATTCTGCGGCAGCACAAAAACCTCACCTGGTGGGTTAAGCGCCAGCAAAGAGGACAAAGGAATGAAGCAAGGCTGGCTGGGGGTGATGGCTACCCAACCTCGTACTCATCAGCAAGGCAGCTTTGAAATGCCTGTGATCTGGGACGCGCAGCGCAGGAACCAGCCCTGAGGAGCCTGCCAGGGCAATTACACCAGGAAGGAAGCTTGGACTTCTCCAGGTATGAAATAGCAAAAGCATGCATGTTAGTTCTCAGCTGTGTTTGAAAACTGGGATCAGAGAACATGCTCTTATTCTGGTTGCACTGCTTTTGATTGTGTGCACCAACTAAAACTATTTGCCAAGGAACTACAGGCTTTAAATTTAACATGAAACAATGCATTGTTATTAAAAAACAGAGTGCACAAAGTCTCATTAAAAGGCCTTCTTCCCCTTTCCCTTGTGCTTTCAAACGACAGCATAATAGCTTCCAAATAAATGAAGAAAACACATTTAAAGGGAGCTCCAAGTGAAAAGTCTCTAAGTTGTGATTGATGGCCAGTTCTTTGCAAAGCTTCAGCAGAGGGTTATGACATCCATTATTGCAAATCCCATACACCACCGATGCAGAAACACAAAAACACTCACTGGATGCTGTACAAGCACAGTCCAGCCAACAGAACTTGAATCACAATAAAGTAGGGAAATATACTGGCATTTTAATAAATACAGTAAGTAAATGTAATGAGAATTTCTTCAACACCGGAAGTGTTTTGTTGGTAAGAATACAGCTAAAAATTACATATAGAGACTCCGATTCTTTTTTTGAGGTATTAAACAAATTATTAGAACTGAAAGGATTTGAAAGAATACCTGATCTTTTACCTTTGTATTTTTCCGCTTACTTCATGTGTTATATTTTATGCATGAAATTTTTTCCCTCCTCTCATCTGCTTCTTTTATAGTTCAGATTGCAAGCCAAATGTTGGTAGGTGATTAACATATTTAATAAAAACTTTCTCCCTCTAAACTGTTGCCAGTTACACATGCAAACTGCACAAAGTGTAATGAAGTGCACTAGAAGTGCACAGTAATTAAGGCACTGCTCAGAGCTGTGCACACTGGAAAAGGAAGCTTTCCTTTTTGTATGTATTGAAAAGGTAAAGGGGAAAGACAGATCTATCGTCTCATAAAGCTCTTTCCTTCTATCTGAAACTCAATTTAAAGAAAAAAGAAAAACACATCCCTGGCTCCAAATCCTCCCACTGCAAACCACAAAAACTGTGTTTCTCTTCTTCCCCAGTCTGTGTTCACTCCAGCACGTGGCACTGCCTCAGTTTGGGTTTGGCTGTAGAAAAGGCTCAGCACAGCTCTTATGGCAACTGGCACAGAGTTAGATCCTGTCCCCCCTCTTCCAGTGTCTGCTGCGTCTGTGAGTTGCTCCAGAAAAGCAGTATGTTTAAGCACAGACTGGGACCAGCTCCTGTCAGAGAAGGAGTGGCACAGCACAGGCTCCAGCAGCCATGAAGCTTTGCCTCTTCCAGAAAAAATTGCCTCTGGGGAGAGTCTCTCACTTCCTCTCACTCACTTGCATAGTTTTAGGGGATTACTCATCTAACTCAACCCATTCAGAAATATTTCTAATTAGTCTCAACAGAGGTTTCTCATCTAATTCTCCCCTCTTTCAATTAAATTTCCTTGCTGGAAAACAGGACTACAGGACTTAAAATTATTTTAACAGAGTGTGTCCTGAAATCTTCCTGGAACTGCTATTCCAGGAACCAGGATGTTTGTAGGATTCAAGAGTTATGGAGTTTGGGCCTTTAAAGGGGTTTTTGATTCCCAGTATACCACAAAGGCTGCAGCAGCCAGGAGTCAGATAAAGACTGTAAATCTTTCACCTTTAGAATGAAGCCTGGGATGGAGGACCCTCAAGGGCCTCAGTAGCAGCTACAACTCTGTTTAGAAGAGAAGGGAGAAAGGGCAAAGAGAGAGAGAAGGGCAAAGTGCAATAAATACATGTGGCTAAGTGACATGGGGTCACGTTTAGCCCAGAGGGCTGTCTTTATCTCCTCCAAGAGTCAGGAAGATCCCTGGGATCAAGAATAGGTCTAATCATTCTGTTTCAGGCTGTCTCACTGTGGGAAAACCCTGTGAGTCCTTATGTGAGACTGCAAGATAAATTAAAGATTTCGTCCCATCCAGTTTCTCTGTTCCTCCTGACATCGCTAAAATCAAATATTCAGTAACAGAGAACCCTGTTCCCTTTACCAAGGTAACCTTCTTAAAGTGGTTCCCCCTTGCAGACCTTGATTTTCTCTTTCCTTTAAAGTCATATGGTCTTCTCTTGGTTTCCCTGTGCTTCCTTTCTTCAGCCCAGAGTAACTGCAGATCACTCCAGAGGAAAACAGCACACAGGAAAATGAGGAAACTGAGGAATGTGATATTGTCCATAATGACATTACAGGGCTTCTCCTATTCTCCACACGGAAAGCAGGCTCTTGTGCATTTACTCCTGACTTTGAAAGGAATCACAATCTCATTTCCCACCTCCTTATGAGATGATGACCTGCCAGTCCAGGAGCTCAGCTGGAACTGCCTGTGTTTGCAATTCCTACAGCTCACAGGACCAGTGTCCCTTAAGTCCATCAGCAACCTAATGGACTGAAAGAAGCATTCCCAGCTTCAGGGAGCACCAACACAATCCTTTGGAAAAAGGGGAAAATAGTTGTTTCTGCCTTTTGAATGAAACTCCACAAAGATGAGGAGCTTGGGCAGCATTCTGACCACGAGGGGATAAATCAGTTTTCAGCAGCTGTGGACAGGTAACGAGAAGCTGCTGTTGCCACAGTTCTGGAGGGAAGATTTACCAGCCAGTTTTTATTCCTTGTGCAGAGGCAGAAACTGGGTGCTGGTTATTATTATTTGTGACAACGTTTCATGCAGAACAGCAGGTCCTCATTAGGAGAGCCACATTTGCCACAAACATTCACCTCCCATGCAGAGATCAAGTTACAGTTTGAGCTCACAGCACACAAAAATCTACTTTCTCTTTTTTCCAAGAGGCAATCAGAAGGAATTAACATACACATGCTACCACGGGCATAATTTTCTTCAGCTAAAATTACTTCTTTTTAATTTCAGTAACACAGAAGATCACCATGCAACTAGGTAGGTTTGTCTGCCTAGTTCTTGTTGAGGCATTAAATGCAGCAGGAGGGAGCTTGGTAAAAGCGTAGAAGTCTTAAAAATCTGTGTTCCCTCAAAAGCACAAGTACATGAGCGCCTCTTCAGCCAATTACTGAAAATCACATAATAAAGTTAGTTCTGTAATTAAGTACAGAACAAAATGCAGGGCTGTTTATAAGTTGCAGATGCCAGTCACTAAATCAGAGCATATGGGGTAACCCCTATGTGATAAAAGTGAAATAGAAAGATCCACTAACAAACTTTTCATAGCATTTTAATATTTAATGGCTACAAATTTCAGAAGGCAAGGTGCACTGGAGGAGAAGACACATGGGATTTGAATTTCTCCTCTTTCCAAGAATGAATCTTTTCAGGAGAAAAGTATTTAACTGAAAACCCTTGCATATAAAAATCCTTCATCGTAATTTTTTCTCGTATAACAAAACCACTTCAACTCCATCAAATTGTAGCAGTTAACACTACCACACTCCCCCAAGTTAAATGAAAAACAAAGAGAAGAGCAGGTTAACCGGCATGTTTTGCTTCCAGGAAAAACCAAAACCAAACAAAAATAACCAACCAAACAAAAACACCACAAGACAAAACAGAAACCAACCAACCAAAACAAAACCATCAAATAAAATCACATCTAGAGGAAGTCACGGTAGGAAATCATACGGGTATGTTAAATTTGAGGAAATGGCAGGACTGGATCGTGATAATGATTTAAGGGTTGGTGCACACAGGTTCCCAAAATGCTACTACTGAAACTCTGATAAGCTCCCAATATTGGAGGATGGAAAGTTGAATTGCTTTAGAGGCACCTGAAGGAGGACTTGATGAGTTGCATCAGCAGAAAGAGAAACAATAGCCAGTTATAATAAATATTAATGCAAGAGCAAACAGCAGCCAAACAAAAATAAATAAATATTTCTTTTTGGAAGGCATAGGTTTTAACAAAAATTTTGAAGTGATCACATCAAGCTTAATTTTTTCTTTTCAGTGTCTGGAGACAAGGATCATCTATGCAAACAGTTTAAATCTTTTTCCATCAAAAATTGTCTGCATAACACAAGAATTGAAAGTACTAACCAAATACTCACTGTGTACTTAGGGATGGAATAACTTTCAGTTACAAATTGTATTCCAAAAAGATGTCTCTATTTTTAACCAATGCTTTTTGTAATCCCAAATTTTGCAGGAATCGAAGAGGTGTCCTAGAAAAGCTAAAGTCAAACATGATTCTGTTCAAATTGGCTACACATACTGGGTTGTCTGTCTCTATTTTAATATTTTTTTCAAATGTTGTACAATTTTACTAAAAAGTTTGCTTGGTCACAGTGCAAATTGAGCCACTAGATGAACACACAGGAAAGAAAATGACCCACATGACACTTCTGCCAGACTTGTCTATAATGAAGTTTCTAGAAACATTTCTTGGCCACGAAGGAAATCTTGGTGTCCTGCTGGAGATAACAGGGGCAGGGTGAAAAAGTGACCTATATTCCAGAATTGTGCTTTCAAATAAACTAAAGAACAACATAAGCAGAAATGTTACGGCCACATCTAACAGTGCCAAATGGTTTGAACAGGGCATATATCTGTAACTGTGGAAAGTTATTTCCTCATAAAGACGGCATAATTTAACATGTAGCTCAGCAAATAATGAACAAAATCAAATCTGTTAAATAGCAATTAACTTGCAATTAACTCAAATTAGTCAAGAGTCATGTACACAATGGGTGAGGGAGTCCACCGTGTATCAGAGTGAGAGTAATTGCCATATAAAGCTGAAACTGAGAAGTTCAGAAAGAGGAAATAGAGTTGGGAAGAATTTTTTCAAGTTGAACACAAGGATTGGAAGCAAAGAGTGAACTCCTGGTAGGTTTGAGAAAATGACTCAACAGATTAAGGAGAGAAAACAAACAACTACTGGGAAAAGATCAGCTATTTAAAGTAGCCCAGAAAGTAAGAGGCAGCTGAAACAAGATCCCCACAGATTGCAAGAGCTTTGCATGGACAAACCCATAAGAGGGTCTGATTGATTAAGAGTGATGATTGGAAATAGGTAAAATGAAGAATTCCGCTCATTCATTAGAGGAATCTCAAGAAGACTCCTATGGTATTACAGCTGGAGAACCAGTCCTGACAGTCACCACTGTCTTGGTTTCCAGGGAAAGAACAGAGGAATTGGTTTAAAGGCAGTTTATTGCAGGAGATCTAAGAGGTGGCCCCAGCATGCAGGAGAAATCAAGCAGCAATATAATTGGTATAACACGAGATGAAACGGTACTGATAGAACAAAACAACTGCAAATCATCAGAATTACTCAAGAGATGCTGCAATTCAGAGTTGCAGAGGAAGGAAAGACATGTCACTGGAACAAGAGAGACAGGGACACGTTACCTCGTGGGTACCTGCCCTTTAAGCTGCACAAGGAATGACCGAGGTTTAGTAACTGGCAATTTGGGCAAGGATTAGGAAAATGCCTCCTATTTCTCTACAAAGCTTTGGAGATGTAAGCAAGATATACTAAAATAGAAATATTAAATACATCTGTAATACAGTAGGATGACAGTGGCTTCAAATTTCCAGGGAGAGTCAAGAGTTGTGAAGACAAAGTGCAATAATAGTGACAGTTTTTACTTAGCCCCATATAGTAGACTATGGCAACGTAACATATTTGGTGGACTTACTCAACCACAAAGAACTTCTTTTTGGAGCAGCTAATGATAAAACTCAAAAGATGAGAAGCAATTCTTGAATCAGCTCAAGATTTAAGATGAAGCCATCCAAGAAAAACTCTGGAACAGACACTACTCCACACTCGGATACAAAACCGCTTGTATGAGAGGGGAAAAAAGCCAAAAAGAAACCCAAAAGGAAAGCCACAAGAGGTTTAACTTGAAAGGTTAGCTTGCTTAACTTGAAAAAGAAGAATGATACAAAAATGAAGAAGCTAGTTAAAAATAAATTAAAAAGAATTGGCTAAAATTTTAAAATATTCATATAAATATTTTAAAGCTTTCTTTTTATATAAACTGGCATAGAGACTCTTTAAAGGCACTGCTGTAAAAGCTCTCAGAGTACACGGATATTACCTATCAAAAATAATTTGAAATGGGTCTCCAAAAAAAGTCAGTGTACTCAAATGGCAGAGTAAAAGAGGCTATTAGACATGAAAAGGTATCCTTCAAAAAGCAGAAGTTGCATACACCTGAGAAAATTGAAAATAACAAACTCTGACAAGATTAACATAAAATCAGAATCAAGGGGGAATAAAAAAAATAAAACCACCAGACGAGTTCATGAACTAACTTGCTAAAGACTAAAAATATCAAGTCTTCAGATATCCACAAGAAGCAGGAAGCCTGTTTGAGCACATGGAGCTGATGGATGTGTATGAAGGACTTACAAGGAAGGCAAACAATGAATCCTATACATCCATATTTCCCATAGAGATTCTTATTGGGGTTTGGGACTGAAGAGATTCTCTGTATAGGATGAGTATAAAACACTTCCTCAAAGTGACCTGTTATTAGAAAGTTTTTAGAATAAAATGAATAGAAACACATAATACACACTTAGTGGTTCCAAAGCATCTCAGATATAAAATCTGTGATTATCAAATTGTGGTTTGCAACCTCCAATTTAAAATGAGTGTTAACATGAGTAGAACAAAATAAGCACAGTATCAAGAGCTCAGGGAACGTGACTTCTGGAATGGGAATACTGGTAGAAAGTTTAATGAAAGACTGAAATGTTTGCCTCGTGGACTGAAGAATTTCCAAAGAAAACTGGGCCTCGCAGGTCTCTGCCTGAGAGCAGTGGCAAAAAGATTGGTCCAACACAAGCACTGCTCTTCTGTCCCCCCACCCCAAAGCTGTGACAGAATCCTTCACTGCAGACCGCCATGAAAGAGGCAGAAAGGGTCTCCTGTACATTAATACCTGCTGAAAGGACAGGAAACAAAGGCTCGGAAACACCCTTCTAGATCTGCTCTTATCTGCACAGACTTTCAGACAGGCTTTATAAAAGCAAACCCTACAGGAAAGTGTTCCTGATTATGAATTTCACTCTGACACTGGTATTTGAAAGCAATTCCTACAGAAGCAATGTACATGCTGACACAAGGCTCCACCAAAGCACCTGTTTACCTCCTAATCTATCATAGGTTCTCTTCCACAAGACAATAAAAACTCAGCCCAAAAGACTAACAAAGTAAGAACCAGCATAAACAATTCCCACCTGCACTTCTGCTGAATGGAGGAGTCAGGTCTATTTGTTTCTTAAGAAGAAATTATGCTAATTTAAACAAGAAAGCTACAGTAAGAAATAAATTGTTGCACATCTTACTCAGAAACATCACATAACAAGGTCATTGTGGCTGAGGCAATTATTTTGGCAAATTGTTGTGGAGGGATAAGAGCTAATAACACAAGTTATAACCAGTGAATTGCACATGTGTGTCTCAACGCTCGGTGGATAAAGAAATTCATTTCTGTAAATTAGCACTAGGACAAACAAGGCTCTGTCCTATACAGACATCACTGTGCAGGAGCCAGCATTGCCAGGTGATGACACATTTGGGCAACGGGTTTTTCTTTGTCTTGTTACATGAATTAAACCCAGTACCAACAGCTCCAGCAGAGCAGCACCTGCAGCTCCTCAGAGGATGGGACTTGGATAATTCCCTCTTTTAGGGCACCACGTAGAGAGGACATAAGAATACCAAGAAAAAGGCTATAATTATACCATTGACAAATCAACGTGTCAGCTTTGCAAAGGGCAATCTTTATTTTCCAAGAGCAAATACAGCACTTGCCTGTGGTGCTTTGGCCATAAATGCACCAAGGTGGAGCTCTGCACACCAGCAGTGCTGCCACCCTGGGGGTGACCCAGGCCTGGGAGCCCAGGGGGCACAGCACCTTCCCGAAGGACTAAACGATGCCCAGGGTTGTGATTGCTTGTTAGGTTACTTTCATTGCGGGGGT
>VWZF01003891.1:765928-856867 GCA_013396755.1 Sclerurus mexicanus | reverse complement strand
GGCAAGGGAAGTAAAATAAACCAACAATTCTAGGAGTTAGGTTGAGTTTTGTCAGTTTGCTGGGGTTTTTGGGGGAACCTGAGGACTTTCCCAGCATTATCAGCAGGAGGACTGGAGAATGAGCAGGTAAATACAGCTTCTCTTCCAGGAGGGAGCTGCCAGTGGTCAGCTCAGCTGTCCAAGCCTTCAGAGCACAAACCTGCTGTTGCACAGCCTGAGAACACAATTCTGGCTAAGAGACCAAACAGTCCCATTATGTAAGGGTAAGCTATAATAAAAGGAGTCTGAGGCCATGATTGCACTGTACCACGGTCCTACAGGTATCATAAAGCAGAGACAGCATGGTAGACCTGGTCCCAGGAGAGCTCTTTTGGAGAGAAAGGAGTGCAGGATGCCACCCTTGATCAACTGTGATACACGGCCAGGAAAAAGAAAGGGAGCTGCAAGTGCCTCAGCCACTACAAATGACAAAAACCTCATCTGTCTAAAGACTCTGGAAAAGGAGTATAAAGTTTTAAAGCAGAGAAGAGTAAGAAGTAGTAAAATGCTTGATCCACAGCTCAAGGGCACACTGGAAACAGTTCTTCTACCTCATGCAGACATAAAATTGCTAAAAGGATGTTCTCATAAACAAAGTGCTGGAGGCCATGCCATCGTCCACCTCCTCCCTCCTGTTTCTCTCTACATCTAAGGAAAGGCAAGTACATCTCATAAAACAGAAGATGCACACGTTTCAGGAATATCCCAGAGGCAAAAAGAAAGAATAGTGAAACAGTAACAGCTTTCAGAGCTGGTGATACAGCCTCTTCTATTTAGGTTAAAAATCCTCTAGGGCCTGTTCCTACTTCTGATTTCCACGTACTTGCTGGATTTTCCACAGCTTCATTATTCAAAGAAAATAGCTGGATTTTACTAAGGTTGGCCATTGGGGGCAAAATTCAGCAGCAGCAGCAAGTCAGATGAAGGTATTTGCACCTTGTAAGTCCCAGTCTGGCTCTCTGGGGCACCACTTAAGTACCCACTATACCCTCTGGGCTTGAACAGGATTTAAATGAGGGAACAAAGTCCTAATCTTTTTTTCCTGCCATTCTTTCATGCCCTGCAAAATGTGTTACATTACGATTTACTCGTTGTTAACATTTGTCTAGCTAATCATTGCAAACACTTTCACACTTTGTTTTGAAAAGGTCTAAATGCAGCTCCCTAATGTCTTAAACAGATCTTGATAGTTCTATTGCCATATATCAGCAAAGGGAACAAAAGGGAAGGTGCAAAAATAACTGGACAACCTCAGAACAGAGCTAACTCAAGCTTTATAGGTAGAGTGGAAAACTGATAGAAAGGCTAAAGATCTCTGCACAAAACAACTCCCCTCCTTGCATAATCACTGATATGATTATGCAATTTAACAGTAGTGTCTGTGCAGAGCTCCTCTGCACTGAAATAAATACTGAGGTGTGCTCCTTTTTAGGTCAATGCAGAACTTAAAAAAAATATAAAAAAGGTCAGTTTCATCCATTAATTTATTCCTACAATTGCCCAAGATTTAGCTGACAAAAGAAGCCAAGTAGACCCTGATGCTTTTTTAATATCCATATGAAATGGCTCTCAGACGGATTTAGTGCTTGATTTAAAGCAAACTGATGGCTAAGTTACACATTTAGATAGGGATGCTGGGGTAAGGTCAAACCACTATCATTAACATCCCAAGGAGGAAGGCTGATAATTACTAATGCTTAAAAGCACCAGCAGTCGACTGATTGCATGGATTTTCTCAGACTTTTGTTCAGCCACTTTCTCAAGTAAAAAATAGCATTCAAAGACTTTTAGCTCATACAATGTAAGCCTCACTCATTAGTAATCCTTGGAGCTTGACTTCATTTGAGCCTGTTCTGGGTCTGGATAGCAATTAGTATTGCCCTCCAGGTAAGGGAGTGTAGATTTATTCCCCAGAGGTGGTTTAACTTCCTCAACCTACTTTAAAATTAGATTTACTCTGTTACAAATCGTAAGTGTTAAATGACTAAAACTATTAAACAAGGAATACTGCTGGGCTAAAGCATTTAATGGTTTACCACAGTATTACCATTTTTATGGTCTATTAAAACAATTGGAAGAATATCAGCAGTATGAAGAATCAAGTAATTTATATACAACTTTGATAAAGTACCGTATGTTGGAGCAAAAAGCGAGCTCATTTTCTTACACTTAAGAAAATTAGAAGAAAGGATATTTTAAAAGAAAAGGTTCCTTTAGAGCTGAAGTACATTTATTTTAAACTGAATTTCTAAAAGGATGTACCTTATTGTCAAGATTGTTTCTTTTACAGGGCTTGTTGCAACTCAAACACAGATGGTCTAAACCCAGACCACAAGGCAAACCGGTGCAAATAAGATGTTGAGAACATGACTCAAATCTGATGTCTATGCTACAAGCCCATCTCTCTTTTCCTCCCCTAGTTAACACTGGCACCAAGGTCATCAATATATCAAATTACCCTACAGTGTTCTGAGTCTTGGGATGACTGAAAACTGGAAATAATAAAATCCTTGGTGCAATGGTTTCCATGAAATTTGGAGTCTGAGAAATCATACAGCAAGTTACTACCAATATTTCTTTTCAAATGTGAACTCCATATATGTTTTACTTAGTCACTTTATCCCTTGCCTTTGACTAAATTTTCAATTAAGCCACTGTTTTGTCCAGTTTCCTGAAAATAACTCCAACAAACAAACAAAATACCTTGAAACAAGAAAGTGTCAAACCAATTCCTTCTTTACTGGCCTTGCAACAGAGTTTTAAACCTCAAAAGAGAAACGCTTGATTTGCTAATGAAGTTTGAGAAACACCTCAAAAGAAGTTTATTATTTAATTAGCTTTTCACAACAGACTCACAGCAAAAAGTCAAGTGCACCAGAGCTCTGTAGAAACTCAGATCTGCTTCAGGGAGCCCAAAGATGAGGTCAATAGGGATAGTAACACTGATGCCTAAAGCAAATGAGGTAACTGCACGTGGAATCACCTCTTTGAAGGAAACTTGGTATTGTTCTTCATCATCTTGCTCCCACTCAAATCTGGAACTTTCTAACAAATCATCAGCTACCTGGGTCACTGTTCACAACAAAATTACCAGGAACAGAACAGATGTATTGGCCTGTAGTCAAGCATTATCACTTCTATAGTAAAAATCCCATAATTATAAAATGTAAAGGTCATTCTATAACTCTCAAAAATACTTTCTGTTTCCCTATTTTTAATTGGGTGCATTAAACATCTTTCTAATACTATCTTAAACACCAGTTGCATTGCACACAGCATTCATCTCTGAACTGCTTGCTCTATGCAATGCTAATCTATTGAAGTGTGATGAGCCTTCATGCACTAATTAAACATCTCAAGAGCTCCCCGCACCTTGGATCCCTTTGGAGCATACAGCCCAAAATTCACACAATATCTGGGTAGTACCTGAGCAACAACCAACTCAGCACAGAGAAATAACAAGCCCCAGCTGGGAGAAAGGATACAGGACTAATACAGTATGAAGTGCTCTCACAGGACTGCATGGCAGGCACCAATAGGTTGGTTAGAAATATTCAGTTCAACTGCTTCCCCAATGTCACTGTAAATTTATAAAGTCAACTCACTATGAGAAATTTGGAATCCTTCCCTGCAGGATTTTCACTGTATTTTGCAAAGTGAGGGGAACAATACAGAATGGGTTTTGGCAGATTCAAACCAAGTATTTGCAGAGATACCAGAGCTCCCAAATATTTTCTGCCTTACTTTTTGAATGAAGTTTTTTATTATCAATTTTCATTATCATCTAACCCAACTAACACTTATTAATTACAGATTTACCATTGCTGGAATTAAAAAAAATATTAAAAAATAAAAATTGCAAGGTATCTCAAAGGAAGTTATTTACTTTCCAGACTGCAAACCCTTTCAGGGTAGAACTCTTTTACTGCAATCTGAGTGCGCAAAACCAGATTGGCCCTAATTCTTGCCATGCTCTCAAAAAACACTCACTAGTCAATGTTGGAAAACGAAGACAACTTTTGCCAGCATCTGTGGTTAACACCTTGTGCATCCACTTGCCTTTTTGCTCTCACTTTTCATCCCTGTGGCTCTGCCAAGAGACAGAGCTCCAGGAGTCTGCAAGAACTCCTCCTTGACCTGTCTCTGAAAACACACAGAGCCCAGTACATAAATTTGATTGATGACTACAAGAAAAACCATTAGTAGTTATACACTGGGTAAAAAAACGTGTGGATTTTCAGACTGTTTGCTTTAGACAGAGATGGTCAATATTGGAAACAGACTTTAAGCACTGGAAAAGAAATACCAGCTTAGATGTGCTTTCACCAAATCTAATCACCGCTGGTTTTTAAGGCATACTCTTAACTGTGCTATCTGCTTTCTTTCAATATCACCTGGGGGCTTTTAATTTTTCCTTTCTCTCCCAAAGGCATGACAAGCATTTATTACAGTGATTACTGAGAAACCTCTTCACTGTTCATTTTTAAATTTCGTAGAGGATTTATTGGCATTGTATTTTCTATTTCGTTTGTAGTAGGAAAGCAAAACAAACAGAAATAACCCTTGCACTGGAAAAGCAAAAAGTGGCAAGGTATGGATGTCCGTAGCGCCTCTCAGACTGCTGCACCTCAAACAGACTCTGCAAAACTTGGAGGTCCATAAACCAGAGACCTCGGTGTGTCTCATTAGTGTCTGTCTTTGTGAGGAACTGAGACTTGGAAACTTGAAACATGGCAAGTCCATAGCCCAGGGATGGGAACTACTCATGTCTTCACATCTCAAGTGACCTTCAGAACCACATGGATGGGATACTTCAGTGCAATCACTAGGAGGAGTTTTCAGACTCTGCTTTATACTTTTTTGCTTTGTGGTTTTAAGACAAGTGTTTGATGTCATTTGAAGATAGATTTTTGTGGTGTAATACAGATAAGGGTAAGGCTGAGCTTCTGTTCTCTCTCACAAAGGAAATCCTTCAGACACATCCATAAAACAGCAGGAAGGACACCTACAGTCCTTATATATTCATATCATAATGTTTTTGCTTCTTTCTTGAGGATTTTTTCCTAGCAAAGCATATCAGATAAGATCAGTATCAGCATCAATACCATAACGGGGAAGCTGCTGGCAGCATCTCAACCGTTAATTAACCCCAGCTCTGTCATACCTGATTACTTTGAAAAGTACTTCAGAACAGCTGAATTAAGATAAATAAGGGTAAAACATTTAACTAACATTGAACAGACTACTATCTCCACCGTAGGCACAAATGGCACTCTTTCTACCAGGGAAGAGGGAATTGATTTAGAGACAGCTCAGAATTTAGACTTCCACTTCACACCAAGCTTAAGATAAACCCCTCTTGAGAGCCTGATAAAACCACAGGTATGTGTAGAGGGGATAAAACTGTAGTACAGTAAGGTCTAAATACATGGGAGGCTGCACATGACTAAGAAGATTTGTGGTGCTCCTGTAGCAGCACCTGCACTCTGCACAGCAGATAGCACAGGAAGGACAGGCAAACACACTCCCTGCTCGGGTGAATGGGTAGAAGCAGAATCAGATGGATACAAAACGATGCCTTGGCTTCACCTCATCCTAATTTCAACCTGTTAGCATATGGAAGAACATATGCAGAACCAAGGAAAAACTCTCCTTTTTCCTCAATGTTTTTAGGATGGAATTTCCTGTTTAAATCAGCAGAGCAGAATTAGCACAGGGCAACGTTTCTACCATGCACGTTGTGTTAATGTTTCACTCCAGTGTTACATATCATCAGATTCATACCTTTGCAAGCAAGCAAACTTCCCTGCCCCTACTGAAAATGCAGGACTATGAAATAAGAATCTCCCATTCTGTATTTTACCAGTAAGCAAATGAATTAGATCATTAACAATCAGTATGCAGGCCACCTAAAAGAGTGACATTAAAATATTTTTCACTCTATAGAAAAACACTGTAGAAAAAAATATTTTAAAGTATTTTTTTTTTCCCCAAAAGTGGGGGGAAAAAAAAACTTGCTCAGTTCCTTTGTGGGAAACAAAAAGTAGAATTTTAAACATCTCAGAGTTGTGAGCAGGCCAAAAGCATAAGCACAGCCCAAGCAGGAGTACAAATCCTTAGCTAAGATGATGGAAATTCAGTTCTTAAGATCCTTTCTTCAAGCTGGGACTCATGTGACCTGGCCCTCAGTATGTTAAAGCCTGAGCAGAAAAATTCAGGAAGGGAACTGTCAGGAGTAAAGAAAAGTTCCCTCCAGCTCCCCAAACACTCACATCGTTACTGAGAGTATTTTCTAGTGAAGTATTAATCAAAAATCTTGGCAATAGCTCTGCTATTTATACCCTTTACTGCAGTCTCAGAGGGATTTTAATTGGGGATGTCCTGAATGCAGAATAAGCCATATAACACACCAATACCTTTTGAAATTCCTTCCTTGGCAAGATTTCCTGCCCTTGAATTCCACTGACTGGCCCACTGTTCTTCAGTTATGGATAGGGTAAATATCACTGATTCAACTGTTTCCATTTTTTTATATATATATTAAAAACACAATAGTCTTGTTACATGGCAGTCAAGGTTTCCTATACGTGTTTGATTTTTGGCATGAACTTTTGTGTTCTAGGTTTCCCTTAGCTATTTTTTTTTTCCTCTGAGCCTATGAGGTGCAGCATGAAACAGCAGCCAGATCTAGCAGCAGATCATCAATGTAAAATGTCTTTTGGAAGACTTCAGATTCTTTTTGTCACCCTATTTTATTGTCTAAATAACATCTCTCAGCAGACTGTTTCAGACTATCGCTTCTCTTTGGCATTCAAAATTTATTGTGGTTAAATAAAGCACAAAGGAAATAGAGTTCTCTAAAGCGTTCCCTCATCACAGAACCACCTGTGATTTCAAGGAGAGAATTTGCTTAAATAAGAATGGATCAAATATCCCAGGGATCATTGGGTTCGTTCTAGACAAGCCCAGACTGACTACGATGCTGGAGAGCAAAGCAGTACCTCCCATCCTTCCATTCTTTGCCTCTACTTCATCTCTTGCTTGCCTTCCAATCTCTTGAGGAGCAATCACATTGCCTTTGTTTTCATTGGTTTTGCTCAGAAGCATGAGAAGCAGGGGAGAATTATTTCAGAAAAACAAAGTATATATATTTGTGAGATCTTCTTCTGACAGCAACCTCCACTACTGCCACAATACTGTGTGACAAAAAACATGCCCTTACTCTTGTCGAGGCAGGCAGCCACCCAGAGCAGCAGAATGAGATTTTACAAGCAGAAGAGATGTGGTGAGGAGGGGATTAAACCCAGGAGAGGGAAACGGATGCAGAGAAGAGTAGGAAAGTTGAAGGGAGGAATCACTTCACAGACAGTAACTAACCTGACTATGTGAACTGTATTTCTCCTACCTCTGAGGGCTAACAGGAAAACCAGCTTTGAACAGTTTGTACCTTGGGAATAAGAGCATCCTGACAGAAGTGAAAGGAAGCCAAATCAGATGGTTTCCCAAATAAAGCTTGACAAGGAACCTTTAACAATCTGGAGAAACCTAAGGACCACAAACTTCACAGCAACATTATAGGATGAATAAGGCTGGTGACAACTGAGCATGGAATAACTCCAGTGACTGACAAAAACCCTTCACAGCATATAATTAGGGAACAATGTCTCAAGAGAAGTAATGGAGAAGTAGTATTCAGTATCAGTTATGGTATTAACAGAGCTCTTTCAGCTATGACAGTCAGTCCAAATATAATGAAGCACTTGTGCAAATAAAAGCTTCTAAAGAAATCAGTAGAAAATAATTGCAAAAATTTACAATACATACATATATAAAAGAGTGGGGCAACAGCTCTTAAATAAACTCCTTAAATAAAAAGCTGTAAAATAAAACCACCAAGTTGAAAAGATTAGATTCACTTGACAGGTTAACTCTCATTTCTTCCAAGTTGTCTCTATGAAGATGTCATCCCTCCAAAGACACATTCCAATAACCCAGACTCTGATTAATACCCAAACAAGAAACTGAACAGGAAAAAGCCAAATATTACCCAAAGTAACCCCATGAGTTAGACACTAATGACCCAGTGTTGTACTTCACAAAGGGCAAGGACCTTACGCATTCTGTTTCACTGGAATATGCCAAGTTTCCACTGATGGTTTTCTGTCCTGAACAGCAACACATGCAGTCATTTTTGAGGTTTCCATTTTACCAACAGAAGTATTTTAGTTTGGAGCAATTACCAAGTGTTCATAATCCCTGCACGCTCTAGCAAATCTTTGGATCTTACAAGAAACAGACTGACTTAAGACCTAAAAACACACATTGAGACTGTGACTATTATTTGGATTAAAAGTAAAAGCTGAGTGTATACTGCCTGAAATTCATGCCTTTCTCAGAAAAAGAAATTGTAAACATGCGGTACCTGGTAAGGGAGTTTAAGTTTACTGTGAAAAATTTCTTAGTAACTCTCCTGCTCTGAGGTCTGGCTGCAGTCACAGAAATGGGCACTTTATTCTTAAAATTTGCTTTTAAGGGATTACCAGACTTTAACACAAAACAGAGTTTTGCCACAGACACCTGTGTCTCATTCATGTTGCCATCATGGTCACCTTCAGTGTGGGCTCCTTCCACTGAACAGCCGACTTTGAAAGCCAATTAAATTACTTTCAATTCAGCTGAGAATATGAAAGTGGTAGTTCCTTCAGATGGCCTATTTGGAGAAACTGGAGGATTGATCCTTTCTTCCATGGTACCAGCTTTCCATCAATGCTACTCTGATAGTGTCAATGTAGCTACACTGGCAAAACACTGGTTTAACCGAGCAGAGAATCAAACCCTTTACTTGTAACAATTTCTGTCAAGAGACCAGACTAAGTCACTTTAATTGAGTTCCTCTCGCTTTCATTGTGCAGAAACAAAGGAGGAATAAAAAGAGATCAAAGAGCCCTTATTTGGAACTAACATAATTGTGTCCCTTGGAGAGCACAGCGAGCCTGAGATTACTGAAAGGAGATAGACTCTGAATATAGAAACTTGACAACAATGACATTAGACTGTTGTAAGGGGGGAAAAGGCATATACAGGGAGATTTATTGTAACTTTTCATCATTTTGCAATCAAAGTGGTGTGTGTTCCAGCATCTCTTTCACTATTATATATATCACCTAAATTTCTCTTCCATTTCAGCTTGTGGGAACAGGTTTCATCTATATATTACTTTCAATGACATACCTAATAGACTGCAGTAGTCTGGAAAATTTTCATTTCCTAATGATTTTTTAAGAACTGTTTTCTAGGCCTGTAAATTCTGCATTCAATGGGTGAATAACACTTTCCAGATCTGAAGAGATGGTGTGCAAGAGTAAACTGCCATAAAGTGTCAGTGGAGCAAAGAAGGAAAGAAAGAAAAAAACCCAACACTCTGCTCTGAAGAATCATGTAGAATATGCCCCTGTCTATAAATTCAGCACTGCACCCTGCAAAGGTGAAAAAAAAAGTCACAGTACAACAGAATACATGCATAATGATGAGTCCTGTGAGCTAATTAAAGATACAAACTATAAGCAAACTTCAGGTTTAGGACACAAAACATAAAATTGTGGTTTCTGAAGGCAACCTAGGAAGTTAATTGCTGTTTTGGAGATCCAGGAACGAAACATCATTAAATAATCAGCTTTCAAGAAACTGGTATTTAAAACACCTGTCATAAGGCATTGGGAGGATTTGGATAAAAAAAAAAAAGGGTTTGGGAAAGCTTAGTAAATGCACAAGGAATTTAAAAATATAAAATCCATGAAGCAGTAGAGGCAATCCACACAGATACCTGCAGTTCTAGCCAACAAGAGGCTCAAATTAGTTGTGTAGGCACACACAGCATTGCTGTTTAAAAATGTCGTGTGGTTTGGAAGATGCTCCTGTACCGGAAACACAGTAAAGCAAAAGTTACCCATTCCTAGAGCTGAGGATTCATTACTGATCAAACACAGGGACAGGAGAGTCGGAGGGAAGGAGCACTTCTGAACCAAGCAGCATGGCCCAGGTCCCAGGCAGCACTGGCCAGGCAGGTGGGCATCCCCCCGCAGCCCAGCAGCCTCCTGCTCTGCTCAGCAAACCCTTATGGCTGGCTCTCCTTCCTCCCCCTCTTTCCACAGGCAGCCCAACAACACCCTAGGAATGAGAATCCCGACTTGTTTCTGCAAAGCTCTTCTCACAGTGGAGAAATCGAACCAGAGAAACACAAACAAAAAGCTCAAGTGACACACTGAACAACAGAAACAAAATAGAGTCCGTGAGTCATTTATGGGTACAATCAATTACAAACATAGCACAAGCTTTTTCATCAGGTCAGAACTGTCAAAACACACTGAATCTGCCAGTGTAGGCTAAGTGGAGCTACAGAGGCACGATAAAGGATTATCTAGTAGAAGAAAAGACTTTTTAATGTTTTGAAGACTGATAAGGAAACCATTGCTTGGAGCTATAGTAAAACTATTGCTGCTTGACACCCCTTCCAATTGTGGAGCCAGACTGCCTAGTACCATTCCTTTAAAGATGGGGTTATCACAAATTCGAGCTCCTCTCCAGGGTTAAGTCTCTGAACAACATCAGGGGGAAAAAATCAGATGTAGCTGGGCTCAAGTATAAAGTGTGGCTCACAAAATAGTGAAAAACAAACAATAAAAACCCACCCAGATGCAGAGAATAACAGAAAAAACGCTTCCCAGCAAAGACAGTTAAAGGCACTTCAGCTCTGCAGGAAAAGAACCAGGTGGGGATTTGCTGGCCCCAAGTCTTATCAGATAGTTTATGTCTTTACTGGAACAACTCACCCGGGATTACTTTTAGCCCAGTCCACCAGAGGCTGAGGATGCTTCCAACCTGCAGTAAATTTACCTGGTTTGCACAGAAGGTTTAGCTTAAGTTTTGACTAGAACCTGTCTCTTTTGCAGCAAGGCTGAAGGCAAAAATCATTGACAATAACCTTCCCCTGGTTATACAAAGTACAACAAGCAGGAGGAAAGAGCATCCCAGAGCACAGCAGCTTTAGGATATGCTTTCAGGAGCACATATGCTGGTAGAGACAGAGGTACTGTGAGAGAAATTAGACTTAATTGCAGGAATTCTTGCACATGGGCAAAGATGCCTGGATATGACATGGTAATCTTTTGACAAGACCTATCCAGAAACATTCACTGTAATCAAATCCTCACTGAGGACAAGAGGAGAGTCAAAGCCAACAGCCTGAATTACCTTTTCTCCCACTGAAAAATCAGGGCTGCTCAATTATTTGGCCTTTTGGAGAATAAAAAAGCAAAAAATAAAGCAATTTCTCTCTTTGCCTTTCTAGTCAAATTGAATCTGATGCAGATCTCTTCCCAACATTAACAGTTACCTCCTGAATCACGCTCAACATACACCTGCCGTTCCAAAGCGGAACGCTGCAGTACCTGTGCACGCAAAGGCAATGCCAAGGCAAGGTGTTCAACAAGCATGGAAGGCAAAAGAAGGCAACGAGGAGGAAGCAGCTCCCCATTCAAACTTTGGTGTGGATGAGAATTGATACAGAAACTGGCTTAAGAGGAGGAGAAACAGCTATAAGACTTATTTAGTCAGAGAAAACAAACCCATTTCATCAGGATTGCTGTTGTACCTGAGGAGGTATAATGATAGGAAAGGATCTTTCAGAGAAAATCCTGCCAAGATCTTGTGTTTTCTCTGAGAGGCAGGAACAATTCCTCTCATTATTTTAACACAGTCAATTGTATAAAGGTTTTCCTTCAGACTACTCAGTGAGAGACTTGTCATAAATTCACAGGGCCAGAAGAAAATATCACAGTACATTTTACACACTTGCAAATGAGGAGACGGACCAAGGAGGGAGGTTTAAGACTGGAATTTGTTAAGGAGGATGGGTTACTGATACCAGCATGTGATCACTCACCAATATTTAAGAACGCTGGTTTTATTTTAGCTTATATATCAAGAGAAAAAACTGTGAATTAAAAGCTTTGCAAACACATTTTTCTATGCACATATATCCTTCACAGATCCCGAGGATTTATATTAGGATGCTCAAAAAATAATAATAAAGTAAAAACTATAAAAGAACAAATTGTCTCCCAGATTTCCCTGCTCACCCCTCCCCCAAAGTTAGAGAATTGCTTTGCAGTAGCTTTACTGCATTGAATTACCCAATTATCTTCTAAATTATAAAAGGCAAATCTTCACCACCAACTGTTCCTAGGACTGCCAGGATGTGCAGTGTTGCAAAACTGTAGCAAAAATGTAAACAAAAGAGCCCTACTGAACAGGGAGGCAGGCTGGCCACATATGCCAATCCCAGCGGCTTCAATCAAAGGAGAGATTGTTTCACAAATAAACTAAGCCAGTGCAACTAATAAACTCCTGCTCTAATTACTGGCTGCAGATGTATCAACTGAAGCAAATGAGACGCAGGCAGCCATTAATTATCTAATGAGGCCAGCAGTGTTTCTGATGAGGTGGGGCTGATTAAATATTAAACAGTAGCATATGGTGAGTGCCAAGAACAAAAGATTTGAATCTGACTCTCTCTAGATATAGATATATATATAAAATACAACATTGCATTAAAAAATCCCCCTCTGCTAAGACAGAAGAGCAATCTCAGTCTGAGAAAGGTAATTAGGACAGGAATGGAAGCACAAAACTCAAAGGGAGTCTAGTGAGATCTGACTTCTGAAGGTGTAACACAGATGAAAAGGTTTCACATTAAAGGCATGCCAAAAACATTTAGGCATTGCAGCAGTCATCTCTTTGTTTAACCCTTCTCAGTTACTAAGGCCTGCAATTGTTTCCTTTTCGCCCCTTCTTTCCTTTCTTCCCTTGTCTTGGACCAGCAAAGTCTCAGAGCTCACCCAAACAGCACGAGCAGCATCTAACAAATCCACCCTGATAACACAGCTCACAGTATTTGACCAAGAAGTGGGAAGTATAAGAAAGGGGATGCAATCATTGAAATGTTATTAGGGCCAGAAAGGTAAGACAGACTCTGAACTGAGGGAGAAGTCCACCCTTCCTCACACAGATGTCAAGCCCACCAAAGCCAGCTAATCCCATCAGACTTAAGTGGGCCAACCCCAGCCAGCACACCACAGAGCTTCAGAGGAGCCACATGGGAATTGGTTTTGCCTCCTGTCAGCTCCTCTGCCTTTCATCACGGACATCCAGTGATGTAGCAACCCCTTGCGATCCAAGAATTGCAGAAGATGCAGGACACAGCACGATGAGCTACTGAAACCTTGCCCAGCTCCTGAAAAGTGATGAACTGCTCTGCTGCTCAGTGCTGGAGGACAGTTTAGCTACAGCCTTGCCCTTGTGCACCATAATGTTTTAATCTCACAACTCTGGGAACAACCAGGTACGTTGTGGGTTTGCTTCCACGTGCACATACGTCAGGTCAGTCTAATTTGTCCCAAATTTAACACACAAATATTGAGCTACTCAGTGCGAGTGTTCTGTGCACCCATATGAGGTAAGACTCATTTCTGTGTTTGAAGCAGACTCTGATCTGGCTGCTGGAAAGCTCTGTCTGGACTCCAAGAGATCCAGAAACGTTCAAAACACTTGAGAAAAACCTTCAATCTGCCAGGAGGAATTTGCAAAGATAAGGGAAAAAGTTCAGCCATAAAGTAGACTTACCAGAAGGGAAACTGGGTCTGGAAACGGCAATGGTTGCACGTTCTCAGAAATTTCTGAAGGCTGCTTTTTTAAACTCTTAATAAGCCAAAGAGCATTTGCTGTTTATTTCAAAATATGCTCAGATGGCAGCCACTCATCACATTTTACATTGTTACAGTGACAATGCAAGTGTCCTAAATCCATCAGATTTTTTAGCTGCCATTTATCCCTGTTTATTATGGAACGAGCCCATTTTTATATCAGGCCTTCATGCAGTAACAAAGAATCAACAAGTTGCTATTGATTACCCTAAGAAGAGATCACCTTTTTGGAATACCTTGGCTGTTACAAACGGGTTCCCTAAATAAGAAAGAATGGTTCTCCCCCATCTGCCTTTTTTCCCTTTTTTTTTTTTTTTTATAATACCCTTCTTTATTATAATCTCCTTAATATCCATCTGCTACCCTTTAGGCTAAAGCTTCTTAAATTCAAATATAGGGCTATTTTTATCACAGAAGAATATGTAAAGCAATAGAAACATTTTAATGGATTTTTGTGCCTGTGGCCCTTTTTAGCTGAATTTCCATAATGAAATCCAGTTACAGACATTGGTGCTGCTACAGTTGGCTGTTCACACAAATAAAGAATGAACATTTTTGTCTCGTAAGCCAACCCAGTAAAATAGAGAGTGCAATAGCTACCTACAGAAATCACAGGGTTGTTTTTCCTCTGTTGCTGCTTTAGTATAACTGTATATAACTGTATTTTTACTCCAATAGGGCATAACAAACAAGATAAAGTCACAACCTTACATTTAGGTTATAAATAAGTTCTACAAAGTCATTTTCATAAGTAGTAACTAACAAAATGAGAATATTTTGTTTCATGCAGGAGCATTCAAGAACATCAAAATAGCTTCATAAAAGCAACTGCATGCAAAAACATTCACCATAAACATCCATGTAAGCTGACTCTTTGTTTTAAAGGTCTGGAAAAATATCTTTTTAATAATATTTTAAGGGTACCAATTCTTCTTCACCAAAATATTTTATTATTTTCCTATAGCTGTAAATGAAGCTGAGAGCAGAAAACAGTGTCTTGTATCACAAACAATGCTATAATGTAAAATGTTTTGCTGCTTCTCATCAGGGAGAAAACAAGAGTTTTAAAGAGGGGAAACTAAATATCAGATCCATATCCCACAGAGAACAGCAAGAAACCCTTCCCATGTAGGAATTCAAGCCAGTGATGGCCAGCCCAAATCCAGAGGCCAGGCTGCATTGGGATGGCCCATTTCCAATGATGCGAGACAACCAGCACCCAGACAGAAAAGCTACCAAATTATATTTTAATTTTTTATATATTAAGATACCAGTTGGCAAACTGATCACTGACAAGCTTGACTCTGATCATAACACAACTCAGCCTCATGTCAGTTTGACTGAATTACATGAGCGCCCCAACTGCTCAGCCATTATTAATATTTTTTTAATCAGGCCCAAAGTATCTTAAAATGGGCACTTAGACACTGAAATGCTGCAGAGATATAATGAATAGCGACATTCACAGGAGCACCCGAGACATTTAGAAGCCTTTCTCACTTGTAAAACCAGGACCTCAGCATTTCTGTAATGTTTATCTAGCAATTACTTATCAAATCTCATTTCTGTTTCCAGAAGCCTTCCCCATTAATTGCCTCAGAGTCTATACAAGGCGTGATGAGCCTCTGCATTTTTATAAATGCCCTTTTGCAGAAAGAGTTTTGAACAGTTTGTAATTGTTCTGTGTGTAGGAGCTTAGCATTTAACACCTATAATACAATACTTTTCCTATTTCAACAATAATGTTGTCTGAGATGCTAAATCCAGCAGTGTCTTTTGATTCTGATTTGTATATCTTTGATTTTAATGATTCAATTAAACTAAACCCAGTGTGTACTTTATGGTGACTGTTAAGAGGTACATCACTCTCCTTTGTCTTGTCATATATGCTTGTGGAAATCCAGCATTTCAATGTGCTTCCTTTGACTTACTTAGCAGTTTCAAGTATTTCTCCCTAAGTTTTACTCTACAATGTTTTCATTTATATAGGAATTGGCTTCTTAGCACAGCAGGCTGTTTTGCTGTTGCAGTAAGTTCTCCACCATGTGAAAATTAAGCACATATGAGAAAATAAGTGTGACCATTCAGTGACTTTAAACACTAACAAGCATGTGACACTATCTGCAAGTTACCTGGGCCCAGGGGCAGCAGGAGCCCTGCAGGGATGGGGGTGGCAAAGCCAAACCATCAGTCCAGGTAAAGGTGGTGGGGGAACGTGCTCATGGAGGGAATGCACTGGGTGGGCAGACAGGAACCCAAGAAGGTGTCGTCTGCCCAGCCAAGGTTTTCAGAGTGGGACAGTCTGAGCTATCTGACTCATATTAGACGTTTATGAGGGCAGGCAGAAGCCCTCAGCTGGATGCCAGGTGCCCTCCAAAGCCTCTCTGCCATTTCCTTCCTCAGCTGGACAGGGGAGAGAAAACACAACAAAAGTTTCATGGTTTGAGACAAAGTCAGGGAGAGATCACCCCTCACACTCTTACCCTGCTCCAGCATGGGGTGCAGTTCCTCGGGAACAAACTGCTGCAGCGTGGGTGCCCTGTGAGGTCACCAGTGCTGCCAGGAGCCTGCTCTGGCACAAGCTCCCTGTGGGATCACAGGCTCCATCGGGCATCCCCCTGCCCTGGCATGGGGTTCTCCAGGGGCTGCAGGGGGATCTCTGCCCCCCCAGGACTGCCATGCACAGTTGCCTCACCAAGGGCTGCACCTGGAGCACCTCCTGCACTGACCTCGGGCTCTGCAGGGCTGTTCCTCTCATATGTTCCCACTCCTCAACCTGGCTGCAACTTGTTTTTGCTCAGTGAGTTTCTCCCTTTTCCATGTGTTACCCCAGAGGTGCTGTCATCAGCACTGCTGGGCTTAGCCTTGCCCACTGCTGGCTCTGTCTGGGTTGGACACTGGGGATGGTTCTGGCAGCTTCTCACAGAATCTTCCCCTGTAGCCCTCCCCCCCCAACTAAAATCTCACCACATAAACCCACTATAGCCTTCTAAGTGTTTTCTGTACTCCTTTGTTGAAAAAGAGATGTAACGTATTTTCAGAGGGACTCAGCTCCTGCAGGATCCTAAATTGGCTCATTTAATCTACATGGGTACTTGAATCCTCACTTAAGACATTAGTTAATTAAGCCACATTAAACCACACAGGCAAAAAGGAGGCTATGTTCAGATAAATTTAAGGGTCTGATTTTCTGATTTAAAACCACAAAGCAAAGTCTTGCAGAGAGCCCAGCCTGGTGCTCCCTCATTAACTCAGCATATTGTGACATTTATAGATCTCGCTCAGGACTTGGAAACCACGGAAAATAAGGGTTTGCAGCAGTGAAACAGAACTGTAATGCTGCAGAAAAATAAGGTTTGTGTCCATACCATGAGCTCACACAAGAAGGCTTTTCCTTGTGGCGATTCAGAAATCTCTCTTATGCACATGTGAATGTTTTCATGTTCACAAGGAGAATTTTTCGGCTGCCATTTGAAAACATCTTTCCTACAGACATTTCAGTAATTGTCTGTAAGCAGAACCCCTCACTGGGTGAGCTAAATAACCACTTCCAAAGAGAAAGTAAACAAGAAAAATGAGTTTTGCTTGAAAAAAATCATCAACTGGAACAAGATTATTTGAAACATTCAACTAAGTTCAAGTTAATAAACAAATACTAGCTCAGAAAGAAAGGCTAGACACAAGTAAGCAATAAAACAGAAAACTCCGAGACATAATTACTTGGCTGGGGTGCACATGTAAGCAAATGCAGTGCTAGATGTCAGAGGGCTCTCCCTCCTCTCCCAGAAGCTTATCCTGGCTTCAGGCATCCTTCTCTAAGTGCATCCTTAATACTACCTAAGTGCTTGAAGTTTTAGGGAGTGCAAAGGGGCTAAAACTGAGGTTTCTGAAGTTTGGAGTTTTTCTGTCCCTTGTTTTGTTTTTTGCTCTTAACCAAAGTAACAATATTTTCTTGTGAAAGGATGTTTATTTCAGAAGACAAAAGTTGAGGTGCTGTGCAGGCTTTGTTTCCCCTCCCACATCTTTGTTTCTGAGAATTTCAGGAACATTATGCTGTCAGTGTTTTGCAGAAATATGCCAACATAGAAAACAACAGGTATCCAACTCAGAAACAAACAGGCAGGGAAAGATGTAAACTCCTTCTGTCTTCCAGACCGATAGCTTAACTACAAACCCCTCCCCTCCTTTACCTGCAGACTACTTTAATAAAGCTGCAGGAAACAAAACCAACCACAGAAGAAAAAAACATAAAGAAGGAAAAAAAAAAGAGAAAAAACACAAAAGAAAAAAAGAAACCCAAGTAAAATGCTGTTCATTTCCAGATTCATTATATCACTTTCTTTTGCCATGCCTGTCATTTAGAATTAATCAAACTATTTTTGTTAAGCATACAAAGAAGAGACAGGACACATGCCTTTTGTTATCTCTATAAAGAATTAGGGCGATAACAGATTTAGCAAGAGAGATTTTTCAAAGGAATTTAGGAGTACGGTTTCCTCTGAAAACAAATCACATGCTTTCCTAAGTGTAGCAGATAATGCTCCAGACCAGCATAAAGAAATACAATAACATAAAGAAATACAATAATCCAAGTATATATTGTACTTTTCCTATGGGTACAGGTAACACTTTGAAAACCTTAAGCCCGTGCTTTCTGTTACATCAGAAGAGGAAATTGTGAAAGTTTTAGCAATGCCTACAAGACTACACAAGTGCAGATGCAAAAGAAATCAGTTTCAAACTGACTTCTGATCTTTAGAAATGTATTTGTTCTAAAGGCACTTCAGTTCAGCATTGTCATCCTTATTTTCAATGAATAGAAGTATTATCGCTGTTACTTTAATTTAGGATTCTGTTCAGCAGCTTTAGAAGAACCTTCCTGAGATTTGGCAGGAATCTTTCTTTAACCCACAGTGCTGAAAGAAAGCCATCTCAACATTCACTTGACACAATCACGTAAATATTATTTCAAGAAATGATCAGCTATCTCCATTTGAAACCAAATTTGAGTCTCTTTTTTGTCCATTAACAAAATGAGTTTTGTAGGTAAAAATAAAGACAGTAAAATGTTGATCTGTGTGCTGTCTTCAATCCCCCTGACTAGCGGCTTGATTGGTTCTGAGCAAGTAATTAGAAGGAAATTAAAGCAGAATTCTGTTTCTGCTTATTTTTGTTTAACATTAAATTCCATAACATTTGGAAAACTGCTTTAGTGAATTGCACTAGGCAAGATAATAGATAAAGGAAAAATATATCTATCTTTGAAGCTGTGTTTTTTTTCATCTTGCTTTCCCACCCCACCTACATATTTATAAAAGAAAAGAAAAGAAAGAAGCCTTCTGGGGACTTACCCATTCCCTTTATGGTTTAGCAGCTAGGTTTCCTAGGCAGCTTTTTGAAAAAGTATTACAATAGTCTATTACCAGCTTTTGTTCATGAAGAAGTAAATGGAATAAAGACAAGCATCTTTTGATACCTACTACAACCTGCTGTACCCTACTTTTCTGCTAACCTGTTCCCTTCTTGTGACCCTTCTGCTTTTACTGTCCTGCACTATGACACAACTAATTTTAAATATATAAATATATATATATACACACACACACTTATACACAGTCTGTGCTATTAAGTTGTTGCCAAGGCTTAATTTTTAGGAATATACAGCATTGTATTAAACCATCATTTAATAACTAAAATAATGAAAGCTCATGGTTGAGGCAGAGATCCAACTCAGGATCTGTCACTTAATCCAGTGCTGTTCAAAAAATACATCAGGTTCAAAGGCAGAGCTCACTGAGAGGCAATAGAAGCCACACTGCTGTACTTTATGCACACTATTGGTGGTTTGAGTTTTACAGAAAGAAGCAAAGAAATAGTGGGTTGAACATACATTTTGAATAGATATGTATAGAGAGACATTTAGAAGAATACAAATTCCTTACCTGGGTTTGTATTTATTCTATCCACATAAAGGATAACAATTAACCTGCCAACTACGGCAAGTTAATGCCCACCCCTAAATTTTAAACATATTATATTTAAAATAATACAGATGTTTTGGGGTTTTCTTTCCTAGCTCAGTTTGACATGAACTTCAAGGTAACTACTTACATAGTAAATTATTGCCATTATTTCGCACCTTGGTCTAAGACATTAAATATAATGACAAAGTCTAGAAACTTCTCTATTCAATTGACCCATCTCAACACAGAATCGTTTAGCAAGAAGGTTGAAAAGTCAAGCATGAAATTTCCAGAACAAGGTCAGTGTAAATGCAGAGCAAGTGTCTCAGTTTCCCCCATCTGCCATCTCAGCCCGTGTTCCTGCCCGCGCCCCCACTATTCGTTTGAGGCATTTGTAAACACCACAACAGCAAACACATTTCACACAGAAGAAATACAGAAATTTCTGGTATCATCTCTTATAGGTGAGATTAAAATTTAATTTCAAAGGAGTGACTTTCAGAGGCAATTAAGTCCTCCGTCACCCCTGCTGTTCACCAGAGCTGGATCCCTACTCCCCAAAGCAATTTGAAACATCCTAGGACTTGGACTTCCCTTTTCCCATCCTGAAAAACTGCTGCAAGGAATGATAAACAAGTGAAATCAAGACTACAGCTTGGATTACGTTTCCCAGGAATGGAGGAGCGCAAAGTGGCTCACGGAACTAATCTGTTTGTGTAAGTGATGTATGATGAGATGTTTGCACGGTTGCGGTGCACGCATGGCAGTGTTTACCAATGCTAAGTGTCCCTGTATGGAAATCAGCTGCCTCGGCAGAATTGGTTTTGGTGAGTCAGCAGCTACTCATCGCTTAAATGATGCTCTTGTTCTCAGAGCAGTCCTTGATGCCTCCCGAACATCTTTTCCCAATGGGAGATAATGCCTTTCGAAATCCAAGATCCAATTCATCTGGCAGTCATGGATGGGATGCATTGCCGAGGGGAGATAATGAGAACTGTGAAGCTGCAGAATGCACTGTCCCCTAAAGCGCTTCTTGCATCTATTTACTGGTTTCCCATATCTTTAGTATCAAATTAAGGTCTTAAAACTGACAGATTTCCAAGAAGCTCTTTGACAAAATGGGTTTAATTATATTGAACATTCTAAGGGTTTATTAAGATTTCATAGTAATAAAAAAATTCAACTTGCTTTGTTTGAGGCAAAGAGCAAAACACCTTTTACTGATACAGATCTTGAGGGGGGGGGAAACACAAGGAAAGCCTTCTGAGGAAGGCAGAAGACAATCACCGCTTCCCCCTTTGGCTGAGCACCTTTTGTGAAAAGCTGGAAACTCGAGTTTGCCCAAGAAAAGTTGAACTTCCCAAACGACTTCGAACTTGGAGCTTGTGCAGCATAATTCATATTCAAATGGAGAGTAGACGTAGTCAAGTATAAGATGCAGCAATATCCATTTTCCAGCAGTCCTCAATCTTTTTAAAAAACCCAAACTGAAAATCTATGGACTGAGCTTCTAAAAATGGGATACAAGTGACATAATTGAATCTCTAAGTCCTGCTTTTTTTTTCCTTAATTACCAATGTTTTTACTCAAAACTAAGCATTAATTTATTGTCACTTTTACCCTTTTGTTGCTAGTTTTGAGTACTCTTCTTTATTGGTGTTAGGCCACCCAAACTTACACCGTTTTTCCTCCGAGACCGTCACAAACTCTCACAATCAGCAGCATGTATAACACACTGCTGGTACAGCCAGTATTTTACATTCACAACTTGTCACATTTCATCTTAAAGAAAAGATACTTAGGAACTTGGCTTTCTCCTTCCTTCCAGCATTTCCATTTGTTCCTCTCAGTTATGCCACGGTGCAGAACTGTGCTAACGAAGCACACTCCTTAGCCTCTGCTTTAGGCTGAGTGGAACTTCTAAGCTTCAGGAAGGCAGTGGGCTGGGCTGTGGGTTAGGGACGATTAGAGGAGGTTTTTCCCATCCTCAACAGCAAAATATTCCAACAAGGACATCCCTTACAGGGATCAACACACCTGTGTGGGGTCCCTCCTGGTGGCGCTGAACAGCTGCACACACCTGTCCTGTGCACTCCTGCAGTTCCATTCGTGAGCCCTCCCTGGTGAAAAGACTTGGTGTCACCTCCGTGCCAGGCGCTGCTGTCACTGCAAACCTCAAACACTGCCGATTCCAACTCCCGCTTTACAAACCACTCCAAAACACTTCTGTTCGGGAGTTCACCCAGCAAGTGCGATTGTAAGCTTCGGTGCTCATCTCCTCCCCCTCGCTAACAGGGAGCTATTAGCCACACGGAGATATCAAACAGCCACGCTGATCAAAGGCCCCATGGTCACAGCCACATAAAACCCACCGAGACTTAAAAAGAAGGAAAATGTGTGCTCAGTGGTATTGTAAAATATGCACATACATGTTCCTCTGCCTTACAGGGAGTTGCACAGCAGAATATAGGAAATATTTCCTATTTATGGGGAAGCTTTAGTTTAACCCCTGGTTAATTTGGGCAACAAAAATTATGCAGACATGCCATGTAGTGAATAATTACAAAATAGATAATTAGCTACACTTGTTTATTTATCAGAGAGAAACGTTCTCTATTTTACCTTGCCTATATCAAGTTCTCTATTTATACAGGTCGGAAAGCACAGCACTAAGCAGCAAAATAAAGTCACATAACCATTTTTTTATCCTCTTGGAAGAGGCAGAATGAGAGCGATAGTTGGAAAGTAACCAAGCACTGTAAAGCTTACCACACCTGAGTGGTGAGGCCGACTGAACTGCCCTGAAGTGCCACAAAAAGGGACCAAAGCCACAAGGAGCAAGCTTCTGGGCTGGACTTCTAACCTGCACATGTCAGGACTGAAGACAATGAGACAGAAGAACTACATGAATGATGAAGCCTGGTTGACATGCTGGAAGCTCCCTGTGATTTCTGCTGGAGCAGCATCCAGCCCTTCAGCCATTTCCAGCAATTCTCTCCCATGGAGTCTCGCCAGTCCCAGCCAGGAACAACCTTGGCATGACTGTTCTTCCCCTGGCTCTCCTCTACCAGGTGCTCACCCCAAATCATAGGCTTGATTTGCCTTTGAAATTACTTTATTTTTTTTTAATTTGTTTTACATGGTTAGAAGACTAAGCGTGAGAGACAAACAGGCAGATAAAATAGCAACAGAATTGCACAAGCCTCTTTTTTCCCCCCTAGGGAATAAGCTGCAAGTCAGTTGTTGCAATAGAGCCAGGGGATCCCTATTGTTGGCTTCAGTCTGTGTGCCTGTGTGCCTTCCTCCAGCTCTGGGACAGCCAGCAGCACACAGACATCTGCACTGCTTCCACCCTCGCTTGAGGGGCAAATGGGAACATGGTCTCTCTGTTCCTCATGCTTGTTCAGCTGCCGCTTGCTCCACAGGCATGAGGATGCATTCCTCAATGTTTAAGGCCCAACAGGTGTTAAAGTATTAGCTGAGAGGGGCTTGGATCATCCTTCCTCTACTAATGAGGAAAATACAGGCAATCAAAATCTGCTTTCTGCCTCAGGCAGCAGGTTAGCAGAGATAAAGAGGAACATTTCTAAGTAAAAAAAATGCAAAAACATGAAGACTGTATGATTTTTTCATCAGGATTGCATAAGATGCAAATGCAGACATTTTAAGTAAACACTGGGTGTTTCTGTTATGCCAGTTGAAAGCTTCAGCACATTTACTCATTTTTTTTTTTAAATAAGCCAGTATGTCTCAGTTATGATAATGCCAGCAGCATGCACATCTGTAGACTCCTGCTCTGAGCTACTTCTTACCAAACACCCTAGAAATGTAACTGCAGGTCAAATAACAACTGGAGCTCAAAGGATCACTACAATAGCCCGACCATCACATGTCTGTGCTTCAAACATTTTTCTAAACAATTGGACTGGTGAGTAACTCACGAACTTAAAGAATATGTCACAAAACCAAGATGGCAAATCAAGAGCATGAGGCTGCAGAAGTGTATCCAACTCAGCAGCCTGGTTCAGTGAGCTGGCTTTAGGTCCAGAGGCCAACCGGTCTCTGGGATGGGTGAACTTTGCTACTCTGGTGCTCTGAGCTAGTGCAGAACTTCATGCTGTGCTGCCTCTCATCCTTAGGGACTAGGCTGGATCTCTTCAATACCACAGTACATAGTCAGAAGTTCAGAAGGCACCTATAACTGCACTCATAACCACCTTATCCACACCATGAGCCCTTAGAATTCATTTAGATGAATCATTTCTACAGAGAGTCTGAGCAAGGACTCTGTTGGCAAACCTGACGGAAAGTTCCTTCCCTACAAATAAATTTCTCTATGTATACCATAGTCCTGGAAAAACAACTGTCCTTCCATTTTGGAACAAACTTATTTGGTTATTTCATGGGTTCATTTAGAATCTCAGGAAGGAAGGTGAGGGAGGTAGACAATAAGGGAGGGGAAGAAAAAATAATTAAAAAAAATAAGAAGAAGACAGCGTTCAAATAAATGAAATCAATGTTGGATGCTTTCTACGACTAGTTCTGTGTGATGGGCCTGTCCCAGTGCTCTTGCAGTGATCCAAACCATTTAGTTGCCCAGGCTTTTCCCATTTTGTAGTGGTTAGGCTGCTCTCACTGTACTACTACTGTCCTGGTGTGAAATTACCTCCAAGTCAGGAGGCTCACTTGAGCTCTAAATGCAAAGCCTAAGTTGTATCTAGGTCCTTCCACAGCCAGGATTGATTTCTGCCTGTAAATATGATTTGGTTTTTCAAATACCATACTTGGGAGATTTTGTTGCAAAACTAGCTTTGAGCAGTGTAAGCCACAATTGCTACTACAAGTCTTAAGAGGGACTGTATCCGTTTAAGGTATAGCATGCACATATCTTTAGCAAACATTTCCTCTAGTTTTAAAATGTGAGCTAAAATCATGCCTTCTCAGTGCTACATTCTGCTTAGAGTCTACTAAGCGTGTATGTGTCTAGACTTGAATCAAAAAATACAATATTTTGTAAATAAAATATAAACGGGCTCAGATATGGATCACAATCCCTATTTCTTTTTGACAGAGTAACTGCATAGTTAAAAATCCCAGCTCAAGCAGCGTGTCAAGACAGCTCTTGGAAAGTGAGGGATGAGAAGTGGGGGAATATCTCCAAGTGCCCTTGTGCAGCTACAAAGGCTCCTCCGTGCTGCACACAGCTCAGAGGTGTCACTGCAATGTGCTTGGGGATGATGCACTCCAGGTACCTTTAGTTATCTAGAAAATATAAGTGTATTTGTTTGAGGAAACTACTACATACCAAAGCACTCTACAGAGCTAGAAGTATCTGTATTACAGCTGGCATTTCAGCCAGCTTCCCAATACACGGGGTTATCTTAGTTTGCATAATAAGCAGTTTTCTTCTATAGGGAAAATATCCATATCCTTGAAGACATTTAGGCAGCATGCCTGGCTGGAGTGTCAGCTAACCCTGCACAGGCAGCCAGAAACATCCCATCTCCCTATGGCAGCTCTACCTGGGCAGCGGAAAGATGACCAAGAATACATCAGAGACACAAACTGAGAACCCTTTCTAAGGACTTGTAGTGGCATTGTCCTTGGCACCAACTGAAATGAGCTTCCTTCCACCAGCAAGGGAAGAGCATCAGTCCACGGAATTCAAATGGAAATTTCACAGCTCAGACTCACCAACAGCTACAAGTTAGTACCTACCACAGCAACGGAAAACTTAAATTCATTTTTAGTTATTTACTCTAGGTAGTGATAGATTCAAACAGGTAATGTACTTTCTGCTCGGGAAATTTAAAAGGAATAATTACCACCCAAAGAATTGTTTCATGTTTAAGTGGTATATGTCATATTTATGACTGAATGAATCATGAACAGCTCATAAATTCTTGAAAGTATACATGGTCCAATAAGTATTCGCAATAGATTTCAGAAGTTAGTAACAGCATTAAAGAATTTCATAAAAATCAATGATGACCTCATATAGAAACACTACAGCAATTTAACAGTTCACTCACTTTACCTGCCAGGCACAAACAAGAGCCACTGGCACATAAACATGTCCCTGACTCCCCCCAGTCCTTTCCCATATATTTTATTTACTTTGGTAAACTGAAAAAGTCATTATTTGTGCTGTAAAAAGGGAGCAGTTTTAAGCTGCAGATAAATTATGCAACTTCTAAGACAAAGCAGGCAGAAACTTTTGTAGGAAAAAACCCCCAAAGTTAACTATTCCACACAAGCACCTGAAACCTACATTACTGATCATCACAGAGAACAGGGGAGAAGGCAAATCTGGGAAGCTACATAAGACCTATATAACTGCTGTGAAGCTTAAGTCTAGCTCTGCTGGGAATGGCCACTGCCAAGTCAGCAGGAGAGGGACTGCCCCCAAAGGCCACCCCACACCTCCAGTACAACCCAGAGATACCTGATGATGTGGCAGGGCCAGGTCACAGCCCGGCACTCAGCAGATGCCAGGAGAGAACAAACTGTGTCCCAATCAACCTGAGCTCAAACAGGACTCCTGGGTATGGGACCAAGGCAGGTGAGGCTGCTGGGACCAATTAAGGCTCATTAGAGCTCTCTGGGTCTTGAGGAAATTTAGGGACAAAGTTTGAACTGGACCCCAGAAAGTCTGATCTATCAGCCCTTGTGCCCATCCACGGGAAGAGCAGATCCATACAGAGCTGTTCTCCCACCCACAGCCCCACCACACAAAGCTGCCTGCCATTCATCACAAATATTCTGGCTACACAATGGATTCATCCCCCTGTGAATATTCAGTGCTGATTTGCACTGGCAGTGGCAACCATAAAGATTAAAATACAGACCCATCTTGAAAGAACCTATCCTGTAGACACTAATGTCAACTTTATTAGGGTTTATGGGGTGGAACAGTGGCCAAAGCACTCATAAAGCTCTGTTATTTGAAATTCCTGTGGAACTATTTCATATTCAAAGCGCCACTGATAGAGAAGAAGCAGATGTCAAAAATTCGACAGTCTTAGGATATGTGCTTGTTTACACCACTGCAAATGGGGAAATGCTACCAATCCCAATTTTTCAATCTTTTTGGCAGAGTGTCAAAGATCAGAGAAGACCAAAAACAAGCAGAGAGTCTAACCCCAAAATGGTTTGTTGGTTCACTTTTTTTTTTTTTAATTTCTTCAAAGATTTCCTCGGGCATAACTAAAATAAACAAGACCACTTGACTGCTACATGGTACAATTGAAAACTGTTATGTTGCATGAAAAACAACTCAAGAAATCGCTTGGGGAGATACATCTTTTCATCCTTAGCATTGTACTTTTAACAACATACACAGGGCAAGACTTGTACTTCAAGGGAAAACAGCAGTTATGTTCCCCCCCCCTCCCCAAAACAAAAATATTTCTTTAGAAGAAAAACAATTAAACAAATAAACCTGCCTCCAACAGATCCCCACCAAAACAAACCAAGGAATACACAGAACCCTCACCTTCTCATTTCCCTTTCATGCATATTCATTCTCCAGTCAGACTGGAAGAGAGCTTGGAAACAAGCCATGCATACGCTCAGACATTACCTGGGCCCCTGGCAATAGGGAGAGACTGAAATATTGCTCGTATTTTACTCCCCAAATGTAATTTCTCATGCTGTTCTGCTGAATGTTGAAGAGGTTTTAAAGCCTCTCTCCCTCCGTAACATATATACTCTCATCTCTGAAGAATATGTCAGCCACAAAGAGAAATGGGGACCCTCAGAAGAAATGCAAAGCAGAGAGAAAGGAAGGGCTTCGTGCTTTGTAGGAAGTGAGAGGCAGCAATGGAAACCTGGATAAAGTTTGGAGTCACCACTCACTGTCTCTGACCCTTCCGAGCTCGACTCGGTGCGGGGTGACATTTAAAACAACCAGAGAGGGGCTGTGGCAGCTCAGGGGCTCTTGTAACAGAAAAAGCTCTTTTCCTCCTTTTTTGGGTCTGATCTTAAGCCTCCCAAAATCCTGGCTGTACTTCAGTGTCAAGCATATCACAAATTAAGACGGCAAAATGGTTTTCAAAGCTTGATGATTCCTATGGTATGCTTTATATTTCTCATCAGTTCTAAAAGCTTACAAATAATTAGTTTTACCTGCAAATTATTAGTTAAGCTTGTAGTGTCATTCCATCTGTAGTGTACTTATACAACAAAAATGCTTTGAAGGGAGAAAAGAACCGTGAGAAATTATGAATTTAAATAAAGAGTAAGAATTTAATACATAGTAATTCCTTGCAATGGGAAAAATTACAATGAGATTTTTTAAATTAAAGCGTTGTAAGTAAACACTAAGAATATTTTGGTTCTTGTTTACAGAAATGTTAGCTGAAGGAAGGAATGTAACTCACAAAAGAAGGGGAATTAACATTTGTTGACATTTTCCTGCTTTTAGTTTTTATGTAAACTCAAAGCAATTAAATTATGTTTAAGACATTTTTGCTGTAAGTAGTTTCCATTTACATTCCTAGAAATAGTAATCCAACTATTTTATTGCATTGTTGGGAGCCCTGTAGCAACAGACCAAATATTTAGCAACAGGTCTGTTTGCCATCTCTAGAGCTGGAAACCAAAGGCTTGAATCAATTTAATTGCATCAGTGTTTCTCAGCTACCGCACCAGAACGTGTTGTTCTCCAGTTTAAAGGGTCTATTCCTACCTCCCCCCACAGCAGTCTCTAAATAAACCTATAAATCCTTGTTCTGTAGCACATGAATTATCAGTAACTTCAAAATAAATGAAGACAAAAATGGTTGAATATTTAAACGTGTAGCAACTCCATCCCATGATAGATCATTTCAAACCAAAATTCATTTTTTTCTTTGATATCTACTACTGCTATAAACTTCCAGTTTATCATATAACATTACAATTTATGGTATAACCAGCTTGTGTACTGACTATAAACCCTTTGTCAATGCCACTGTAAAGACTTTATAGTCCATAAATAATAGAAGAGCGATAGTATCTATCCTTCTTATTTTGCCCAGCACATCCAGAATATAGGACTCTAAACATGTCAGAGGATTTGCTTGTTTTACATACAATATAGGTGATGTAAAAAAAAAGGTACATATCTCTCAGTATTTGGCTTACACAAAACCCATTTGAATAAACAGAAGTCACAGGTGCATGTTATAATTCAGGAACAAAAGATGAACACAAGTAAAAATCAGTCTCAATTTACTGGAGCATTTATCTACGGTCAGGGACTACGAAAAATAATTTCTTATCTCCTGAATTACTACAGAGAGGATGGCTCTTCACATGCAATCCCTCAGGGAGGAATTTGCTCAGAACTCTGCATGCAGTGTATCACCTTGACCTGGCTCTCCACCACGTGCTCATTTGGACAAGATATACCTTTGTCTCCCACTGCAGCAACTCCAGACCCAAATCTGACACATGTTTACAGCCCATAGAAGTTCACGTTATTTGGGGTGGTTGTCCCTGATGTTGGAGCAGAATGAAGACCAAGGCACCCCTCCATGCTGTACATGCCAAACCAGTAAGAACCTCACCTACCAGGCACAAGGAGCTGTGAAAATCTGTGCTTCTGGCTTCTCCTCTGCACAGATTCCATTGCCAGGAGGGTTATTTCATTTTTCATACTGCTAGCAAAAGACAACCGCTTACAAACAGTCACGCAAGGAAGTGTCACAACTTCAGTCTAAAGGCCGCTCCACTCCCATTTGCTAAGTATAGTTATTTACACGCAAATAAAATGCCAGTTTGTCCCTGAAGTCCATGCCAAACTCTTATCCCAGATATGGCAGGCAGTCAAAGCTCACATTGCTCTCAGCCATAGCCTCAGACATTCCTTAACACATTAGATTTCTCTCTTAACACACAAAATTTCCTCCAAGCTTGTTTGTTGAATGTTGTTCCCATCATACAGCATTCCTTCTGCACTCCTCATGGCAGGATGCTCATGTCTCACCAGGGACTGCCCCTTCCCATCAAACCCTGGCAAGCACCGGAGCAATTGCCCTTCCAGCACAAAGCCCTCACCTATTGATCCCACAAACCAAGCTTCTTTCCTATGCTTGCAAGGCTCCCTCGATGGATTCCCACATTGCTCTCACTTCCTACAAACCGACAAGCACCTTCATTTGTGTTCTTACCTCTTTTATCAACTCTCCAGCAGTACATATTGACAACTTTCTCACTGCAAAATATAAGGTGCGGTGAGGACCTTTTCTCCCTTTTCTGTTCAATAAGAGAAAAATCAAACCCAAAAAAAATCTGACCCTCTTTCTTCTCCAAACCTTACAAGGGGATGGGTCCCTTCTTGGGCTACGTGTTGCAGCTTTGCACAAGATCACATTCCTACAGCCCTGCTAGTCCTGCATCCCCCTTCAGTGCTGCTGAGCCAAACGTGGGCAACAAAATACCCTTGTGAATAGATGTAGCACATCTTTAGATGTTGATGTATTCAAATATCTTTATAGAGAATATGACACAATAAGTCTCAGGTGAACCCTTTGGGAATTCCAGGGAAAAGGCTGCCTAATCTCCAGTTAAACAGGCCTATTATCTCTCACTCCCCATGAGAAAGTGAAGCAGAACTGATTTGATTAAGAGCAAATTAACCTCTCCAACACAGCTACCCAGGGTTTTACACCTGTCACTTTAGTATGACAATTTATATTTATTCAAAAAGCCATGAGACAGTAAATTAAACATTGCCCTAATTAGAAAAATGTCATATGTTACAGTGGGCTAGCAAAGTGAACTCATTTCAAACAGTTCTGGTGCAAAGTACATTTCAGTACAGCATTAATACAAGGAGAGTCAATATTTTTCACACTGTCACATTTGAGCTGAATGCCATCGTTCCACAGACGTATATTTAAAGTTCCATCAAACAATAAGGCTGGACTGTATTCAAAGTTCACCATATACACAAATTTTTTTAGGAAAAGCCATCAACACCTTAATTACCATACACCCCATCCTATTTCTACCTTCTAATGTCACAGCATAAAGCAGCTCTCCTCTTAATTAGATCTGTTGGCACAGCATTATTCCTAAAGTTCTTACGGAACAAAGGGTAAATTCTTCAATAGGTTATGTGTGGACATTTGCTTCATCAGATAATGACTCAAAGGTGAACCTCAGTGTTCCAAAACAAGCTGCAATTGTACAATATAAATTTTTGGGCCTACACAAACTCCCTTAGGCATCTTATAACTATATAGAGTAACTTGCACGTTCATTTTGAGACAAGAATAAGAAAGACCAAGGTGCAACTGTTCACTCAATGAGCCAGAATTCAGAGAACACCCAGCTCATCACCAGGTCCAGGTGAGGGCAAGGTGTAAGCAGGACAGGATGGCCACCAAGAGCTGGAGCTCACTATGCAGCTACCATCACCTGCTCCCTGCCGTGCCCTCCAGCACCACCCTGGCACACCCTGCTTGGGCAAGGAGTGGGGATTATCTGACAGAAGGGAATTTCTTCAGAATCCACTAACTCACGGGGATGGTGTGGACCAGACTTCCCAGCTGGAAGGAGTAAACATCTCATTTTACCCTAAACGCTTTCTCAAGCAGGTCCTGCAGCAAGGGGACTGCTGAGGCTTTCACACTTCCCAGGGTGATGGGGAGACCCCTGCACTGTGGTGGGGGAAGGATGAGCTCTCTCCCCATTGATTGGCTAACTGGTCTGCTCAGAAGTGCACAAAATATGAGTTAAGATTTATGAAACAGGGAACTTGTGAGCTGGGAATCTCATGATTTAAGAGATGAATTAGTCAAGTAATTTTTTGGTTTTTTTAACTTATCCTTACCTTTTTAACAGCTTTAGTTCTCTTGCTATCTAAAATCAGTATGCATACCATAATTACAGCACAGATAATGACCCTCATGATAAATAAGTACAGTTTATACAAAAAAGTCTTCAGAGTTGCTCTGAGGAAGCTGTATAATAATGAAGCTATCTGAACTCTAACAAGAAAATAATTTAGGTCATTATTCCCAGCAATAAATATTGGACACACACATTTGTTTTTCTTAGCTTGCTAAGAAGAGGTGGAACTATTATTTTTTAAAATGTATATATATATTTATAAATAGATTTTTTTGTACGAAGTATAATGATCCATTTTATATACATATCCCCACCTATAAACATAGATAAGAATGTATATCTAGATAATGATGAACTATATAAATAAATAATGCAGTAATTCATCAGGAAATGAAGGCCCTTGACTTGTTGGGTGGGGGAGACACCACATTTATGCCACACACGCATACATTGGTGTACCAGCAAGAGCTCCTGCTGCAGTTCATGCATGAGAAGCCCGGCCTGGGTGGCATCTTTACTCCTCTTTCCCTGCTTCTCCCTCCCTGTCCAGACCCAGCACGATCCTGCAGAAGGACAGGCACAGCCCCTCTCTTCACCAGTTCTGGGAGTTTGTTCCTTTAATTTCTGTGTGCACCTCTGTTCACAATCCATACAGCCTCAGACTTGCATTTGGGCTGGGAAATGCTAAAACTGACTACATTCACCTTCCTAGTAAATTGATTGAGAAATTAAGGGATCCTTGTTTATCACAAAGGATAGTCCCTAGACCTTGCTCCAGAGCCACTGGAGACAGATCAAGCAAAGCAGTTCTTGAAATCTAATGCGGCCATTATCCCTTATCAGATTTGGGTTTAAATAGATAACATCAAAACCAAAGGGAGCCAGCAGAGGCAGAAGTCAAAAAGAGAAGCAAGAGATTTGCAGTGGCTCTTTTAGAGCTGTAAAAGAGTAAAGATCCATCAAGCAATTCTTCAAATCCCACTTTAGTACAAAACAAGGAAAGTCTACCAATAATTTTTGTATTTCTAAAGGTCACTAAATACAGAAAGTTCCTTAAAATAGACTAAGTGTCACATATAATCATTATTTTTATGCATTTTCATCAGGCTTCCAGGCTCTATGCGCAAAGGGCCAGCCTCACAGAGACAGGGACACTGCGTTATTTTTTTGGATGATCCCACCCCTTTCCAGCCCAAGCTGTTAGCCAGGTCATAAAACAGCCTTCTGTTTTTCCCTTAAGACACAATAGTCATACAGTTTCAAAACAGGAAGACAAAGATTAAAGATGCAAAGATTATCTGGAAACAGCCTGTCTGCCTTGTCACCAACCCTCACATTCCATGGAGACAAGTTTGTCAGTAACATATTCCCCAATTCATTGAATTTTGCTTAATTCAGATTCATTTCCAGATATCTCACTCAATTTAACTACTTTAAAAATATCTTGGCAATATGTGTGGAGACCACGCTAGGGAATATCTACTGGGGAAAAACCACAACACCCAAACAAATATTCTCCTCAGTCTATGTTAAGCAACCTAACTTAAAATAGCAGAAAACACAGCCCAGCCTGTGCTTTAACTTGGGATGACATCTCTGTCTCATCCTCAGTCTTCTTATGGACTGAGCTGCAGAGACAATTAACAAGGCAGATTGCCTCAGGAATCAGAGAACTCATGTGAGCCAACTGGGAGTTACATGGTCCTGATAGTGCAGCATGGGCCTAAATTCACATATCACATTGGAAATCCCATCACTTTCCCCAAAAATTTCAGCAAAATATTTTTTGAAGCAGGACATTCTCATTATGCTTTTATACATACATATATATAAAATTTCTATTTTCCCTTAGAATGTTTTTAATTTGCCCTAATCCCACATGCTTTGGGATGGCGACCGTAATATTACTCAAGAAAATAGCAGTGGGGTTACAAAGGTGTAATTTATTTCCTCTCTAAGGATCTATTAAAAAATTAATCGTCCTGCACCCACAGGGTGGGTCCCACACGCAGCCCAAGTAGGTTCTGCTCCTGCAGTCACATGGAAATGGAGCAAAGGAATAACAGCAACAGCTCATGCCAAACACGAGCTGTAGCAACAGACCCCAGGAAGGAATATTTTTAGAAGACTTTAAAATGTAAGTTTGCTTTCAGGTTGTGCATTTGTGGAGCAGTGAGGAAGGGACAGAAATAATAAGGTGGCACCTTATAATTTAATGATTGAGTAAAATGGAGTTATGGATCATCTGAGAATAAGACAGATTTAAAACAAAAAAAAAGTTTTCACATTAAAATTTTAGGAACGTGAAGCCTTTGGAAAGAAAGAAATAAAAGGAAATACAGAAAGGGCAGCTTGTTCGTACACATCATATGTATCATCAGGAAATTCCTGAGGAAAGAGCAGCTGAAAGTTTTGAGCAAAATAGGCATATCAGCTCTCAGATCCAGTAGATTTGCTATTCTTTTTGTAAAAGCAAACAGAGAAAAAAAGGAGAAGAAACTATAGGGGTTATAAAAATAGCTCTTTACAGGAAAAAAAAAAATAAAAAAATACCAATCAACAAGCTCTTTCCTTGAGGTATTTTTCAGCCTATAAAAATTGAAAGCTACCAGAAAATGAGACTGCAAGAAAATACTGTAGCAGGAATATTAAATTTGTATAAGACAACAAGTAAAGAGAAGAGCAGGGTCACAGTATGTGTATTGGATCACACAGGGGACTTGGAGAAAGCACTTATTGTTTGCAATCATCAACACCAGAGCACAGGGGAAGAGTTCCCAAGTGTAACACTCAGTACCCCAAAACAGCATTAAAAAAAAAAACCAAAAGCTACCTAATTTTAATGTGTTTTGTACAAGAGCATTATTTAGCCAGGTTTGCATGTTGGGTGAGTTCAGGTTGCAGTACAACACATTGCAGAGGTACAGGACTGCGATCAACCCAAACATCCAAACGTGGATGTGACTTATGGAAGACACAAAACAGCAATGAATCTTTTGTTTCCCAAATCCAGGAGGCTTTGGATGAGTCCTGAAAGATTAATGGCTGAAGGTCAGTTATTGTCAGAAGGCTGAAACCACAGTCAACGGCTGTTGTGGGGAGAAGAAAGGTGAAACACCAAACCAGCTCCCAAAACACCTGGCTTCCTAAATAAGGAGAAAACAGTCTGCCTAACTCTTATTTTTGCTGTCCTCAAGGACAACTGTGATCAATCAAAAGCTAAGAAATTAGCTTTAATAAAAGAAGGAAGTGCTGTAACAGGGCCAGCAATAACTTTTTATGGTTCTGACACCATTCAACAAAACATGCTGAGTTACCGTTTCAGTATTTTGTAGGATGCAGTTAGAATGATACCATCAGATACATGAATCCAATATGATCCTTCACAAGAGGAAATCAGCAGTATGCCATATGCTGTATATCCTAAACACTAGTCAAAATCACTTCATTTACTTTGACAGTGCAAAGAACTCTCTGGATGTTGCATCTTTTCTTGGCAGACCATATAGACTTATTACTGTGTCTGTTTCAAGACAGGAGAATCATGTCCAGCACTTGCATTGCAATCATGAAAAGATTATAAGCTGGAGAAATATTAATATTCTTTGCTCCGGGTTTTGTGGAATTTCATATTCACATTATATTTTGGCCATGAAGGGTCAAACCTGTACACTTTCTGAGAAGAGGCAAACAGCTTTTTTTGCACTGAGGTGACAAAACTCAGTATTTCAGATGCTATTGCATGAACTCTTGAGCTTTTTTAAAAAAAAAAGATTTTGGCACATGCTGAATGTAAATAATGAGTTGTGTAGGATTATTACATAGAAAATGGAAGGCACTAAATATCAGTATTGCACAGTCGCAGTCCATTGTGGGACTCAGCCTATAAATACATAACAAGCACCTCCTACAGATAGCCCACACTTTGCACAGTTGACAAATACCATCTATTTTATTCTCTGGTGAGTAAACAATAGGATTATATTAAGCAATTCATTTTGGGGGGGGGGGCGAATAAAGCCAAAAGAGAAAACAAAGCGACAAACTAACCACCAGCTAGTTGCTCTCCAATAACTTTGTTGAAGTGGAACACGCTGTGGGCTCAGCCTTCTCATCAGTGGCCATCCCTACCCGTGGCAAGCCCACCTTTGTTATTATTTGGTTAAAAGGTGTTTTGGATTCACATTTATGATGCAAGTGATGTTCTCTCAACCGGTGCTTTATACATTTCAAAACCAGATACTCACAATTAGTAACATAAAACACGTCAAGATGGAAAAATCAAATTGAACATTGTCCTTGTACTGTGAAATTTAGTTCTTTTTCTTGTGAAAAATCAAAGCTGATTGGCCAAGTTGTCAATTTTTCAGTCAATCCATTTATTCCAGACAGCAGGGAAAATTTTCCCATTGATAGAAACTAATATTTCTTCTGACTCATTTTTTGCAGGCACACCTTTAAAAGGGGAAAAAGCCCAAGTACATCTAAATACATACCCAGGCTCGGGGACTTGGGGTTTCAAAGGATGCACGATTGACTGCTGTATACAGGAAAGAAATTTGGGTGAAACAAATGAATAAGAAATAGATGTGGGGCCACAGAAAAGTGGGAGGGAGCAAAAAAAACCAAACAAAACCAGTTATACAGAAATAAATGGAGTGTAGATTTTTGTAAGTAATAAAAACAGATCTTCAAAATACCTCGTGGCAGTTCTAGTGAAGTGCCATGGAGTGGTATATTATTACTCCTTACATGAATGATCTGCTGGGTCTACAGCTGAGGGCAAAACAGGCAGACAGTGTTATCCATTGCAGAGTCTTTAATGAGACAATGTGAAGTTCAAGTTGCACACCACGCAATATTTTTCTCCCCTGTTCAATCTATATTAAGTCGATATTCTGCTAAAACCTAACATTTGTTGCATTTTTCCAATTTAGTTTCTGTCAATGTCCCCTAAAAGTGCTGAGCCCATCAAACTGCCATCACCCACACAAATTTCAATAAGGGCACTGCAGTGCCAAATGCAGGGAAGCAGAGGCTGTGCTTTGAGGAAGCTGCTCAGCTCTCCATTCCCTCCACATCTGTACGAGCCTGTCTTTTCAGCAGCAGCTGGAAGAGTCTGCAGAGATGCACACTGCCTTTGCTCCAAGGCTCCCTTCCCTCTTTATTCATAGTGCAGCAGGAGAGAATAAGGAGCACCGTGGAGGTACAAGGCTGCAGTGAAGACTAACCAAAATTCGTAACCAAGTATATGCAAAGCTGTTTGGATAGCTGCAGAGCCGAGTGAGCTGCTACATTACACACACAGCTGCTTCCAGTCCCTTCTGCTTCATTTTCATTCTTTTTTGAAGGTTACTAATACCTCAAACTTTCCTATTCAATACTTCAGCTAACTGCAAAACCAATTCAAATCTTACTTTTTTTTTCCCCTGCTGGTTTTCATTCTGAGATCCCACACCTAAATGACTGCAGGCCATTTCTAGGGGATGCTTCACACAAAAGCATGTGGGGGAAACAGCCTGAATTGTTCCTCTTCCTTTACTGTAACACCTAATCAGAAGGTACCTTAAGCAATGAGATTTTATATAAACTCCTGTAAATTTCCCAAACATCAAATGACAAAGGTGATTCTGGATAGCTCCCTTTCCCCCTCCTTATTCCAGGTGATATCTCTGCTTCTTATCCTCCTAGTCAAAGAGACTGAGCTTAAGAAAATTAATGCTAAGAGCAAAAGTTCTTTATAATACTTCATAATTTAAGGACATTCCTCTCATAAGGAATAGAGAGATTATTAAATTCTCTTCACAATTTCTGCTTCTGGTATGTCTATGAGTTTCTATAATAAATCAACTCTGACTTATTACAGATGAACCCAGCAAAGGAACAAGCTCTCATAAGAAGACAGCAAACCTAATAGGGCAATTCTCAGGCAGGCAAATTATACTTACTAGGTTTGCTGAGAAGCAAGTGGGCCCAGCTGACAACAGTGGGTCCTGATTTCACAGGGCTGGAGCTTCTCATGCAACTGAGTCAGAGTTTGGGACAAGAGGGAGAGGAGGTCAATGCCTCCAAGTTGGCCTGAGGCATCTTATAAATGGACTGAGGATGATTCAGGTCACGCAAAATTACAAGGCGTGTTGGAACGCTGTAAAATCTTTTAAAATAGCAGCTTGCTGCCAAAAAAAATACTGTAACAAATGAAAAATATTCTGTACCTAATGAGAAAAATTGATGAATTGGATGGAAAATATTTTCTGTCGTTGTGTAAGATTCTTTTGTGTTGAAGAACATAAAAAAATGACAAAATTAGTGAACTACAAAACACATAATAAAGAGAAAAATGAAAATTAAGCTAAATAGGGGAAACCAGCTTAATCTGTAAATCATAACTAGCACAGAGCCTTACAACAGCAACACTTTAATCTATGTCAGACCCATTAATACACCATCTCCTCTTTGAGGAACATATTCAGGCACAAATTTGCCGTATACCTTCCAGGCCAAGTAAATAGGGACAGACTGCCAAACTTGCCTGTAGGAGTCACAGCGGCCACGTTTGGATCACATCACAAAACATGAAAGAAAAGATTCCTTTGGTAATTCAGCATAAAGGAAAAAAGGTCAGTTCTTGAATGCCTTTAGGAAGTCACACAATGTGTAGCGATTCACTAAAGTACTAATGAGTTCTATCAGATGCGTAAAAAGCCTTACACACAGAACTTACCAACTCACAGGTGAACCGGCCACAACATAACCACTGAGCAGAGGAGGGGCATCGTGTGTGACTACAGGTTTTGAAATGCCGATTTTGCTCCCAGTTTCCTTTCTGATTACAGAAACTATGTTTTAAAGCAAACAGAATGCAGAGAGGCACAGCTAAAAGCTGTTGACGCAGTACAAATGAGAGCACAAATTAGAAGGGATGTGCCAGTTAATGAACACAGAGCTGTGGAGCAGTGTAAAACTGTAAACTCTAGATATTCTTCCCAACATTTTTCTTCATTTTCTTCAAGGAACTCCATTGCTGGAAATTTTATATGTTAATCAGATTTATGGTGCCCTTTATGTGTGTTTTAGCATTTTTTTTTCCTCAGAGACTCAAATATATTCCCATAAGATTATGTCCCTTTGCACCTGCAAGGTAACTGGAAGTGTCACACATGTTACTTTAATAAATTTGTAAATGAAAACTATTAATGTGGTTTGCTGGGCACTTCTGAGAGTGTTTAATGTACAGCACAAGTGTGAGAACACACAGTGTCCTTAGCTCTGACAAGCAGCAACTCCTCACAATCATACTTACAGCCCTACTGTAAGTAAGGTGATGAGAGCTTACAGAAACACACCAAAAACATGCCTTTGCCATTCATGAACCTCCTCATATATTCCATGTTAATACCAGCTAGTAACTCAGCAATAAGAAGTCTCTCCCTTTCCACAGAAGTCCTGTATACAAACATGCATATATGTGTATATATACATATATATAAACATACCTATAGATTACATCTACCAAAGATACTTAAATATTATGGAGAGACAAGAGGCTTAGGTAATCGCTATGCATAAGGAATATACTCCATTTCCATTCCAGTATCCTCTGTCCATTCCAATTGTGCCTGTTACGCCATGCAGTAATAGTTACTTCTATCTCTAAGTACAGGCAGATTCTCTGTCTTCCTCTATTGCATTTACTGTGGTAATTGAAGAGTGGAAGACTTGTTTATCTGATGCAGCCATGCCATTTCCATAAGGAAAGATATTTTCCCTCATCATGTGGTAGTACAGGGAATCAGTGATGCAACATCTCTAAAATAATGGAGCCAGCAAAGGTCAAGGATTCTTACAGAATCTGAAAGATTACAGCAATAAAGGTTTTAGAAAGCACTCTAGAAGTTGTATGGAAAGAGTATCACTCTCTCCTAAATTCTATAACTATAAAAGCTAACCTACTGCACCAGTAAACTGCAGTTTTTCCAAGACAAAAATAAATCTAAGAATCCACGGAGGAAAAAAGGAAAAGAAAGTTGGAGAGTGGGAAAACACCCTTATTGGTCCCTTCATCCCTCCTGGCAGATGATAAATAAGAATATGATCCAGAAAATATGAAAATCAAACCCTACATATTGGGAATTTCTTTCTTGTTTTCCTATGGGAATGTTCATATTGTATTTGTCTTATAACAAATTTCTTCCTACCTTTCCCTTGCCTCCCACCCCTGTCTCAAGAGATGGATGAATTCCAAACCCAGCTGCATTCGCCTCCCCAACAACATATGCTTGTTGTCATGCCTACAAGACACTGCCTGAACAGGCAATATTGAACATGACCAGTTTTCTTCATGGTTCTTAAAAAGAACAATGAGATGATGGAGAATTTTGCCAAAGTAAGCACATCCAGGCTTTACACAATAAATCTCCAAGATATTTTTTTTCAGCCAGAACAAACTTCCCACTTTAGAGAGATGAGGAAACAAAAAAACCCCTTTAACAAATTATTATAAAATAGGATTAACTGCACAGCAACTTGGAAAAGAAATATAGCTGTGGGAAAGAAACCTCAGCGTTGCTCATGGTCTAATAGGAAGGATTTCAATTTTAAAAGGCAAAGGTAATGTAGTTACAATACCAGATAGAGACAAACTACTTTGCCTTCAGCCTCAGTTTATCCACACAGGAAATGAATTATTGCTCCAAAAGCTGCAGCTTTTTCCCTTTATTGAAACTGTTCGCGTTGAGGTAAGAACACTGTTTCACCCTTATTTATGAAGCAAAAATAATGTTAATGCATCTACCTCTTAAGACACTTGTCAGGTGTTAAAACGAGTGAATTCATAAAATGTTCAGTGATGTTAAACTTGGATTGTGACCTCATCCTTCAGTTGCCACACTGAACATAAAAGCCTCCCACATTATTAATCTTCAATTTGGGGTGGAAGGATTTCTGCTCACCCTGCAGAACTCCAGTTACGATGTGATTTCATTCCAACAAAATACACTTTAATTGTGATTCCGTTAAATTAGAAATAGATGGGTTTGCCTGATAGAATGCTTTGATGTCTATAGTTTCAATGCTAATAAAGGTATTATCACCACAGGTGTACATTACATTATGTTCATTAATTAGGGCATGAATTAAAATTTGTTCAGGCTATACTAATTCTCAGCCTTTTAGATAACTCCTTTAAGAAGGGAAAGGGGGAATAGGCATAATAAAATGACTTAAAAGTTAAGGAAAGAAGAGGTGGAAAAGAACTGCACTGTGGGGATACCTCCAGAGCCTGGTCAGTCTCCATGCTGGCAGACTGTGCCATGCTTCATTTTTTAATTTTTTGTGCCACCGTGAGCTCAGAAGAGATCAGAGAAGTCATGTTGAAAATCTTGCAATGGGCTAAAAGAGAATGCACCTTGTACATCCAGTCAACGTCTTCCTAGTACTATAACTGCAATATTAACATACTAATCAAACAGTGCAGATTTAATCATTAAAAGATGGGGAAAAAAAAAAAGAGAATGCTATTACAGAAACAGTCTTGATAACAAGTTGCAGTTCTTGTGGATGAAATGGTAACTGGGCGGGTAGCGCAGAGCTCTGCAGAGTCGTCCCAGGCACCAGAGGGGGATCAGAGAGGCACAGGCACCAGCACTGCATAACACAAGGACAGCCCAGGCTGTGTCACACTCCCTCGCGTGGGCCTTCTGGAAGAGCAACATGATCAACCCAACTGCTCTGTTCCATGATGGCTTTGCTAAGAGCTTTTGTGTTCAGAATTCAGGCTGTTTTTCCAGCACATCCGTGTGTTCAGGACAGAGGGCTCGTTCATCAGTTGCTGGCAGAAGCCCGCTGGGCAATGCATAGGGCTCATACTACCTTTTTAAGCATTTATAATTACACTGGAATGGTAATTCTGCAGGGTGGTATTGCATGGCAGAAGTTGAGAGTTGACAGAAGAGAAACTGTCCAAAAGTTTAGATATGAACGAGTTGGCAGCAGGAACACCAATAAAAACCATTACAGCCTGATAAATCAAGAAAACCTTCAGCAACCAGGATTTTTGATGGTAACATTTTCAGAGGATGTTGACTGTGCTGGCAGACAAAACACATTCACCTTCTGTGGGCTGCGGTTCCTGAGCAGGTGAGTCATGGTGAGAAATGACACAAAGCTGATCAAACCTTTCAAGGGCTTTGGAAAATTTTTCTCACAGTCACTTGGGGTTCTCCAAGTCAGATGTTGTTGCAGACCAGAGGGTCATTTATGTGGTTTCACTAGGCTTATTGTCCCAGCACAAAGCCAAGCGTGCTGGAATGCCACAAGCACAATGCAACGGAGCAATTAGTGTCTGTTGAAACAAGTCCCTGTGCACATTCCCATCACCTTTTAACAGTATCTTCATTGCCAAGGCATAAGTATCACTGCTCATTCACTGAAATCTTATATTTTGAAGTGGTTATTCAGGTTTCTGGGCCATATCTTGTGTTAGTTGTAATGCATTTCCATGACAGGAGCAAACAGCTTTGAAATAAGGTCCAGCAGTCAAAATTTCATTGCACAGCCTCTGTGGTTATAAACCATGTAACATGTAGGCCAACAGTGCTTCAGCATTTCACAGATAAACACATACACACTCTTTAGCCTTAACAGCTATGTTACTCTGAGAATAAAAGGTAGCAGCAGCTTGAGTGGCATTAAAACGAAGGGAAAGTGCAAATAAAATTCAGATTTATTTCACTTTCATTTCTACTTAACTGCAGTTATTCATAACATCTAAATGCACACTCACTGCAGTTTCTAGATGCAATATAGTAGTTTTTATGCAGTTAAAATGAGTTTATGTACAAGAGAATTGCCACAAGCCAATTCAAAACTGCTTTTCAAAAACCCTTTTCCAAACTAAGTTCTATAGTAATAATTCTATTTGTGTTGTGTCAGCTGGCCCAGAACTATAAATTTGAAATTATCATGAAGAAATCTAGGATTAAAAAAAATGTATTTGCAGAATCCATATGAAATAGCTAAACATACCACTTGAATTAAAAAGAGGAAAAAGTCACAGCAGACAATTCTTGCTTTGCTCAGTGACACATTTGCAATGTAAGCATATATCTGCATTCTTAATCCTGATACACTTTGCATTTATCATACCTGAAGATTTTTAATGCCCCCCAAGCTCAAATTATTAATCATAATTTGCATGTAATATTCTTCAGTTTATGTGCACTTACAAAGGCATCAAACTATAAAGATATTACAGGACCTCCGTGATATTTCTTTCATTATGGTTAAAATAGCTTTTCCTCCAGAATTTATAATACATTGGAGAAGGCCTTGGTGGTCTCCATAGTGTTCTACAAAGACATTTCCTTTGGATTTCTCATAGTTCTTTGCATGGTAATTTCAAAGATGAGGGAATGATTCACTCAGCCTCACTTGCCATCCATGGAAGGAAATGCAATTTCTAGAATCAATAAAAAGTTCAGCTTCACCAATCCCCCAGACCATCTCCAGGAATAGCCTATAATTTTTAGCTCCCACACTGAGAACATGCTCCATGTGTTTCAAATTCAACCAACCCTCATCAAGCACAAGAGTCACACATGGGAAGTTAATTATCTGTACTTTGGTTGTAATTGAAGCCCTCCAGTGAGGTCGTACAGACCACAGTAGAGTGTTATTTCAAATACTCACTAAGCTGTAACCTGTGCTCTGAAGAGTTTACAAAACAGCTAAATAAAGCCAAAAAGGATAGAGAGTGCCAGGAAGAGATGAGATCGGATCCACTTGTATGAACTTATGAATAGGGACATTAGTTCACTCACTAAAAACAGAAGAAATCAAAATCTGTACTCACAATGCCAGTTCAACAAGAGCTGCTTTTTTAAATATATATATATATACATGCACAAGGGAGGGATGAATGAAGAAGCCTAGCCAGGAAGTTTTTTAGCATTCCTACTCTTGCAACAAACTCAAAAGATCTCCACTCAGAAAATGATCAATGGCTCCCAATCATTATCTGAGCAGAATATTAAAGCAAGACCTGCATAATAAAGTAATTTTGTTTCATTTTTGAGAAGTGATGGCATTTAGTGAGATTCAGTAAATTGTCCCTTTCAGCACTAATAACATGTTCATAGCTTTCCCCACCAGACGTTCCATAATGGCAATATAATAGGATTGCAATGACAATTAAACGATTGCATATTTTAGGGCAATGGAGGGTATCCGCTAGGGCATGAACCATTAGCAAAATGGCAACGTTGTCACAGGAATTTTCATGCTTTGGCACAGCAACTGATAAAGCAGAGGCACTGGAAGGCAGCAGGTATTGAATTCCTGTACCACCTCCTTGAGTTACAAAAGGCAGAGAAATAGGAACTGAAAGTGAATCTTAAAACAGCCAGCAGAGGTTGAAGTTTTCTTTGAGCCCTCTCTCCTCTCCCCACCCGTCAGAGGGATTCACTCAAGGCCCCGTGGAGCCGTGGCTGCCACACTCAGGAGTATATACAGGGACCTTCCTGCCCTGCCCTTCCCTTCCCCATGAGAGCCGTGGGGTCTCCCAAAGGCCACCACCCTGAGCACCCTCAGTGTCTCACACAGAACCTCTTCTGTGCGTGAGACTTCATTCCCAACAAACAGAGCCTTGGAAACCTTTCCCAAACATGGCACGTACTCATGGAAGTCAGGAAATAGGACCACAAAAGGACTGAATAAAATGAAAAAAAAACCAAAACAAAAAAAAAGCCTAAAACCAACCCCAAAACTGAACCCTGACGTTATTTTGTGGCTTTCTACCCAAATCAACGTGTCTGAACTGAACTAACAATAAGGACAAAGCAAACTGCACAAAGTGTAGATTTCTGAAGAGAGTTCAGACTCAGCATAGATCTGGTCACTGGAATTTACTTTTTTAATATTTACCTCAGATATCACAAGAAATGGTTCTAAGTAAAATGCATGGATCAGTTTAGATGCTGTTGAGAGTTCTCTCACAGAGCTAAGTTTACCTCCCTAATGCAGAACTGCAGGAAACACTGCCACAAGAGAATGCTGAATTCCATCATATTACTCATCACTTCAAGAAAATGCACACATTTTTCATCCTTTGCCTAAGAAAAAAAATGCATTTTAAAAAGTCAAACAGCAATCACAGCAAAAGAATATGGGATAGAAAACCATATGCATGAGAGAATGTTTTTGCTACTTTCCTCCTATTTGTTTACAGCTGGAGGACAGAAACCAAACAACATTTGTTATATTGCTGTGTAATCCCATTTGCAATGATTGCTCTCTGATGTGGCAGAGAGAAGGGTGTATCAGAATGCCTGTAAGTATTTGTTATCCTTTTATTTTATATGTATAACTAGTGACCAATATCTGCTGACAAAGTATTCCATAATAACTCTGGAAGTGCTTGTGCATATACGTAGATACACACCCAGCACATTGCATGTGGCCATGCCATTATTTAATGACCCTAGAAAATAAAAAGCACTTGGAGGTAAACCCTTGAGAACTTGGACAACCCAAAAAATTAGTTTTCTTTCTTTCAAAGCCATTGAAAATTAAATGAAAATCAGCATTAAACTGTCAAAAGTTACCCAAGGAATTTTTTTAAGATATTTACTACACTTGAAGATATCAGATGGAGATTCATTGGAGCGGAAGTTCTTCAGGGCTACAGTAGCCACTTAGTCTGTGTGTAACCATGTGCCAAAGGGACCCTGGTCCCACCATAGAGCAGTGGGTACTACTAGAAAAAGTAGCAAAATGCTGTCCTCTACCAAAACAGGTCCTGTTCACTGAAGGGTTTGACTCAGAGCACACCTCGGTGTAAGTCTTTTACCAATTAACATCACACCTTCATAAACAACAAGCAAAAGACTGCGATCCTGGTCACCATATCAATCAGTGCCTTTCTTCCTTTATAAATGAGAAACACAAATTACACTGTTGCAGTCAGGGGATACTGACACTGGAAAAAAGTCAGTCCAGCATGACCTTCAGCTCAGCAAAAAGAAGCTAAATAAATTAATGTATACCATAATAGAGAGACATCCTACTTATTAATGACTAGAATTCATCTAGAGAAACCATTGAGGCTGAAGTCTACTCATTATGTCAAAGTCAATCCATGATTTCAGAATTTTAACTGCACTTTCTCCTGTCTCTTCCCAACATGCAAAACTTCACTATTTGAAGTTGCCTTCCAGGAATTGAAACTTAAAACTGTTCTCAGAGTTTTGGGGGTTTTTATGTGTGGGTTTTTGGTTTTTTTTTCTTCTCCAGAAGTACTATAAAACTACTTTTAAACTTGTTACTAACTACTTCTAGAACCATAAAGTTGGAACAACAAACATCTGCTGGTAACACAGCCTGGAATGCATTATTTATTTATTACTTGAAAGGAATACATAAGTGCTTATACTTCTATAGCCTGTTCCTCTCTGCATGCTGCTAAGATAGCTCTTAAAAATCACTAAGTGACAAGAGAGAGAGTTTGGAAGAGGTTCTTCCAGGCCTGACACGTATCTGGTAGGCATTAAAGACTGGATCAGGTGTCTTGGCATATGGGACTCCCTGAGAGATGTCAACACGTGATTCTACCCAGAGAGAAATGAAGCTTCCCAGGCATGCGAAGCAGTCCATCATGTTCATCCAAAGAGCAACAGAGAGAAGATTAGAGAAGAGTAGCAATTTGAGAGCCACATGAGTCCTTGAGGCTTCCTAAGTAAATACCAGGTGTTGAAATAGCTTTAAAAAGGGAACAAATAACCCCCAGCACACACTGCATTTAAGCAAGAATTTAAGGGACTAGGTGGGATAATATTGTTGCTTTCCTTCCACACAGCTTATGGTGCAGACATGTAATGTGCAGCAGATTTTAGACTAAGAAGCTAGGTCCAGTAAACAACTCCGTAAGGGATAGAGCTCACTGAAGAACAATCCAATTTTTTTAAAAAAAGGCATTAACAAAACAGTATAAATGCATCTAATTATCAAGACAAATATTGTTTCAAAACAACTCAAAAACCTAGCATGCAAACTCTTTATCTTTAGGAGGACAAAAATGCGTATTTACTGTGGGCAAAATAAAATTAAAAGGTAATTGCCACAGAAAGGAGAAAAGCACTTTGAAACACCACATTGTATAGCTGTAAAGAGGAGAGGACTTCTGTGACTAAAAAACATCCTAAGAACATCTTTCCACTTTTAACATTACTAACAAAGAACTTCAAAAACCAAAATCAAGACTCGGTGAAACAAAGAAAAGCCTTTGATTAGTAATCCAAATGGTTCTTAATTGCAGCAAATAATAAGCCACATTCTCTTCCCACAGTGAGGGTTCAAAAAGCAGTCCTACACGTGAGCTCTGCAGCGCCTCAGCTTGCCTAATGCAGGTACAAATAAGTTCGTTATTTCCCACTTTTTCAATCGTTTCTAGCACAGAAAACCATGAATTAATCCGAAAACAATGGGACCTGAATATCTCCTGATGCTTTCCAACACAAAGACCACAGTGCAGAGACATCAAAACTACACAAATATACAAACATAAAACAAAGCGTAAGAAAACCCAAGCAAACATACCGTGGCTGCTGCGTTTTCCTCACAAGGGCTCCCTGAGAAGTGAAGGCTGGGAGTTCAGCAGGTGCATTCAATTTACCCACAGAGGTGACTGCCCACACCTGCACCTCAGCTGGGTTAATGTGCTACACTGAGGTGACCTCACTCCTTTTCAGGTGCAACCTGGGCAGAACTGCTTTCTAACCTGCCCCCCCAATTCATTACAAAAGATAAAACGTTAAATAGATAAAATAAAGAGGCATTCAAAAAATCTGAACAAACATAATTGAAAAGCATCAGAACAAAGATCTGGTTTCTGACTCTGAAAGGAGAATTTCTGTTGTACATGTGAATCCAACATACTGAAGACAGGGTTTTCCTCAAAACTAATAATGGCCATAGTCATTAAGCTTGGAAAAAGCAAAGGAACTCTCATGAATTTCATTAGGACTTTTCCAATACATAATTCACTCAAATTTGGCCTGACCAGTTACACAAAGACCAAAACAATACTTGGGCTATCATTTCTACAGCTAAAGGGGTAGAAAAATCTTTTTTTCAAAACTTCTCCTTAACCCTTAAACTTTACTTAAAGCAGTATGTTCTTTTATTTATGTAAATAGCACATTTTAATTATTTAGATATGTTACATAAGGAAAGAAGATGGTTAATACATTTAATGTGAATGTGCAAATTAAGTTGGTACCACTTTTATTGCCCCGGTGTGCAAGTTTAGAAATGTTTTCAACATCTCTCTCTGCAATTAGTTCTCGTGTCTCCTTCATTATTTCCTCCCCATCTAATTCTATAATTCGTTGTCTTAACTTCTTCCTCTCTGAAAGTAGGGTATTTCTGCTTAGGGCCACATCATGTAGCATGCCCTGAAGACCTGGCACACATTTCAGGGCATTAGCTGAAAGGCTTCTTCTTTGCTGTAAATACAGGAGTAATGCATTTTTAAGGCTGCTAGGAATTTTAGGACAGCACAATTTTTTTTATCATATAATCCAACATACCTGTGTTGTGTTAAAACAATTATTGAAGAAATATGTGCTTTAGAAAAAAAATCCCGCATAAAATCTGTAGTCCGGTAAGGTACAAAAGTAACGAGTTGCATACCTGTTCTGTCCCATTTTCTATGGAATTACAAGAGGCTGGAGAAATGGGTTTCGAAGCCTTGCCGTTAGGGAACAAAGAGAAGCACCGCAGAAGGTTTTCAGTTCTTGTCAGGGCAATCTCTCGGGTGTAGGGCCTGGCTCTCACAGTTGTGGCAGCTGGTCAAAGACTGGAAGATTTGTGATAAATTTCTACCACGTGAAGACAACCTGGATACAGAAAAGACCATGAAGCAAGAGCCGGTAATTCATGGCCATATGGTGACACAAAACACTACATTAACCAAATTTGTGAGTGCTGGATCTGCCCACACCTTGTCAGTATTATGAGATTCAGGACTGTTTTCCAATACAGTGAACAAAGACTTACTTGGACCCTTCATAACAATACCTTTCCAGTAGGAATTGCCAACTAGGGGTGCTCTGCACAGGAACACCTGTACTCCAGGGAACAGAGAAAAAAGAACAAATTTGAAAAAATTTCCTTTCACATAGCATGGAAATATATTGGGTTGTGTCTTTTCCCCCTTAAAGTTTTTATTTAAATGAAATGAAAAAGAAAGCAGGAGCACTTTAGACATTGTTAATGTAAGAGATATGCATTCACATGGATGTGGATTCTTGGAACAGTTTGTAAAGTGAGTACATGAAGTTTTGCAACACTTAAACATACAAAACCACTCAATTTCATTTTTAATTACTCCAGGGGAAAAAAATGTGCCATAATTCCAAACCCAAACCTGTTGAAACATCAGCCTTAATATCTCACCAGCTAAATGAACAGTCACCCCCTTCTCTGAGCAGGTATTTTAAATCAAACCGTCCGTAACGAGACCGCCTTCCTCTTTGCCAAGCGGCATGGCTGGCCAAGTCTACAGCAGTCGGCTGATTGCAGATGTCTCAAGGATAGACAGGCATTTTGAGACTCCAAAGCATTGGCAGACACCTTCATAATCTAGTTTATAGCGTTCCAGACAATCTGCACAGGAGACAATGGCCCTGCTATGCCTTGGTGCACATCTCGGCTGGAGCCAAAGCGGCAGCATGAGCACACTCGGTTAGGCACAGCGCGAGGGGGAAAGAACAGCAAAGTCATTCTCTGGGTGGCTGGTTTGGAGCAACCAGGTTGTTTTCATCACCTGAAGGCAACACATGCACCCATGCCACCCTCCCGACGAGGCCCAGCACTTGACACAACGGATGGTTGCACTGGTTCCCCAAAGGCTTGGGTTTCACCGGCACCCTTGAATTTTATTTGTCCTGTGTGCTTTCTACCTTCCATGCCCTAAGCAGCTGCAACCCAATAACCCCTATGTCTCAAACAAGCAGCAGCCACTCCCATTAAAGCCTCTTGCTTGTTACATCCAAATTATTTAACAGCCACCCCTAAGCACAGTAAAGTGCCACATTTCATCAAAGCCCCTACACACTGAGCTGCTTTTAATATTCTGAAAACCACTTTCTTCAGGTGTGTTCGAGTGTTTCATACTGTTGCTGTGGCTTTCCAGCTAACCTCAGACTTTGAGCAACTGTTCACCAAAGGGATTTAGAGCATGCTGCTCGAAACAATCTTAAAGTCAACAAAACCCTGTGGTTTTAAACCAAGGGGCAAGCAGACAGAGAATCATCAGGAGCTACTGTTTGGGGTGTCCCAGGAGTAATCAGGACCATGTAAGGTTGCTGGGTTCTGTTTTAAGTACTGCTTGGTCTTCTCGAGAGGATATTTTCAAAAGAGCAAGGGAAGAACTGATGTCAAGAACTGTCTTTAACAGCCTGTGCTTGCAAAGCAGCTCAGATAACCTAGATCTGGGTGTTTAATAATACAGAAGACACAGGTGAAGTGTTGTACTGAGCTACCGTGCTAGGTTAAACCCTGAATTTCTCCAAACAATGGCCACTAACCACTCGTTCAAAATGTTGGCTGAATTTGTTCTGCCATCTGCATAGAGATATTCCAATACAGTGGTTAAATACATTTAAACCTGCAACTGATCTTTATAGCCTAAAATACACACATCTCATCAAGTGGCTCTTTCCGCTGTGGTAACAATAGGTTTTTAAGTTGTGGAAAATATTTACAAAATAATTGATCACTGCTCTAACTTGTACTTGACTGTGAAGCACTTCAGACTCTGCAATGGGTCTGTGTGGAACAACAACGTTCAGCCAGAAGCAAATGAGGAATTACACATCCATCCAAAACCCAGGGGAGGCCATGAACGACTTGCAAGGGACCCCTGGCTCTAACTGCAGAGCCCCCAGAAAGGCTGTCTGTCATTACAGCAGCTGCAGAAAAATCTTTACAGTGGGTGGGGAGAGGGAGTACCCAAGTTCAGAGGGAAAAGGAGCAAATCCCACTGCAGCAAATACATTAGTATCATTCACTGAAATGTCTTCAAGCCATTAATAGATGTACATTCACAGTATGGTTGAAACTAATACCTCCATTGCTTGTCTCTCTACACCACAATTTGGCCTCTTTATAAATTCCCCTCTGCAGCACTCAGGGCAAAAATCAGTCTCAGCCTTTATCCAAAAGAATAGAAAAAGAAATACATTCTTATGGCCCATGATGAGTTAATGACAAATCATTAATTAAATCTCTCAGAGGTGCTGAGTACAGGCATTAATTGTCACAGCTCAACACTTCTAAAGTTTTCCCAGCCCCCATAAAACTGTTCCTGTAAGTTTGATTTTTTTTTTTTATTGCAGCATGTGTTGTGCAGAAGGCACACACAAATCTTCAAAAAAGCAGCTTCCAAAAAAATCCTGGTGAACACAGCACAGAAGGCTCCTCTGAAGACAAAGAACAAGACATCAGTGTCTCATCTGCTGTGAATTAGTTTGCTTTTTTCCCTTCAAGAACTCTTAATATGAGAATCCGATCAACAGTTAATCTCCCTGAGCAGACGCCACTTTGTTATCCTCCGTGGTAGTTCTCTGCTCCTGGGGTAATTTGTTGCTGAACAATTGAGGCAAAGGCTTGGCTCAGGATAGAAAGAAGTAAGATTAGTCTGTAATTGGAATATTTTGTCTCATTTATTCTTGAAGATGTGCCATATTACACTCCATCAGCCAGGGGTTATTGTTTTATGAAATCAAGCTGCACCTGGCATTGCATTGTACAAAACCTGAAGTGCTGCTGTTTGCAATCCAGCTCTGTTTACCCAGATCTCACTACCAAGGCACATCTCATCCTGTGGTGGAACCCTCAGCAAATTATCCTATATAGTCTTTAATTAAAATTTATATATATAGTTTTCCAGGACAACAATTTAGGAATAATATCAAACACAACTGTTACGGATCAAAGTAATAAATGTACTTCTCTCTATACATTTATTTTCTGTTTTCAGCAGGTTTAAGATCATCTCTTCTTTCACACCTTTAAGCAATTACTACTGCAAAGAAAACATTTACATGCCAAGATAACTGATTGTATCCCTATTTCATTTAGATTGGCCTCTAGAAGTTTTTGTGTGCTTGGAGATGACTGCAGGCACAAAAACAAGGGGGTATTTAAAAGTCAGCTGTATTTATGACTTACTTGTACTGGTCTATCTTGCACCACATGTGACAGCATATTTTTAGGAAGTACATTTAAAGAAGTTTTAGGCTAAGACCTAACTTTCTGTAGAGGAACATAAACTTTCTTTCTTGTTATCTAATTTTAAATAAGTACCCCCTGCAAAATTCACCTTTGAAAGACATTTTGCCAAAAGCCATAAAAAGCAGCATCATTTCTAGGTAGCTAATTCTGACCCATCCTCTTGTACATACACAGAACTGACAGGTATTTTGATCTTTTAATTAAGCCAAGTTTTTACTGTGAAGTTTATACTGACTTCACAACTGCAAAGTCAAATATTTACACTGTTAAAATGGAGGATAAAGAAGAATAAACATTCATAGATAAATCCTATTTCTAAGATGTCAGGTGGCAAGGGTAGAAGAAGGATTTTACACCAGTCCTGTTAAAGCATTATAGTATCAAAGAAGGATAAAAAGAAGGGGTTTGCTTGGCTTGATAGAGATTTGGCCAGAGCATGGTTGATTCTTGAACCTAAGGAGACAAAAATAAAGTGAATAAAACAACATTAAATAGACCTGTATCTTACAATGAGGCAGAAAGGAGATTTAGTTAAAACTCACAAAATGCTATGATTTTCCCCTGATGTTAATGCATTTCTATCTAAAGAGTTAAGACAAATCACAGTCTTGTTGCACAAGGGTATTTCCCACCCATTCCCTAAGACCTCTAAGCTATACTCAGTTTTAAACATCCACAGACATCTGATACCTGAACATTAGTGTTAGATATAAAAATGGAGTACTGGAGTTTTTATTAATGTAACAAACTGCCTGTTTAAGTGCATTTTAGTGTGGGAGTAGCACCTGAGGACCAGGTAACAGCTAAAGGAAAAAAGTGAACATACTGAAGAATCAAGTTGAAAGCTGAAAAGATGCAAAAAGACTCAGCTGTAATGTAAGCACAGGGAGGAAAAAAAAAGGCAAAAAAAAATAGACTCTAGGAAAAGTAAACTAATTTCATATTTCCAGTATGAAACAACTGCTGTCGGCTCAGAGACAGCCTTTTCCATGTACAGCAGAGTGCCACTAAAGAGACTCAGAGTGAAAAACTGCTCCTCTTCTTTCACTGCTAAATCCAAGTATAGCTCTTTAGCAGCTGAATTTTGTCTTGTGGTTGAGCCTGAGATTTGTCCAAACACAGAAGTCATTGATTTGTCTTTGCAAAATTGCTTGCAGGGGCTGGGACATAATGAACATTATTAGTTTCATCTGTTGTTACCAAGCAAGCTCCTAAATAGGTTCAGTTCATTCTAACAGCTTATCTCTGTAACTATATAATATAGGTTTCTCCCCTGGAAACCTGCTTTACCTAATCTCTCAGCAAAGTTGTTAATGCAGAAAAACTTGGAATTACAACTTCATGTGAAAATCCTGAGCTATTTAAAAACAGTTGCAAATCCAGCTTATACAAAGTCAAACATTACACAGCACTGCCCAAAATGACTTGATGTTCCCATCTTCTCTCTTGGGTAGCAGGCAGTCCTTGGTCCCAGAGTGAGCAGCAGTTGTGCCTGAGCAGCCAAACTGAAGGCTTGCAGGCTTCCTTCTCAGTCTGAGACATTGCCGGCGTGAGGAAACTTCCCTGTCCAGCCAACCAGGATCACTGTCAGTCACTCTTGCTCCACCTGAGCTGGGACCAAAGCCCCTTCACAGCTGCACCCCCACACTCACGCTGGTTTCCTTACAGAGCAGGTTTCCCTTAGCAAAGTTGCCAAAGTCTTAATCATCAAACTAATTTAATCTTGGTACAATAGCTAAATAAAAGCTCAAGCTGGTTCCTCTGAGAAGGGACCTGGAACAAAGGAATCCCTTGCTTTCATACTCTCACAGCCCGAGCAACTGAAATCTGGGGCTCATCGGCTCCTGCCACATCTCTGGGCATCCCTACTATGTATTAATGATAGCTTTGATTAGAAATTATGTATGAAAAAACAGACAAAAAATGAAGCTGAAGGACCTTGGGCCAGATGTGGCTGTACACAAGCACACTTCAGGCTGTGAGACCTTTGAGGCCAAAACTTTGTCCCATGAAAATGAAGAGGGAGCACTGGTTCCCAAGCTCCATACAATCGCCAGCACTTTGGGAAACTGGTCTCCCTGCTGGGTAGGGTCAGTAATCATTCCCTCGCCCCAGGTTACTATTGGAGGCATCACCTTGGTAATGTGTTCCGTTCTCCCTTTGGTAAGCAGAGAGAAAATTGACTGCATCCTTGCACCCCACCTGTACAAGCTGAATTTTAAACAATGTTTTAAAACCTTCACTCAGAAACCTGACCTAAACAAAGAAGTTAAAAGCCACTAGGTGAGTTTTAAAGTCCCTGGCACAGCAGATGGGAAAGGTTTAGTTAGTTTTTTATTTATTCTCTGAACTTTGACAAGCAAGCTTCTTTCCCTTTTTCCCCCTCCTTGACATTATCCAAGCTGGTGTGCCTGGGAAGTTGAGCCACTTGTAGTCTGCTCACTTCAAAGTATACCCATGTGGGGGTGGCAGTCTGCCACGGCACCGCATCCTAACGTGAGGTGACAGCTCCTTTGGAGAGACACGGCAGCAGCGTCCCTTTGCTCATCCTCAGCAAGCGCAGGATCCCACATCGCCATCTCCTCAGCCCTCTCCACAGCCCTTATTCCATGGGGGAGCAAGTAAATGCTTTCATCTTTTCTCTCCCCCAGCATTTTGCTTTGTTTGCCTAAAAAGAAGAGCCAGATCATGAGTTTTCAGCAACATTTTATACGAAAGTGTGTCAGCAGCCATTACCTGGAGGTGCTGATTACTGCTGCAGCATTCCAGACAAGTTGGCAACTGGTATTTCTTTGGAATGGCTACAGACAAAAATAGTCTCAGTTGCTGCTGGGTTCTAAAACTGATTTCTCTACAGCAATATTTTTCAGAATGAAAGCAATTGTCAGAACCAACAAATTGCACGTGAGATACGAAAGAAAAGGTAAGTATTTCTATCCTGGGGATAGAGCCCAAAAATGTGAGACATAGCTCTGGAAAAAGAAAAAAAATAAAATCTCAGTTGCAGTAAAAAAAAAAAAAAAGAAAAGAAACTGGCAAAGTTACCGAAAGAAACATCAGAAATGATAACCCAAAGATGAGGTTAAAGGCCACAGCACATGTACTCATTCACTGGTAGTTAATAGCTCAGATCTCAAGAGGTTGCTGGGGACAATTGCTAGGTAGGGAACATTGCTGCATTTTAAAGGTACTTTCAGAGCACAGAATAGAAATTGTAGGATGTATTCTTGTTGTTCCTGCTCTGAGACTTACCAAGTCTAAGTATAACCACCTGTATAGCAGGTGTGAATATAGTGACCCTTCATAAAGCCATTTCAGATTCAGTAATAAAACCTGATATTTAAAGAACTCGAAAATTTTACAATTTTTGCCTAGATGCAGCACAAGCAAGGTGCTAAGGTGACTGCAGCATCCACCCCAGATCCACAGAAGGAGCTGCTTGTTTGCAGGCAATTTTTCTGGTTCACCTTTCTCACAGCTTCTTCCACGAACGGACAACAAAATTGTTTAGGTACTATAATTTCAGGCATGGGGTAATACTTCAGCAGCATACTACTTTGCCTGAGAGAAGGACTTGAATTTTAAAAGGCAACGTGATTTACAAGCAAATTTCACTGTACTTTGCATCATGCTACACATGCTCTCTGCCTTCTGTGTGCTGGGAAACCTCCTTCCAGCTGGCAGCTTCAGTTGTTTCTCTGCTGCAAATTGAAGTGGTGCTTTTCCAGAATTCTAACTCTTATTGTTTCAATTTCAAGCTAAGTTTCAGTCCATGAATAATGTTAAAAAAATAGAAAGCAGAAGTATGTACATTTGCTGCCCCAGATGTTATTTATGTCAGCTTAGGAAAAAAAAAATCACTGACAGCTCCTGAAGTAATCAAATATTTTCTGTTCATCTCATATTGATCTCACAAAAATGCAGCTTGCTTGATTGAAAGTAAGTTGTTAAAGGAATGGAGTAGCCTCTCTTCCCTGCAGTAACCAAGCCAGCAGGTGAGCATTTAAGTATAGAAGACATTAAAGGGATTATTAAATAATTTTCTTACATAGTAGAGTCAGTATAAAATAATTATTCCCTTCTCTACCATATTTGGGTACTTACTGGAATTTAAATTCAGCAGCTGGAAGAAGTTTACCTTTCAGAGTTGTGGATCCCCTTCAACTTCGTATGGCATTAGGTGCCACACCATGAGCAGACATCACACTGTGGTTCAGGCAAGGCTTCATCAAGGTCAGCCTGGTGTCTCCAGTCCTGGCTCTAAGCAGGCAGCCAGGCAGAAACCGGAGCAGTGTTAACTCATCTAACACTTCCTTTGAGTCCTTTGTCAGTGTCCGACTACATTCAGCTCAGGACAGTGTTCATGAGCCCAGCTTGGTTTGCCTAGAAGCATTATGGAAGCTAAAAGCTCTTTTGCCTAAGTCTATTGTCACCAAGAGGATTCTCACAGAAACTGGGCTTCTGTGGTGAAAACATTCTGAGCTGACTTAGTCTTTGCTGTCACCAGCCACAAATGAATCCCAGCTGTCATGGTTTGCAGGGTGGCCAAGCCACAGAGGTCTGTGGGGCTGAACACAGCAGCAGGGCCAAGGAAGGTCTGCAGCCCTAAGTTTTGCTACATCACAGCTTCTTTGGGAACTTCTCCTGAGACATCAGCTCTGAAACGCCACCTGCCAGGATTCTGTCCATGGATGCACTGATTGTGCTTGGCTCCGTTTTAACTAGAGCTGAGCGTGCATGGTACGGTCACTGCTTGCCCTGGACAGTGGAGTTCATCTGGCCCTGGAGGCAGCAGCTCTTGTGCTTCCCTGAACCTCAGTCTGAGTCACTGTGTGGGTGCGCAAAGTTCTGGATCAGCAAGGACTGTCCTGCACTCAGAGTTCAGGCTAACCCAGACCTGGACATTTTCATCTGACCTCAGATGCAGACACGCAATTTCTATGGCATCTCAGAGGAGAACACCTCTGTTTTATCCAACATTACTCAACACACCTGCATAATTACATTTTGCTTAATGACTTGATCCTTATACCTATCTTGGCTATTTTTTTAATGAGCTATATTTTTTCCTTTGGCTAAAATACCATTTAAAAGCTCATTTTCTTGATTTAGTCCAGGTTTCAGCTGGTCAGAAATGCAGCAGACCTGTTCCCTACTTCAATTATATCAGTGAATCTGTCCCTGCAAACATGCTTTCTCCCAGAAGGGAAACAAGGGAAGAGAGAGAATTTCAGTCCATCTGTTCTGTCCAAAATTAGGAATTACAGAGGAGTGTGAGAATAAAACTAAAACCCTACAATCCCATAAACCTACCCACGCTTGAATTGAATCTTATTTTGCCTGAACTAGTTTCCCTATCCCTCCCAGAAACACTGCAAATTCTCTGGTACTGTTTTACAACTTAAAATTTTAATTGGAAACAAACTGCTACATGAACTGGATAGATTGTGTTAGATATAGATAACAGAAATTCCAAAAAGATACACCTCAGACTTGTGTATCTTGGAGTTCAGATGTCTAGACATTTCAGAATTATCAAAATTCATTCTTACTGGTGAGAAAGAAGCCTGTGCTGAATTCGAAGCTGGAAAGGTTTAGAGGGAAAGGCAGGATGAAGAGAAGGGCTGTGCTGTGCACACAGCCATGCTATTTGCAACATCCCAGCTCACATGTCACAGTTCAAATCTAGTTGTCTAAAACTGATGCAATTCAATAGAGTGAAACTATTCCAGCAGTTGAAGCTATTCTGCTTCATTATTCTCCCTCAGTAAATCAGGCACATTAGGGTTCAAAACATCTGAACTGTGTCCACAGTACTCTGAACTCAATTTCCTACAAACTTTCACAGTAAAAACAGGACCAAAGAGTGTTGCATTTACTAAGGGAAAGTTATACCACAATTTTCCTTCCATCTCTTTTTACACAAAGAAACCCTCACCAGATTTACTATGAAGTGATGCTCAGCTTGAAGTAGACCAGCTTTTCAGCTGGATCCAGAGGGTTCCCCCCAACTCTCTTTATTGTAGTTTCAGTAATTAGAGAAGAGTAGCTGAAGTTACTGGAGTGCTCAATGAAGTGGTTCTGGAGAGAGCTACAAAACACCAGTCCCAAGGGTGCAATTTCAGCATTCTAGTGAAAGGACCTGCAGGACAGGCAGGTACGCAAACCTTACACACAGGACTTGAAAGATGCATAAAAGATCACACAGATATTTGCAAAACTGATCTTTGATGTTTGCTGCATGTGATAATTCTCAGCTTATTTTCACACAGCACACAAACAAAAAAAGCCTCCTCAAGTCCAAATTCCTTCCCTATTCCCCCCCCCTCTTATCTTTTTCACTCCCTACTGCTGCTATCATGTTGTTTAGAGCCCTTTGTCCCACTGATTTATCACTCAATGACTAGAGCGAGTATGTGATGCAAGGCACACGGTCCATACTGTAAAACATTGGGCAAGTAGAACTTAATTTTTCTTGGGCTAAGTGAACAGATATAATCAACACCAACCCCCAGATCTCCCTGGAATAATCCAATTGCCCCTAATTCAGCTCTCACTGCCCAACCTTCCCATTACATGCTGTACTTAACCATCAAACCACATGTACTGTCAAAAAGCAGTTTTCTCCAGTTTTGGAACTCCTTGTCTGCAGTTTCCAGGAGCACAAGGTCTCAGGAGTCAGAGTTAACACATGCTCTACCATGCAAAGATGAGTTGAATTGAAGGACCATCTACATACTGACTTGAGCAGCAGTTCAAATGTACAAGAACTGAAAATTGCACAAGGACAACTTCCTTAAGCAGCCCTCACTGGAAGCACACCCCCCCACCCCAACAGCAGGAATTAGCTTTCAGTAAACACTTTGCTGAACTTAAGGAAACAACTAATAAAATTGCCTTAGAAACCATATCAGGACGCATCAAACCAAACCCTTATTTAAATGCCTGGGGTGCAAGATTTTACAGAGGCATCTATATTTATATACCAAGAGCAATTAGTTCCAAATAGCATGTGCCTTCAGTACTCAATTAATGGTCAGTGTGGTTTTCTGATTACTGTATCTTCAAGGGATATGACAATCCAGTCCCTAATGCATTGTACAATGGTTAGGACAAATCAAATCTGCTTTTAATTTGAAGTATTGTACACAGTATTTAAACAGCTTAATTAATTTATCCAGCTTATAAGTAGTACTTGCAAACACTGTTATACAAACAGGAAGGCCCAGTTAACACAAAGTAAAAGCATGATCGTTGCACTTGAATGGTCTTTGACAAGGTGTATCTTGTTACCCCATGTGGTTTGCTGCTATTTGGAGCCAGGAGCTGATCAGAAACAGTAACTGAGTATTCTGCCTCTTACAGGGGACATGTGAAAAGTCACAGTTGCAATCATAGTTAATAAACCCCAGCATCTGTGTTCCATAGAATGGTTTAACTTGGAAAATACCTCCAAGACCATTAAGTTCAACAATTAACTCAGTGCTGCCTAGTCTAAACCATGTCCCCAAGTTCCACATCTACACATCTTTTCCCTCCAGGGATGGTGACACAACCACTTCCCTGGGCAGCCTGTGCCAGTGTCTGCCCATCCTTTTGGTGAAGAAATCCTTTCCCAATACCCCATCTGAACGTTCCTTGGTGCAACCTAGGGCCAATTCCTCTTCTCCTACTGCTTGTTACTTGAGAAAGGAGACCAACCCTAACTTGACTACAACCTCTTTTCAGGGAGTTTAGAGAGCAAGAAGGTCCCACTGAGTCTCCTTTTCTGCATGCTGAACCACCCCATCACTTCTTATCGCACTTGTGCTCCAGATCCTTCCCCAGTTCTGTTCCCTCCTCTGGACACACTCCAGCATCTCAAAGTCTGTCCTGTAGTGAAGGGCTCAAAACTGAACCCAGGACCTGAGGTGTGGCCTCGGAGGGGGACAGTCACTCCCTGTTGGGCCACTCCATTTCTGATATAAGCCAGGATTCTGTTGGCATTCAGTCCAACAGCATTTGGAATCTAGTCCACTTTTTGCAGAAGAACTTCCATGATTTAGCTATCACTATTAAGCAGGGAAAATAATTCCCTCCACTTTGGAATGAAAAGAAAACAGAAGGTATGCCCAGTGGTTACAATAAAACATGCTGTGGCCACAAGCTAAAATCTGCCTGTCCTCCAAAAACCCACACTGTATATGTGGAAAACAAAGGAAAAAAGTGAAGATGCAAAATAGGAAATCTATCTTTGAAAGCCTCTAGTGGCCACTAGACCTTCACTTCCTTCAGGAAGAACCCTGAATATTTAAAGCCCACTTACAGTGAGACACATTTCACAGACCTTTACTCATCAGCTCTAGGAGAAAGATGTTTTTAGGGTTTCTCCTGATATAGAGCATCCATCTTTAGCCTGTTGGGTTCTGAGAAATAGGACATCAAATGACTCACTTCCTTCAGCAGCGGGCACTGCCTTTTCCCCCCATGACTCAGACCACAGGCAAATTCCACACTTTGCAATCACTTTTTTTGTCTTTTGGTCATATTATTCAAAAGAAATTTAAAAAAAAAAAGAATTAAAAAAATAGATGTAGCATTGCCAAGGGGAAGTCAAGCATATCAGATATTTCATTGCTTCTGAAGAGGAAGAATCAAGAGACCCAGAACATTAGAGACATTCCCAGATCTCCCACTGAATTTCTGTAGCATCTTTTAATTTCCATTTACTACATATTTCTTTTGTCTACTTAGATTCTGAATGCTGGCTGACACAGGCTTTAAGCAGCTTTAAAAGTATCAGTGAGCTCTTTTATCAATATAAAAAACCCACACAGGCCACATAGCTAAGAGGTTTTGAAGAATCCTATTAGTTCTGATGCCTTTAAATGGGCACCTCCCACAGGGGTTCACTCCTTCTGTGTTCCCATGGTGTGGGTGACATAAAAGAAAACACAATCCAAGAAAAACCATGGGGTGGGGAACACAACTCCACAGCTGCGCTCACACCTACCTCGCGCAGCGGGCAGGGCAGAGGATCCCGACCGCTGAACTCCGAGCAGGGAGCCAAAAACACTCCATCGCTTGAGCCTGAACCACTGGGGAAACTTCTACATGGTAGGAGCCTTTGCCCAGGGCTCCTGTTCGGGTGCCAGACTCAACGGCGGTTGACCAAAAATGACGGGAGTCTGCACGCCCCACACCGTGAGGGGGCAAAATGGCGAAAAGCCTTTCCTGAGGGGCGGCGCGGGTTTATATAGGGGCTCTGAGGGAAGGTTCTAGAACTGCGCCGTGATTGGATGAGAGGGCTGGGATATGCAAATCAGGGTGAGGACTGACCAATGGGCGACAAAGGTGGGAACTCAGGGCCAATAGGAAAGCACGGGTAGGGCGCGAGGCGGGAAAACCGTGAGGGGGGGAAGACGACGACAAGATGGAGGAGAACTGGGAATAAAACTACAAGGGGAACAACCGTGAGGGAAGAAAGCGGGAAGGGGGCGACAATCAAGCTTTTAAATCAAAATCGTAACAATAAACACATGAAAACACAGAACTTTAAACCTGAACTGCAAGTCTCTTCTCTGGTAGATCTGTCCGAGACCTGGAGGTTTGAATCACCGTTGTCCTCGTAGGTCCACTTTGTGAAGTGTTCTCTCCATTCTTCATGTATCATGCGTTCTCCCACAGGCACCCAAATCACTAACTGCTTTTAAAAGTCTATCTAAAAAGATGGTCAAAGGGAACGCAACAAATTTCACGTAGCCACATCAAAGTCACCACAAAAACTAACCTTTCAAATCCAGATACTTACTTAAAACCCCTACATATCTTTAACATGTCATTAACACTGAAATACAGGTTTCGGATCACTCCTTTTCAGCCATTGTACAGCTCCATTCATGAATATGTTCTTTTCTATAGGGTGTTGTGAAACATTTGTGCACTTTGACAGGTTTTACATTGTAGACAAACCTAATGAATAAGTGTGATTTCCTCCCAGTTCTTTTGAATATTGCTACTACTCTGCCTACCTTCCCTCCCTGCGTAGTATGACACGTATAACATGAGATCCCAAACTGCCTTTCATTTGAGAACAGCGTGACACCAGCACAATGACAGAGCTGAAAGCCATAAAAAGTTATCATTACACTCTTAGAAATGCTATCGTAATCAATCTTACGTTATGTATTCACCAGTTAGACATGTACCACAAATCAACCACATGTAGCCACGGATAGAAACGACATGATTTAAACTTTGGTGCAATAAGGTAAAATGAATCAAATTCACCTCGACAGGAACCTGCACCATAAGCAGTGCACTCAGCTAAAAAGAGTTTGTCATCGGTGTGGACAAATCACAAAAGGAAAGGCAACCAGGAGCGCTGCCATTTTATCACTGCAGAGGCAGGATGTATGTTAGAGCCTTAGTCATTTATTCAACAGCAGTTGATACAGTTTAGAAATTTATTTTACTTATGTCTAGATCATCAAATAGAAGCCAAGTGGGCTACACTTCTGTTCTCCATTGGTGATTATAACAATGCCTGACTTGGGAGTGAAATAAATATTGAGTTGTCTCTTGGCTTTTATGATACCACTGACATAGTGAGAGCTGGACGTGTTGGCAGTCCCACTTGAGATTAGTCCCAACTATGGCCTTAATTTCCACCTAACATGGCTGGAAGATGATCTATAGGACAAGAATTAGTTTAGGTTTAAACTCTCACTTTACAGAAGGCACTTGCTCTAAATTTGCCTATGTTTGGATTATACAGGTGCATCAACATGCTGTAATTTCAAAAACCCTGTCTGCAGCTGCTGTGTTATGACATAGAGTGATCTTTCCCACCAATTAAGCAGCATTACTTATCTTATTTCACTCTGCTCCCTGACTTGTCTTAGTCTGAATACTCATTTTAGGAAAACAGCAAACACAAAAAGCCATAAGGCCTCCTGTGGAGTGAATTATTTGTACCCTTCATTTGAAAACTTTCAGTACAGAGCCATTATTAAGTAGAGAATATTACAAACTAAGTACTGCTATTAGTCTAATGTCACCAATTTCTCCCTCATTTGTATTAGACTTACCTGAAGTACCAAGTGTAGCCATGAAAAGTTGTGTGCCCTATTTTTTCAAAAACCTTCCAGCATAACACCCTAACGTACCACCAGGCAGGTCTTATCAAGATGTGTTATTTATTCCACACAATGCATTCATTCCCAATTAGTGCACTGGCTAGGTAACAACCATGGGATTCTTTTTTTTTACTCTGCTACAAGCCAGTATTTAATTTTAAAGTGACAGTCTCCTCTCATCCTGTTAACAGGTATACATTATACATGAATATACATTGCAGACCAGGCATGTGTACATTGAAATAGTGATAGGCTGCAAAGAAATCTCAGCAGAACCATTAATATGAGAAACATGTAGATAGACCCAAAGAGCCAGGCAGGCAACATCTCTCACAGAAATTAAAGAAAGGGGGGAAAATAGAATGGAAAAAAATACCCTCTCATAACCAGTGAGGTCAAGGGAAATTAATCTATTTAAGTCCAAATAGCAAGAAAACGGAACAGTTGCCTGGTAATACACTGAAGTAGGCACGAATGGAGAGCAGCAGTCCTTCCTTAACCAGGAGAGGAAATTGGCTGGGCTGACTATCCCCAATCATTAAGAAAAAAAATTAAAATACAAGCAGCTGCCTGGGTAGGACTCTGTGGTTAAACCTTTACTTCATAAATTTACTCTTCTACCTAAAGGTACCTAAATGCCAACTTAAAAAATGACTACTTTTGAGTTGCCAGGAGCTATAGGAAAGGCTTCTCAGATGCTTTGTTTTGCCAGAGCTTCCACAGTGACAAGCAGAACCAGGACTGGGTCCTGCTGGTACAGCCAGAGCCCAGGTAAATCCTGCTTTTCATTGCTCAGATCAAGGGCCAGGGGTGTCTACACAAGGTGGGCTGGTCACTGAGCCCAAAATGCCCTCTTAGGGGACTGCTGCCCCTAGGACAGGGAACAGCACCTGGCCAGAGATGTGGGCAAAAGCATCACAGCAGAAACAACACAGTCATCTTAGGAAAATAAACCCTGCTTAAACACAGCTTACGCTTAGGCTAATGAGGAACACTTGCCAGCCAAGAGAGGTGCCAAAAGCAGTTATGCCCTTAATGGGAACTTGTAGAGGTAGAGCACACAGTAAGAAAACATTCAGCCCAAAAATAAGTGCACTTGCAATTTTTTGTTTGTTTGCTTTGGTAACTACCAACTATGGTAAAGTCTTTCTGTTTCTTACAAATACACAGTTTTAGGTAGGAAATCCAGTGTGGCTGTACAGCAGAAATGGTTACCTGTGCTACAGGTTTCAATAAATGGAAATGCTCAAGTCAAGCCCGAGACATCAGACTCTGAATTTTGCCAGCTCAGTAATGTTTTAGCAGTCATGCACTGCTGGGATCTATTGTTTGCTCCCCATCAAAAGGATGGCATCTCTCACAGCATACAAAGCATTACCCAACAGCAGCTGGATTTCCTGAGATTCACTAGTAAGCCCGGAGAGCAGTTTCTATAAACCCTGGAATTCACAATGTGATGTGAATGTGGCCATTATTTCTAAAAGCTTCTAAAATGGTATTGCTGAAAAAGCAAACTGGATGTAGGAAAGAAAAAAATGCAACAAATACAGAAGGAAAACTGCCTTCCTTCTCTCAGCTGAGATAAAGCTCTTCAACATCATCACATCTTAAAACACCATTATATATTAACATAAATTCATCATATATTAACAATGACTCACTTCCTTTCATAAAGGCCTCTTCCATCGGCAGGTAAGCAGATTTTAATGTTAGGGCATGTTCCCCAAAGATGCCATAAGCCCAGTAAATTAATAAAGCAGCCCCAATAAGAACTTCCATAAGAGAAAAGCACACTTAGCAAGATTATATTGTTTCCAGTTAGAATTCTATTTCAATATATTAAGCACGTGAAATCCATGAACTCTTACAGGAAAATCACTAACCTTCCTAAGTTTTTACTTCACAGATGCCTAAAACTTGTCATCTGAGCAGTGTTTTAGACCAGACCCCCACTTGCACTAATCACTGCAATTGCTCATGTTTTGCCTTTGAACCAAGACCACTTTTCTAGAGCCTTTTCCTCCCCTTTTCCACTGTAGATGTTTCAGTTCTTCATAAATGGTTAACACCGGATGGCCACACATCATCCCAGCATCCCTGGATTTGACCACACATGGCACAACTCTTTTTAAACCATAAAACTGTAGCATTAATTTAATAAGAGAAGTTCTGTAGAAATAAAGTGGTATCAATGTAGGCAGTAGACCCTAAACTGCATTTAGAGTTTTACTGGATCCTCATTAAGTTTCATCCCCGCATTTTACTTTTTATTGAAGAACAGTAAAAAAGTAGTATATATAGTAGTTCCATGGAACTATTGAGAAATTAATCTGCTGATAAGAAATATGAACACTTTCAGTTTGATTAAAAAGTTACCCGAATATAACTGTTACATTAACTCATATGTTACCTTGAAATAACTCTTCAACACTGTTTTAGCAGTCATATGAAGAAATATAAAAGCACACTAACGAAAACGTTACTAATGAGATTATTCAGAGATTCTTTGTCTTACACCTACTCTTACAAGGGAGGCTTCAACAAAAAATAGTTTCTTACAGGTATAAGGTACTAGTCACTAGGAACCTGAATTTCACAAATTTTTAAGTTCCAAGCACTGACAAGCTGTTAAATTCTCCTTAACAGGATTTATCTATTCTTGAACATTGACCTGCATTACAAGAAAATGAAAATTTACACTCTGGCATCCATTTCTGAACAGCCTCATGTGTGCGTGTCCTGCTTTCTAGCCAAATCACTTTATTTTGAAAGAGGAATTTTGGGAACCAAATTTTAATTTTGCTTTGGATGTCAAAAGGCCAAGATAAAGTGAGTTAGTTTGGCCAACCAACAGGGGCTCAGTGTGGTTCCTTCTACTTCCAGAACCTGAAGTCATTTCACTATAGAATTTAACACTCACCTAATACCTGGAGTTTGTAGCAATACTTGAAACACCAACTCGCTCTATCTTCTGTCCTACTGAAGCAAAAAAGTTTCTTCAAAATGACCAAAGATATAGCACTAAAATTAAACTGAAGAGAGTCCTTGCACTCTGTGCTGTAACAGCCCTGCAGCACACATGGAAACTTTTCCAGCTGTTGTCTAATTTCACAAACTTCCACTCTTCTCCATCTCCCTCTATTTGTTTCACATTTCAGGAACATCCCAGTGGCAGCTCAAGAACCTTTTTCTCTCTGACAACTCCCACACATGCTCACTCTCTCCAACATAATACTCTTCAAATCTCTTCCTCTGTCATCTAATAGTTTTATTTATATGACTATATTTAAATCTGCTAAAATAAAAATGTTCAGAATACAATTTCCGTTTTGATTTTACAAAATGGAGTTACAGCTAGTTGGAAATACAAAACTGTATATAGCAGGTTTTAGTGCCCATTGGCTTAAATGTAAATCTTGTATCATGCAAGGTCATTTCATTCCACAGGCAGGAGATTTAAGTTTCTATTACAAAATGTTTCATTTCCTCACATACTGAAAATGAAGTAGTTCACTCTGATCATCTAAGGACAGTGGGATTTTGAATCTGATAACCTATTATTTAAACCTGAACACTTGAAATGCACCACTTTTGCAAGAGTGAAACGACATAAGAGATATTTTAGAAGATGCTACAAGTAATAGAGCCTTACCAAACAGCCACTGCAGTGCTTTAAAGTCCCCAGACAAGCATGCCATGATTAAACAAGTCCTCTCTATAGCAACACTGTTTTGATTAGTAGAACCCAGCCAGAAGCCTATGAAAACAAACAAACAAAGAAAAGGAAGCTCTGGAAAAATAATTCTAGAAGAACAAAAGTGCAAAATTAAACGTTTTTAATTTAGAATTCAGAATTCAGGATTAAATAAACTAAATAAAAGAAATAAGGAATTTGAACTGAATTCTGAGACAGTGATGCTGAGGCTTCAAAAGGGTTTAATGCTAGCTAGGTAATTCCCGGCAAATCTTAATTCAGATTCATCTCCTTAAATATGTGTTTATATTACACATAAAATATATTGAGTCCACCTGAAGTACACACACTGTCACTTGATTCTGCGTCCCTCCTGCCTCACCCCTCTACTCTGTATTGCCTCAAAGCCTGTACTTCCCAGGTTTGCTCAAAACCCCAAAACTTTTCCATACACAGTTTCTGCCTTCCCATAATCCAGCACTGCTCTGTCCTTCTAAACTACAAAGGCAATGCTCACACTTGGTCACTTTTCACATCAACTTCCACCAGCAAACACTGGCTCCACGTAATTGAGCCAATGAGATGCTCCAGACCCTCCAGGATAGCTGGATGTACTCGCACATGAACAACTAAAGGTGCACAGCAAAGTTCTACAATCTCTTGTGCCTTATGACCTAAACAAATAAAATATCTGTCATCCCAGCCCTATCTGCCAGTACTTGCAGACATCTTGCAGTGACAACTTAGAGGACAGGGAAGTGTTGGGCCATAGGTAGCTCAGGAACCCAAACTCATCACATTAACAAAGCTATTATGTAAATTGTAAGTCATAACAGCTTAGATTTCCAACATAAAAGGAGCAAACACTGATTATTTTAGGTATAATAATTCTGAGCCACTGATAAGAGATGCAAGGATTTAAACCTTGCGAGCTCAGGCTGGGACCATTACAGAGAACACAGTTATGGGCAACACAGCTCTGCTGAGGCTTTGCCAGGAGACTCACAAAGCCATAATAAAATCAACATTGGCCTATGGCATCCAGAGATCTGGGCATGGAAGTCTTTGAGCTTTGATTCCAAACCTGAATTTTTAACAGAGAAACCCAAGCGCTCACCCACCCTGGCAGAGCAGCTCCAGCCATGGCCAGCGTATGGGATTCAGGCTGCGAGGTTTCAGGGGAGGCTTCACCTGACACACACACACAGCAGTGGCACGTGAGCCTCACTGGAAGGGAAGCCAGAGCTGGTTTGCCAAGAGAAATCAATTGATCTCATTGAGCTACCAAGCACCGCTGCCAGCCTTGGCCATGGAGCTGCTGCTGGAGAGGGAGAGCTGACCCACTAATGCAAACGTTAGCCTGCTGTGTGGCTGTGCCAGCATCTGCACGCAGCATTCACACTCCATGGCTGTGTGGACCAGCCAAAACTATCTGGGACATATTCTATTAGAGATGATATTGCTTTTGCTCCAACAAGCAGTAACTCTATTGAGATTGGCTAATTCAATTTTCCCCATCTTATCAGATTTCTTTTTAATGAAACTGAACAATAGTTTCATTTGTTATGTTATTAGTTTTCCCAGTGGTAGCAGCAAGACTAACTCAGTTGAAAGCTAAACAACAGCCTTGTGCCAGTGTTGACTGTTTATCGTCACCATGTGCCAGCCTCATACTGCAAAGTTGCCTTAGTCCATTCCTTTTTGTTTGCTTCCCATCCATGTGGATTCACAGCTCGGAGGTCATCTTCTTGTTCCATCTACTTTGGGGATTAGCACGTACGTGTATCTAAGTACCAAGGCCCTGAAGGGATCTGAAATTATCTGGGATGTCACAGTGATAGTGGGATACTTCAGACTGACATAAACCATTTTTTTTGGAGGAGGAGGAAGAGAAATAATCATCGTCTATGTTCAGACTTACAGTTCTTGTTAAATAAATATCTTGCAGCACAGACTATAAGGGTTTTCATCTGAGAGAAAACATCCAAAATCCTCCTGTTGTGTTTATCAACTCAAAACCCTTTCATCAATTAACCTCCAGAGGTGCTCAAAAAAAAGTTTCTATTCCTTCAGTTAAATTCCTGCTGCTTCAGCTGATTTATCACATTACAAAGACCTGCGCTGTGTTGGTGTTTGCAGGGAAATTGTATTGGGAAGGCAGGCTCATTTGCATGATGCTTGCTGAGATTTTTTTTTTAGCTCTCTTTACCTTTAGAGAAATGTTTTGTTTGATCCCTGTATTTAATGGTGGTGAGAGAAGGAGCCTGCCAGCCTCTGCATGCTAAACCCTATAGCACATTAATTCAGAGGAATGGCCCGGAATACACAAAGCAGTCATCTGGCCTTAGCTCCCAAACGTCTCAACTCCCTTTGTTGCAGCAGAGATCCTGATCCAAACCCAGAGAGGGTGGGTTACGCCAGAGCTGGGTGTCAGGCCATGATTGTAGGCAGATCCCCACACAGCGCGTTCCAAAGCCAGCACAAGCTCAGGTCACAGAAGGGACCAAAGGCACCACGTCAGCATCAGGGGATAAATTTGCTTCCTGGCCTTCAGGTGCCACCTGGTTCCCACCCTCACCTCCTGATGAGTTCCAACCATGACATGGTTCCAAGCCCCTGCCTTGTCACTACAACCTGCTCATCTCTGGTGGAGGCTGCACCCAACAGCAGCAGGGGCAGACTGTGCGTTCAGCAGAGCTGCTGCTCCCAGAGGAAATGCTCCCAGAGGAAATGCACACCTTTCAGGTGTGGCTGTGAAGGGTCAGCTGAAGGGCTTGCTTTTACAAATGCTACCAGAAGCTGAACAGTGTCAACTTTGTTCGTGTTTGTGTAGTTTTTCAGCAGCTGAAAAACAGTGTGCTGCTAACAACCTCAACTGCTTTCCACGACCAAACTAGAGTGAATTCCATCCCGCTCACATTACAAGGAACAAGCAGAAAAAAAAAATCAAAGACCCTTTGTAAGCTGCTTTGGAAGCATCTACCAAGACATAAATATTCTTGCTTAGCAGTGGCTACAAGAGCCAGAGGCCTCCAGCACCAGCATTGCTGTGCAGCAGGAGCACCCTGATCACCGCAGGAGCCACAGCAAACACCCGGCTTTGGGACCCGACAGCCTGGAAGTGTCTAGGCTTTAGCATTATCTCTGCACCACCTGCAATGCCAAAAGCTACAGGAGTGGCTCTGCCACCTCTCCGGTAATTTGCAGTGCCCAGGGACTGTACAACTCCAACAGAGCAGCACCATAGATCTTCCACAGAGCAACACTGCTCCCTGAGGTGCAAGTCACCTTGATGCTGATTGGCAGTACACCCCTGCCCTCAGAGGGACAATATTCTAATGTCATTTCACCTTAGAGCTGAAATTGCCTGTTGTAATTCTTGCTCACCCTATCCAGCAAAATATTGAGGACTCCAAACTTGATCTCAGTAACAGACGCTTATTTTTCTCCCCCAAGACTGAAATTATTCTACAAATAAATAAACTGAACAATTATAACAGGAATACTAAGGCATTCAGCAAATGTTCAATATTAAAGGTACTTAAATATTTATTCCTGAAGCTACACTGGAGCTCACAGTGTGGATTTAAAAAAATAAAAATAATTATTTGCATTACAATAGCACCTGGGAACCTAGTCACAAATAGGGCCCTATTGTACAAACACTGAGCATAAAAAGACAGTCTCTGCAAAGCTTTTACACAAAAACCAACTGTGCAGTAATTTCAACTACATGTTATTTCATTCCCAGGGCTGAGCTCCTACTGTTCAGCTGCATGACAGTAAATATATTCTTACTTCGAGCACCCCACACATAAATTAAAAGCACAAGGACTCTATGCATCACTGGCCAGCTCTCACCTACCATAATCCCTCATTGTTTCATGGGAAACAGCAAAGCAGAGACCATTTGTAGCATGCTTTTGGCAAATAAATTGCAACTGTAACACTATATTTTACATATACATATATATAAAATATTTTTAGGTATTTCAACACTAGATCTGGGGTTTTTTTAAGCCCCTTCATTTCTGAGGATGGTACAAACCAGTATGTTTTGTGATTGAATATAAGTCTGTTGCAACGTGGTGTTTACTTACAAAACACTCTGGGCCACACTGGTGATGAACTGATTTTTCTTATGTCTGCATAATATTTTAAAACAAATAAGTTCGATACATTCCAAAGGAGGACATACAAGAAGGTAACATCCAGAGGTACTGCTGTCACTACCCTGCCCTTAAACTGGGTTTATGCTGGTTAGGGAAAACGGCAATAGCTGGTTGGAAATGTAAAACAGTCATAGAAAATAAACTCCGAGATGCGGGAGCACTGCCTTTTCATAGCTGTGCAGGTCATTTAAAAAATATAAACACAAAAACCTATCTCAGCTTCTGTAGTTCTAAAGAAACAACCTGTGACCAATAAATCAGAAAGCTGGGTATCTCCTGCTTACTAGCTGAGTCTGCCAAACAATTATACAGTGAAATGTTCTAATTGCACTTTGATTTTAATGTTAAAACCCATTTCCATAATTTCAGTGGATCTTTACAACACCGTTTAATATTTGCCAATGAAGTAAATGAGCTGCAAGTAGCATTCACAGATGGTTCATGTTTCCCATTAAGTCTGCAAGCTAAGATTTTCTTTGTTTACCAAAAAAATAGTAACTGCCCTGGATAAATCCCATGAAGAGGAGCCTTACCCTAATTGGTAAGGGGCAACCTGAACACCTCGCAACACCTACAGGTGCCCGAGAGCTCCACCACTAAAATAACATGTTTTTCTTACAAGGGAAACCAAAACCTTGGCCAAGGAAAGAATTTTGTAACAAAGTCAGGCTGTTTTCTAAGCCAGAAGTTTGGGGTGCAACTGCATTTATCTTTAGGCTTAATGAACCAGAGTGCTTCAGACAACACTGGTAAGGGAGAGACAAAGTCAGCTTCTCACATGCTCAAACCCATCTTCTGGCTTTCTCCTCAGATCTGCTTGAGATTAGGGAGGCAGTTCTCCCAGGGATTTTTGCCTCATTCTGTTTTGATAAGAATAATTTATATCAGCATAAATCTAGACTTGTCAGCTCAGAAATGTTTCAAAGGAAAACATCTGTCTTTTGCTTTCTGCTGCAGGTTTTGGTTTTTTTTTTATACAGCAAGGTTTCAGTGTTACAGTATTTGAAGTGGCATCATCCTGACATACTAACCAGCTGAAATTATATTGACCCAGGGTTCCCACAGCAGCTATTGATTGATCACAGTATGAATTGAGCAGAAAAGGAGAAGAAAGGTCAAAACAATGATGATCTTAAAGCTGTACTTTTGTTCAAGTGTCTACCCTGTACAGGAATATGCCCAGCCTACAACTCGGAGTGCTATCTGAAAGGAGCAAGATACACAGATGTTACTCCAACTCTCTTATGCAACAGAGGAAAGTTGAAGCACATCAACAGCAGCAAATATACATTCTGTTAACGCCTGACTGGCAAGACGTCACTGTGATCCAGGTGGCTTTGACCTGCTCTGTTTTATAATTTGCTCTCCAGTATTAACACAGCGCTGGGAACAAAGAAGGTTTTCTCATTTCAAATTTCTATTTTTGTGCAACTCTGGTTTTGACCTAAATATTAAATAAAAATTGGGCGACAGGAGCAGAGGAGACGCATGCGCACTCTAAGCAAAGACAGAGTGAGGACCTACTGCCAGACTCCGAGTGCTGAACTTCCATTCCAGCACGGGATACCTGAACTTGCACCGTCGGGCTCCAAAGGGATTCTTTACAGAGCCATTCTTCTCGATAGCTCGTTCACTCTGAAGCAATAGCTGTATGCAAAGAGAACCAGCAGTTCTGCATCACAGAGCATTTAAGCTGTAATATTACAAGCAAGAACATCATGATGGTTGTTTACCACTAATGCAAACTGCTGTTCAAGCACTGTATTTCTGAGCACTCACTGGCTGCATAAGCACCCTAACATTCCATTAAAGTTCCTGGTCACAGTGGCCAATTAAGCTGCTTTACACAAAATAATCTTTTTTTTTTTTCTTGCACTCAATAAGACCTGGGTTGCAGGCTAGAAGGGATTGCATTTTTCAAAAGTATTTGTTTAAAGCTACCACTGACATGTTTATCAAGAGAAAGAATATCAAAGCTAACTCCTGCTCTGTTTTCAGAAGCTCCAATTCAGAAGTGCAAACTCACAATTTCTGCGTAATTAGTCCAATTTTGGGGATATAGCAGAATTAGGCAGCACAAGTGCAGCATGTTCAGCCCCTATATCTTGAAACTAAATCAGCTGCTTAGATACAAAATTTCTGAAAGCACCAGGCTTACAACCACCATCTTAAAAGCACAAGGACCCTAACCCAGCTCCTGTGCATTTACAAATGCTCCACATGATAAAGTACTTAAAATTCACCCCACAATCATTTCCGCGAGAAAAGGTGGACATAAACCATCAGATATGGACACTCTTAACCCCGGGGGCAGCATAAATTCCATACAGTTCTTCTCCACTCTATTTTAGTGCCTCTGTAAATACTCTTCGCCTTCAGATGAAACACGTGCAGTGAAACCACAAAACCTCATTAAGCAGTACTGGTTTCTGGCATCACTTCAGACAATTGAAAATCTCAGCAACTCAGAGACTGGCTGTTATTTTTTCTCATAAACACAGGATGAAGAGCTGTGAGGACACACCACCTGATGATCCTGCAGTCTGGTCCTGAGTCATCACTGACACATGCTAACTTAGGGTCCCATTTCCATGCTGCATTGACAGTTCTGGCTCAACATGAGACAAAATTGCATCATGTTTGCCATCTACACTTGCTCTGCCTGTTGCCTATAAGCAACCATCACCTTCCAGCGGGAGGGAAAGTGTCAGTGAGCACCAGTGAAGGTCATACCGAGCCTTGCCTGGACCACACGTGGTCAAATCCTTCAGCCTGGAGTCATATGTGCCTATAGGATATGCCTTCATTTCTGCTGTTAGCATTCCTTCCAGTAACATCAGAGCCTAGGTATCACCTAAAAGATACCAACAACACATAACAAAGCCCAGTTGCTACTACTGAATTAGAGGAGAGACCCCCTCAAGCACAGACAGAGAAAACAGAGTGGCAGTTTGGGGGGAATTTTCCAACCTTTTCATCCATGGGGGGTGGGAGTATTCACACCCACGATCCTCTTCTCTTCCTTCTGAGGCAGTGCAGTAACTCCTCAGGGGATATTTTCTTGGCAAGCTTGCACTTCTGTTGCTGGCTTTAACAGTCGGCTTTGCAAATTAAGAACTTTTATTCCAATGCAGAAACACAGCTGACCCATCTTAATGCCCCCTCCTCCCTCTGGGTTCACAGCTTTTTGCTTTTGACCTTGCTGCCCTCTTCCAGAACTTAATTGGCACCTCCCAGCCAAAGCAAAAAGAGCCAGTTCAGTGTTCGTGCCCTGCCCGGGTTCCTGAGTCAAACTATCACTTGAAGTTTCTAATCGAGTTACATGGAAGTGACACCACCCCCAGAATCAGAGCAGGTTTGGGGCAGCAATCCTTGGTCACTTCTGCTGGGTGACCCTACAACCCAAACGGGCAAGTCTGAGTTATTAACTCACTAGAACTAGAGCCCAACTTGAACAGCACACACATTACAGGGGGCAGATGTTAAGGGTGAGATGAAGTGCTGGTTGCCTGTCAGGTGAGGCAGTTGTGCTGCCCTGCAAGGAAAGGACCTGAGCAAACAACCAAAGCACTTCATCAAGGCTGATCTAGACATCCTTGGGCATGAGCTCCTGGCTGGGCACACTTCACAGATACCACACCGCCCCCAAATCCATCTGAAATCCTGGATAACAGTTAGCTTTGTGCCCTGTGCTCCTCACCTCTGCTCTGGAGGGTTGTGTTACAGCATTACACTTCACTGTCAGCTAGCCATGTATAAACAGACCTCCTATTTATAGGTTCATTTATCACACCATAAACCTCTTTTCCAACTGTTCATTGAAATCCAGCATTTGCAAGTAACTTTTAATTAATATAAGCCTTACGTTCCATTAGTTGATGAAATCACTCAATACCCAACAATCTTCAATTATTGCATCTTCCTCAGCCACCGTTTCCCCCCTCTTGCTTAGATGAGCCTCCCTCAGCCCACAGCCTTCCTGTGTCCATTCTCACAACCCTTTCCCCTCTTTCTCCAGATGAATCTGTCCAATTCCACGATACTGACACCCCTCACAACGCTCCTGCACCACCACAGTGATGATGCCCATTTGGGGCAGGCTGGCACTGGCTGCTGATTAATGCCCACCCAGCCCCTCTGTCACTCACAGTCCTCAGCAGGAGAGGGAGATGGAAACACAAAAAGTTTGGGAGTAGAGATGAGAGCACTTGCCATGTACTATCCCAGGCACAGAAAACTTGACTTGAGGAGTGAAGGGGATTCACTAAAGTCATTAAGATTGGGAGGGTGAGAAACAAAGACAAACCTTAAAATACCTTGCCTTACACACCCTCCTTCTTCCCAGGCTCAAACTCCCTCCTTCATCCACTAAATCCTCCACCTCCTCCCTACTCAGAACCAACTTTGAGACTAAAGTTTTGTTCATCTCTCTCTCCAAAAGCAAAGCAGAACAAACAGAGGCTCGTTTGCATCAAGAAACACTCACGCATTTTTTTTTTTCTCAATGCACATACATCTTCCCGGCCCAAAAAAAATACTTTTCTCCCAAAAAAGAAAAACTCATTTTGACTCCACTGGTTTCCCCACGTCTGAGCAATGACCTTACAGCACCCACGCTACTCACAGGAGCAGAAACCCTGCTGAATGGTAAGACCCTCCTTAAGATGTGGTTCCTCCCAAGCAGCTTTGCTTCATTAGGAGATCCACCCTGGAATGTGCCGGGGAGGCAAAAAAACAGGTGTAGCTATTTTCCTTTTAGGCTTTTATCTTACAAAAAACAGCTGTAGGTACTTTCAGCCTTTTATCTTACAACAAACAGGTGTAGGTACTTTCAGCCTTTTATCTTACTCCCTGACCAATAGTAAAAAGAACACTGCAAAGGGAGGAAAAAGTCAAAACACCAAAAAATGAGAAAATTTAAGGCTGCTTGAAAAATGTGCAGTCTTGTGTTTTAAAATAATTGAAAAAAAATTTAAACAAAATTTTGCATGTAGTATAAACCTAATTCCAGTATGAGACTGTGTCCAGATGTTTCAATTAATATAATTACAAGTGTATCCATTGAGCTGACTTTCACAGGTGAAGGCAATCTCTGATTTAGTGTCTCCATAAAATAAAATAAAATAAAATAAGGCAGCTCGTTCTGTTTGAGTGATAGTATGTGGCTACAAACATTTTAGGTTATTGCACTTTACATGAATCTTTGTCGGTGTTTTTATCGCCCAACTAAAGAGTGTGCCCAGAATGTGAGATGCACTATAACAAACCCGGGATATACAACAGCTCCTCAAGTACTGGGGACTCGGCTGAAGGGCTTTTGGGTTTTAAAGAATATATTTTTCTCTAAAGCAGCTGCAGAAAATCAGCTGGTGACCTGTTTCTGACACACACTCTGCTGTGTTACCCAGCATCATTTAAAGCACCACACAATTGAAAGAAGAAAGTGGGAGACGAGGATAGATGATAATACCAGCTACTGAGCCAGCCAAACTGCCCAAGAATTATTATTTTTTTATTTTGTTAATGCTAAACCCATTAAAAAAATACAAATTAAGTTTCCCAGCTTTCAAGTTTGAATATTTAGTTTAAACTGCTAAATGCTCTACTTCCGGGCTCCCTTTTGCACAGCAGTTTCTGATCCTCCCAAGGATCTCTGGAGGGAATTTCTTTTGTAGTGCACGGGGGACTGGGAACAGTGTGCAGGCTGTCCAGGTTTGGGTTATCCAGCCCTCCACCTGTTTAGAGGGCTGGGCCATCACTTGTGGACAGACATGATGGGAAGAAGACTGGTTTAAGTTTTCTTCATTTATAAACATAGTTTTATGTCTATAAAAAAAGAGACACTTCTGGTGTTTATCTTGGAAGTAGGGTGAGGACAGCTTTGCTGACCTCTTTTCCAGATTCTTCTGTACAGCCTAAGTGCTGTAAATTGATTTTTCCTAGTCCTTGAACACCACTGGTGCCAACGGATTTGGCAAAGGCTGGGAAAAACACAGCAACATTCCAGCAGGAAAAAAGTTTGCTTTTCCTGTGCTGCAATAGCAAAGCACATTTTTCTGCAAGAGTTGACAGTGAATATTCTAATCGTGTTCATAATGCATATGCCAGTGAGGGATGTTGGGATAGGAGAGGACTCCTGGAGCTGGTGGCTGTGTTAACGAGGTTCCAGTGGCCTCATCCTGCTGCTTTGCCACCTCCCTTTCTAACACAGTGCAAGGCTGGCTCAGCTCAGATGAGAGAGATGCTCTCCCACAAGGAGAAAGATAAAATGTGGCCCCACCTCCTTTACAGCTTTGCTTTTATTTTTTTAAAGTCGGTACTTTGAGCTGAGCTTGTTTTAGGTGTGTGGTACCCGAGGGAGAAGAAGTGCCGAAGCAAATGGCACTCATTGGCAAATACAAATTTTAGGTGCATGAGCTGAATGCTCTTCTTGTCTGCAGCGAGTGGCTAAACAAACCCAGATTTGTTCCAGCGGGAGGTCACCTAGAAATGCCGGGTCCTGTAGGCAAAGGACCGCAGCTAAATATCTCAGAAATGGTGTTACATGTGTTTTGCTGACTCTTTGGCCCTTACTGCCTCGACTCAGCCCAGGGTGGGGTGCGGAGAAGAGCCCAGCATCCCTGTTTGAGGAAAGTGAGTAACAAGTGATGCCACTGTCATAGCCAAGAATTTTGTTACCTATGAAATGGGGTATTTAAAACTGCTTTGAGTAGTCAAGTACAATTATTCAATTTGAATTCTTACTAAATTAGGTGCTTATGAAGTTCAGGGACAGCAGCATGGCAGGAGACCCAGATTCAAGCCTGTGATTCCTCCATACCCCCATTTTTTTATTTCTTCATATTTGAAGTACTTAATTAATCTATACAGAGTTTTTAATACTATACAGTTGATTAACGCTAGTAATTTCAGTGCCTTTTTAATATAACAAATCTCTTCTGAGAAATGTTCCCAGTTAATGATCTGTGTCATTTTTTAAAGTTTGCCTTCTGACTAATTTTAGTGGAAATATCATTAAATTCTTCATTATACTTATTTATAGCAAGGGCTGAATTGGATTTTAGATGTTATTATTTTACCATAATAAAGACCTACAGCTCTCAAAACACAGTATCCTGTCTGCTTTTGGAGCTCTAATACGAAGTGAGTAGCTTAAAGAGACAATGATGGGGAGGATGAGGAGGTTTCTGTGCCACTTTGAGGCCACTGAGTGTCACAGGAAGGTGCCTTGGGGTGCTGGTCCACCCTGACTCTGCCCACACCTCTGCCAAACCTGCCGCCCTTCCCCTCCCATGGCATCCCACTCCCCACCAGCATCACGACAGCCTTGGCGAGGGGGCTGAGCTGCAAACCCGTGGTTCTGCAAGGAGTGGCCGGGCAGAAAGAAACCTGGGGGTTCTGCTTGACAGGAAGCTGGCCAGGTGTGCCCAGGTGGGCAAGAAGGCCAGTGGCATCCTGGCCTGTGTCGGGAACAGTGTGGTCAGCAGGACCAGGGCAGCGATTCTGCCCTTGGACTGGGCACTGGTGAGGACACAGCTGAGTGCTGTGGCCAGTTCTGGGCCCCTCAGTTCAGGAAGGACCTTGAGGCTCCTTGCTGGGCTTGTGCCAGGGGCTTGTGAGTGCTTTTTAAACAGGAGTGCTGGGGGGTTTATTTAGTTTTGCATGCAGGCTGGTTTTTCTGCTCCTGAGCAAAGCAAGCCCTGGGATAAGAGGGTTGGCTGTGCCCCAGGGCCAGGGTTCTGTGCAGGAAGGGTGGGTGGAAGTGCCAGGAGCATCACTGTGTTCCCCCTGTTCCACCTGTGAGCTGCACCAGAAGGAGCAGGGACGACAGCATTGACCTCGGTCACAGGAACTGTGATGTGTTTTATCCATGCCTGTGGTCCTCCAGGATCACTCGGCACTTCCCAGCAAAAGGAGGAGGAGAGCTGCTCCTATGTGGGAAGCAGCTTGGCTCCCACACGCCCCCTCCCTACCCCAGGGGAGACACCTGTGTCCCCAGGTACCACCTGCACAGCCTCTTCATTTCATTCACGGGCTCTCCTGCCTGCTCCTGCTTCTTCTTCGTTCCTGGCCTCTTTCCTGAGGCTCAGGGTGCTCCTGAGGCTGGGAAGCCAGGCACAGAGGGCAGGACAAGTTGCTCAGGTTCTGCTTCAAACCACTGTGAAGATGCTAAATGTGCCAGCTCGGCCTCTCTTGCCTGGCACGGCCAAACTCAAGAGGTTTTGCACCCTGTAGTGAGCAAACTACATTGGGACGGGAGAGTTAGCTGGGCCAGGGTTCAAAGGACATCAGGAATTTCTGCCCAAGTGGCAGAGTGGAGCCAGGCAGGGGCACAGCTGCGTGGGAAATGTGGCTGTGGTGGCCAATAAGAACGCCATCACATGAATTATGCATTTCTGCACATGAAAAATACCGGCATATCTATGCATCTCCCTTTGCTTCTTATCACTTTACTGGACACAGCACAACGTTTCCTGCACCATTATATTAGATCTTGAATTAAGGCAAGTTCCTTGTTAGGGATTGAGGGTTTGGTTGGTTGGATCTTTTTAATTGCCACTTTTAAATTCTACTGAAACAACAAGTAAACAAATAAAAAATTCATTAGAGAGAGGCGGCTCAACTTAGATGAAAGTTTTACAGCACATAGCTCTGCTTTCAAAAGCAGAAAATCCAGTCACCGGGTCATTAGCACAGCATGCAGCACCACCGAAATGAGGAACATTAGAACTTGTGTCGTTTGCAAGATTTACTAATATTTCAGTGTCTTAACAGCAACGTTTCAGCCTAAAAGCTTCCCAAAAGGCACTTAAACATTCGAAATACCAGTTCCAAATGGCTGTGGATGCATTTACTCATTACGAGCATATTTAAAACAATGCATTTGGGCTGGCGTCTGACAACTTTGGGGCTACTGTGGGAAGGCAGGGAGAGGGCACGAGGAATGTTCATGCCTTCTCTTTGCCCCTTTGCAAGGGCAGGAGGGCTTGGCCGCTCCCCGGCACGTGTGGAACGGCAGCGCCCGAGGTGCTCGGGGGAGTCGTCGTACGTCCAGATTACATTTTAGCGTTTGACTGGGAAGATTCCCCCGAAAGAAGCTAATGCTGATTACGATCCTGCCTTGATAGCTTTGCTTCTTTGAACATGTCAAGTTAATTTCATGCTGAATAAGGAGAAAAACTTATGCTTGTCACAGCGCTATATATCAGTCAGGGGCGAAGAACAAAGGCTTTAAAACCCAAATGACTGCGTTTGCCACATGGCTTGGCTACAGGGAGCGAAATGGGAATGCCTTTGTGCTCTTGGCAGCAGAGATGAACCTGCCTTTGGAAGAGGAAGCGGCTACAGAGGGGTCCATTGCCACGTCAAATGGCTTTGCATCGAGCTCTTGAGCACTGGGGGAGGCACTCTGTGGGGAAGATGGCTCTGAAGGGTGTTGGGGGCTGCTCCTCTGCCTGTCCGTCCCTTTTCCCCGGGTTTCTCTTGAAAGATAGCTATTATAGTTACTTTAAAGTGAGCCCAAAGGGACTCCTGGCTTTTAAAGTCAGGTTAATATACTGAGAGAGTATGAATCTTTGGTCTTTTATTTGTTATGCTGGGGTTTTTTCCCAGCTCCAGACTCTGTGTTGTGCTCTTTAAATCTTTACTTGCTGTTTGATCTTCTCAGTCTCCTTGTTTCATATTAGGAATTGTTAAAAATTCAAAAAAGTCTTTAAAAGGAAAAACAAAACAAGAAAAAATCACCCCACTGAGTTGAGTTATTTAAGCAAACTTCTTCTCCTGGATCAAATACAAAAATAAGGTCTCAGAAAACCTTCCTAAGCTGCACCATAGGAATGCAATTACTCCTGAAAACATTGCAATCACAGTTGCTGTCTTTTCGAAGTAATCTTTAAAACTTTAGCAATATTTCCAGTAAAGCCATCCTAGCTACAAGCAACTGCACACATAGGGAGAAATCCCACATGTTTTGCAGGTGCCCATCAGGGGGAATTTCCCCAACCTCTGCATGGTCATCTTGGTGGTTTTTTCAGTTTTAAGTTAAACTCTCTGAAAGATGGATGGCCTGTGGTAAATGAGGGTATGGCACTGTACCCTTCATTATTAGTAAGAAGTCTTCTGCATTGTTTTGTATTACTCTTTAGTGTGTTTCTTTTATTATTATGCATGGAAGAATTGTCCTACAAGTGTGTAATTGGCACAAAAGTTACTGGCAATTTTTCTATTTAGAGGCAGATAATTAAAAGTGACTGGAAGAGCTAAGCCTCTAAACTTCCTGACGAGACTGTTAGTTCCCTTCTCCTACAACAGTCTTTCTCCTTTTTCTCCACATTATCATCAAATTCACAGAAGAGTTGCTTTGCTTTCACAGTTGAGATTGTAGGAAAATTCAGTTTTCAATTCCTCTAAAATAACCTGCCTAGGCTGGCTTATTATACAAAATGTTCAGGAAAGCATAAGGTCGAGAAACATTCCATTAATTTGTCCTGTGCATGCAGAGGAATGCAACTCGGAATGAGAAATGCCTCACTTCTTGTTTTCTTCAAGGTCAAATTTATCTTCGGAGGCTGAAAGAGAATTCCTGTACGCAGAAATACAGGAAAAGGGAGTGAGCCACCCCCCATTCCCCATTGCACGGACGGACTGGCACCAGCGATGGGAGAGGAATAGCTATCATCCCATGGGGCTGGACCGTGCCTTTAATTTACCGGCACAGCTGGCAAAGAATTGCTGCGGCTCATCCGTGGCTCAGCAGTTGTGACTGTGGCCTTACACAAAGGGATCAGGGGGCACTGAGCCCCTACAGGTGCCCAGCCTGTGCCCACCTGGAGCATCCCTCAGTGGCTCTCCATCATCACTGTTGCCCAGCAGAGCTGCCAGCGTGGAGTTCCCTTCTCAGACAGCTCACTGTGATGTCTTAATAATCCTGAGATGGTTGCATTAGTGTGTTTTATTTTGTATTTATCATTTGTTGTGTTAGCTGTTTAATAAATTACATTGCTCCTTAATTAATTATCCATCAGCCAGACACTCAGCTCTCTTAAGTGCAAGTTCCCTGTTTAACCCAGGGGAAGGCTGGAGCAACTCTGGGGTGGGTTTAATTCCACTTTTTTAATTCTACTGCAGCTTCCCAGGGCCCACTTGCTGTAAAATCTCAGTGTTCCCTCCTGTTGTGTGCCCAGGACAGGGAGGACAGTTGTGAATTCTCCTACTTTGGTGGAGTTTGGAACCAAAAAGTAAACGCCTTCAGTGATCTCAAAGCTCTAATTGTCTAACAATGAAACCACACAGTGTTAGGTCCATGGCTCCTTAGGTCAAGGAAATATGATGAGCAAGGGTCAAAATAAAGCCAGGCTGTGTCACATGAAAAATACAGATAGCTGTCCCAAACCACCCTTTCACTTGGCTTATTCTGAAATTCTCTCTCCCTGGTAAAAAAGTTTTAGCTCTAACTTTGGAAAATGTATCACTTTGTGTTTAGATATCCATCCCTGAATTTAGAGAAAACAGATCATCTCAGATGCTTTTATGCTCTGGGCTGAACACTGCAAGTAAGCACACAAAAAATGTTCACATTTAAGCCTTTGTTTCTTCTCTGATTAAAATATACTGTTGTTATCGTCAAATGCTTGTGCCTACACAAAAGAGAAGCGAAAAGTTTCACTTTTAATGCTGTCTGCTTTTCTGCAGAATGTTCACAAACACCAGAGACCTTATGACTTTTCCTTTCAGCAGCCTTAAGGTCATTTAAAATTCCTAGGACCAATTCACTCAGCAACCCGCCTTCCTTTATTTCCCTCATTGTTAAGTTCCCTCTGCAGACCTACAGAACCACCAACACACTTTCTCTTTTTCCTTTATCCTTTTCTTCCCTATTTATTGATTTATTTTTTTTATCATCTTCAGAAGCAGTCCTCACAATATGTAGAAGAAAATGAAGTTTAAGTTTAGGGGTGAAATTACAAGTGAAAAGAACTTTCATATTTGTGGAAAGAAGTGGGGAAATCTCACAATAAAAAAACAAGCTCTAAGTGTCCTTGGTCAAAGATCTAGTCAAACAAGCTGGACCTCTTGTCTCCTAAAACCCTGAGTGTGCTTTGTATGAAACAACTTGAAAACACCTGAAGATTTTTATTAAAGCAAGGCAACCAGCATTTGGGGCCTTTGCAATAATCCAGTCTGCAGCTTGGTGTGTGATGACAACGTTCTGAAGATCTCCCACCCGTTTGGGGCAGATCAGTGCTAACCAAGGCATCTGTTGGCAGCTAATTCCTTGTGACCTTCAGCAGGAGTAAGTTTCTTGGTTTTCACTTCCCCAAACCTCCAGTTGCCTTACAGGAATTCGTTTTACTGGGGATTTATTTCTTAGGGTGTTCCAGCGATGACATCCTATTTTCTCGTCCCCAATCCTACGTGGGCTCCACACAGGTGTAAAATTCTACACAGCAGTGACAGGATCAGGCTGACTAAATGACAAAGAGACAGACAACTGGGGGAGAGCACGAATTTGCATGTATTTCCATTATTTTGGCACTGGGCAAAGCAATTTCTCTATTGACTTCCCCTCAAAGCCACCGAGAATAAAGCTATAAAAGAAGATTATCAAAAAGTAGGCCATGTTGCTCTGCTTATCATATTCATGTTGCCACTTCTTATTTTCCAGAGGTAGGAGATTTCAGAGTGCATTCAGAGTGGATGGCTGGGACAGCACACCATGGGGATGTGTGCCTTCCTCTTAATCCCAGGGCACAAACGATGTCCTCACACACCGAGGGTTATACAGAGTTCTTGTCCTAAAGCACAGGCCTTAGGGGACAAAACTGGGTGAAAACAGGGGCCAATGTTGCATTTTGATAGTGTGGCCTAACAGAGGGTCATGCCTAAAAAATAAAAAAAAAAAAATAACCCCCCATGTATCAGAATCTAGAGACATCCCACAGGAATGTCTCGTCTCTCCAGCAGAACTTCCCAGCTGTAGCAACATGCATATTTCTCCCTCTATTCTTAGTGCATGAGAACTGCCAATAAAAGCTGCTTTTCAGCTTCACAGATAAAACTGGTTTTTCTTTTCTTGCATGCTATTTTTTTCCTGAAAGAACTTAGTTTGCTTTTTAACTGCGGAGCAACAGGGCTCCAGATCTTTCAAATCTGCGGTGAAGCCTCAGTTGCGCAGCTCATCAGCTGAACCCGTAAATTAACAATGCCTTATTCCCAGGCCATTATTCTCCTCAAATAATAGGGAGTTGGATCGTTGCCCTTCTGGGTGAACATCAAAAGTTGTGTCCAAGAAGATGTGAAACAGAGCTTCTGGAAGAATAAAGGTGAGGACAGCAGAGGCGCTCAGAGCTGCAAGTGCAACTGCTCACTTCATTAAAAAGGTGGCAATTCTGTGGGTGGCAAAATCAAACAGAGGTGGGAGTGTTAGAGCCATGATCTCCAATGCTTTCTCAAGCACTGCAGAGCTAAGATATCACCTCTCACTTCAACGTTTGACAGGTTTTATTTTATAAGTCAGGCACCTCAAAAGCTTGAATTTCATTTTAATACCCCTGGTAAAGCCTCCCTCATAATAATAATGTTCTGCTTTCTGCTTTATAAGCCACCAGAAAATCCGTATGTTTCATGTTAATTCTGTTGAAAACACCTTGAATTGAAGATCCTTTTAGAAATTTTGTGTGTGGTTACACGTTTCCAGCCTTAGAAGTTCTTACTTTGGAGACCTGCATCAGAGGGCAGGTTTAAATCTTAGTTTAAAAACGATATGCTCTGCTGGAGGTCTAGATAGTGGACTCTTCTTTCCTACAAAGCAAGTGCAAGCCAGTTTCTAGTTTAATTGCTATTCTGGTCCTTTCCCACTGCTTGCTTGCCACTGTTGTGAATAACTGCCTTTAATTAGAAAGCAACAACAAAAAATGAGGTTTAACTATGTCCTCCACTGGTGGCCTCGAAACTTTGGGGCCTCTCTCATGACACCCATGCGACATGACAATGTTCAAACAATCCTTAATCTTGCTTAGCACAGGAATCAAACTCCTGAATAAATCAGAAGTATTTCTAGGGCAAGACTTGTTCCTAAATTACATTTATGCAACTTGTAATTACATTTCACATGAAGTAGCAGGGAGGATTATGGGAAATAGGAGAGCACCTACTGTAGGTGCCTATTTCCCATAGAAGCCATCAGGGCAAGTTTATTAGCCCATCGTGGTTGTAAATAATGAATTCAATTCAATATTTGGGGTTACCTGGGGTTTAAATTGGTACTGATCTTAGTCTAATGTTTCCAATTTCAGGAATTGAAATACATTACTATCTGCCTTTGCCAGCATGCAAAATGTTAATCTTGATAGATTACATTAATCTTCAGAGAGAGCGTTTTGTGTTCCACTTATATTTCAGGATCTTAACTCCTCAACATAAGGATGCTTTAGCTCTTTATATTGAGAACACTGCACATTTATTTTAATTGGATAACTGAGTTTTTCTGCTTACTGAGCTGTCTGCCTGACATTTGCAAAATGCAGCTTTTTTTCCCTTCAACATAACCTAGCTGTTCATTTTTATAAGGCCTGTCATCCAAAATGCAGAACCTAATCCTTAATTAGTTGTCATATTTGTTTAGATGTTATACATCATCCATTGGGCTGAACTGTTTGGTTTACTGTCCTTCCATAATGTCCATTAAATGATTATTTTTGCATTCACTTATGTTTTATTTAACAGTTTTCCTCCGTCCTGTGCTCCTGCCTTACAGGCCATTTGCTAGAGAATGGAATCATTAAATTGGCTGCCCAGGCAGGGCTTGGGTAAATCACAGCTGCCAGAGAGCAAACCCAGCCCTGCAAGCCTGGAGTGCTCTGAAGCACCCTAAACAAGCTTTTCTCCAGCTGGGATTTTCAACTCTCAATCCCTTTTGGAATCAGGAGCCGCAACGAGCCAGGCTGTCTCATGGGAAAGACAAGGGACACTTCACTGTCGTTGGATGCCCTGTAAGCAAGCAATAGGGCCATGGAGGCATGGGTTATTCACTCTGACTGATGTGGAACAGGGTCTGGGATCCAGGGCAGAGTCCCAGCCAACAGACTGTTGTGGAAGTGTTTCTCAGAGACTAATTATTTAAATAAAGTAGAAGTTCTTTAACAGAACTGAGAACAACCTAACCCAACATACACAGCATGGCTACATGTGGAAAAAAACTCCTGTATTAAGTTGAGCCGAGAGAAGATTTTTTAAAAACAATCTCCCACATGTATTTGTGAGTGCTGTGAACATGATTTCAGTGGACATGGCAATCACCTCCACCTTCCCTCCTACCCAAAACTCATCCTTTGTACTCCTACCTAACCAGGCACTGCAGAGCGCAGAAACCAAGGTCGCCTTCCTGGGGCACCCGGGTAGGACAGGACATAGGAATGTGATGAACAGCTCCTGGCACTGAGTGCTGCCTGCTTGGACACCTAAAATGACATGGGTGTTTCCAAGGCCTTTCATGGATATAATTTCAAGTATCAGCTCTTCAGGAATGGGGAATCTGGGTGGGAGCTGCATCCCAGCCAGCTACAGCAAGGCAGTCACAGCACTGTTACCACTGCCCTGCCATTGCACTAGAGTCATCTGTGCCTGGTCACAGGAAATGTACCCACAGGCTTAACCACGGACCAGCATGAAATAAAAACCTTTCTTTTCCAAGGAAGAAAATAAGGACCGGCTCTTGGACCTAGAAGTACTTTTTAGTATTTTGCCCCCCCTCACCCCGTGCTCATCTCACTCTTAGCTCATGAAGAGAAAAGGTCTGAGGTGATGCTATACTGGCATATACTACCCACACCTTGCCTGGTCCTGGTCTGTGTCCACTGTGCTTCTGTGAAGTGCTGTGAGCCAGTTATTGGTATGCAGAGCACTATGGAAGTGCTGGAGAGGCATAAAAAGCTGCCTGGAAAGTCTGGGAAGGCTTGGCATAAAGCTCATGTTATAGTGAGAGGTGAAGCATATGCCCTTTAGGTATAAATGAAGCATCAAGATAAACTTTTATAATACGGGGAAAATGACTGGTTTTGATGACACTTTCATAAATTCTTCAAAGGCCTCCCAAAATCATTGTCTCTCTTCTGATCTCACCTCCCACTCAAATCTTCTGTTCCCCCTGAAACAAGGTTGCTTTTTATTTTACTTTTTTTTCCTTCTTTTTTCTTCTCTCCCTTACACCTCCCAAAATGATAGTTCAGCTCTACTTTAGGGAGGAAATGATTTGCACAGCCTTTTTTCCTCACGCATCTGTACTGTAAAACTGAAAAAATGTGGCAAGAGGAACATGTCAAACTTGCAAAAAAATCACTTGAGGCAAGAAACAGCAATACGGCACGACAGCAACTGAAACGAGGTTCCCAGAAAGTTAAAGAAAATTAAATTCTATATAAAATAAACCCTTTAAAAATTTACCCATATTGGAAACTATTAAACAACCTGGATGCCCTTAAAGATAACCAAGGACAGGATATGGCATGCAGGGACACTTCTAGCATTTTCTATGAAGATTCAATTTAATTTTTGCTGTATTAGAGGTTAACTAATTGGGGGAAAACACACTAAAAAGCTTACTGCTTTTCCCTTCTGTCTTTTGCTTATTCTCTGGCCAGTTGTTCAATAAATACAAAGCTTATATTAATTTAGCTTATGTTGGCTACTTGGCCAAGAAGGGAAGCACTACTGCATTAAATCATACACAACGGTACCAGACAACAGCAGATGAATCCAACCACATGAAAATTATGTGGAATTTCAGGTTCTCCGTGTGTGTGTGTGTGTGTGTTTGTGTCCCACTCGTATTTATCTGTTCCTGTGCTTCTCACCTGCCTTCAGTTGCAGTCTCAGCCAGCATTACTCCCTTGGCCGTCCCACCGAGCCCCCGCAGGAAGCGCTGCCAACGTATCCATCATGCACAGCGTGCGGCAGAGAACACTCGGCCATGCAGTGCTCGTCTTTCACGTCAACATACGAATTAATCACAGCATAATGCCTTCCCACCATTGCTGGCAAACATCAGGGTTTCCTCTCTTTAGCTTCCCAGAAGGGTCTAAACACTAGTCAGAATAAAACTCACTGCTAAACTGCAAAGCAAGCAATACCGAATCCCTTCTCTTTCTGTCTTCTCTGCTAAATTACAGTATAACAGGAACGCAGGCAGAAGAGACACATAATTCTCCGGGCCTGCACATGACATGGCTGAGGCACATTAAACTCGGCAGCCCCGTGACCTGTTGCACTGATGGGCAAGTCTTAGACCTACAGCACATAGTCACCTGTCCTGGGGTTTGGAATAAACCTGGGAGGGACAAGAAGGAGCGCTCTGTGCTTGCTGCCCTGTGCCCCTCATGCGTAGAAGCAGAAGCTGTCCATGCAGGTGAGAGCTAAATGGAAAGCTAACTGGAAACTGGAACTTTGGAAAATGCTTTTTTTTTTTATCTTCATATGAACAAAATTCAATTCTTCCTCGTGCATCACGCAGCGTTGCCCGAAAAATACAGCTAGTACTGGTGTAACACTGCCTTTTTTGGAAGCACAGAACCAGAGAACATGCTGAGTAGGGAGGGACCCACAAGGATCATCCCACAACCCTCAGCCCTGCCCAGACCCATCCCCAAGAGTCACCCCCTGTGCCCCAGAGCATCATCCAACACCCCTGGAGCTCCGGCAGCTTCGGGGCCGTGCCCACTGCCCTGGGGAGCCTGGGCAGTGCCCGCCACCCTCTGGGGGAAGAACCTTCTCCTGAGATCCCACCTGACCCAGCTCCAGGGTCCCATCCCCTGTCCCCTGAGAGCAGAGCTCCGTGCCCGCCCCTCCTCACCCGCTCCCGAAGAACTCTTATTTCCTACGCACAAACCCCGACTCTTCCTCACGTCCCACACAGTGTTGCCTGTTAAAACACAGCCGGTCCTGGGGTAACGCGGCCTTTTTTTGGGGGGAGCAAACCTTCCACCCCTCCCCGTCCCGCATCCCACCTGTCCGGGCTGTGAGGGCGTTTCCCCCGCCACGCACACACACACGGGGATGGACACGGGGACGGACACGGAGACGGACACGGGGACGGACACAGGGACAGCAGCCCCCAGGCTCCCTGGGCTGGCAGCGGGGCAGGCACCGCACCCCTCGGCGCGTGGGCATTGCGTGCGGTGCCCACGGGAACGGCTCCGGGAGCAACGCGGCGAGAAGGGGGAGCAAAATGACTTGGAACACCACCATGGTTTTACCTTTTCAGACTAAGCTTTTATTTTGATATTACAAACCATTTTTCTTTATTCACAAATCACGGTTGTGATATAAACACTAATTTCTAAAGACAGATATACACATTTTCTGGGTTTGTAGGGGTTTTCTTTTTAAATCTGTTTAGAAGTCACTATATTCCACATATGGTAGTAATAATTTTTTTCATAAGTCATATTATCAGTAGTTATTTATATAAGTGAAAACATTCCCAATATATATTGTAAAAAAATTTCAAATGCTTTTCTTACATAACTATTTAAGACATACATTTTAAAATGACTACTAGGAGTACTGTAGGAGCTTTATAAACAAAATATTTTCTAATATGGGCTGCACCCTCAACCTTTCAAGATAATTTTAATAGACTAAAACGCCATATAATCATTTGGAGAGTGGGAGCTGTAAAGCCATCTCAGGAAAATTAAAATTGCAAATAAATTCCGTTATTCTCCACGTTAGACATTTTGTGTGCGCAATTCCAAAAAAGATGTATCATCCACACTTTGAATTGGAAGCCTAACATTTGGTAAACATTTTTCAAGTCGCTTTTATCGTGGTGTTTAAATGAAATTTACTTTTTTCTTTTTTCCTTATTTTAATAGGAGGCTCGTTTTGCATATCTTATATAATAAATGTGAGGACTGAACTCTTAATAAACTTCAGTTCGTTCCCTCACCGGTATAAATATACGTTACTGCCCCATTTTTCATCAATTAATATAGTCTCTTTCTCTCTCTCGTTTCGATTTCCAAGACAATTGATCTCTGATCCTTAGATATAAATGCTACAGAAACTTTGTTTTCAAATCTCGTGAAACTTTATTGATGGTTAATTGTTCAACTGATCATACTGCATGCACATACGATGACAAAGAGAAAGCCTGATCACAAACACTTGTTTTAAAGCAGAGTTGTTATAGCAAGTTGGCAGGTTCACAGCGGTGAGTCGATCATTTACTAAGGTGCTCGCCGGTAGGCGCGCACGGTACACATGAGGATATAACTACCTGCAGCGAAACCGCCGCCGAGCGGCTTCCTGCTTTATTTAGTTAAATACAAAACCGAGAAGACCCGTGACAAACACCCCGAACTTAGGTTAACTTGTAAACAGGACAACATGGAAAGAGTCCAAACATATGCACAGACAAACTGCAATTTTTCAGTTCTGCTCCCAAACCTCCTCCCGGGCGCCTCCCGGACCCGCGGCTTTGGCCGGGCGGTGCCTGGGAGGGAGAAGGTCCTTCTTTTGTGCCGGTGGCCGAGTTGTCTCGGGCCCACTGTTGGGCAAAACGGGCCTCGGGCTGGAAATTAAACGGGGGCAACTTGGTCACGCCTTGAAAAATTGCAGCTTGTTTACACGACACAGTCATGTTTCAAAAAGTACCAAGCGGATGAAAATACCATGATTATCTCTACTCAATGATTGCAATACTTGTAAAATGCTTATATAAATCTGAATATGATTATCATATAATTCCATAAAAATGATACGTCTGTCTCTAACAGTTGGTCTACTAGGCTAAATCTAAAGCATCATAGGCTGTGTATTTCTAGAACTTAACAACTCCACTGCACGGATGTAAATTTTATACATTTTTTTTCTCTTTTTTTTTTTTTTTTTTTTACTGGTACAAAGAATTTAAGTTTTTATTACTTTCTTTTTTGGAAAAAAAAAAGAAAAAAATAGAAACAGTGCTTTTATTCACCTTTTTATTATTGTTTTTTTTTTCCCTCCCATAATATAAAAGTCAGCAATGATATCAATAATTTATTTTACTGGAAGAAATATAAAAAG
>VWZF01003891.1:595928-763428 GCA_013396755.1 Sclerurus mexicanus | reverse complement strand
CTTCCTGCAGAAGAGACAGCGTCTCCTGAAACCACCTGCACAGCTCGAGTCTCACTTTTCAGGCCAAGCTCCCGCTACGAGCAGGCAAAGTCAGTGATGTGAAAATCAGATTTACGCCATTTCTCCCCCCACAGAGTCCTTATAGCTGAAACTACTTCAGAGCTCCTTTCCATGCACACCCGGTGCCTGTGCTGGCCCAGAGCTCTGCTCCACCCGCACACAGAAAGCCTTGCTGCCCAGCCCAGGGTGAACAGTGACCATCGGGGACACGGACACGCCACCTGGGTACAGGTTTCGCTGCACATCTCCAACACTTTTTCCGTAATCAAAGGATTTCCATCTGCTCTCAGGTGTCACAGAGATCGACAAAAGCAATCTTGTAATTATAGTGTCGTCCTGTAGGTGAGGGCCAGTATTGTAAACAAGCTAAGTTTTAATAATATCCTTGATATGTCTTTAAAAAAATAAATTAAAAACCCCATTATTTTTTAGCCTTCTGTGAACAGTAACCACAGGCTGGTCTCATTCTGTGTAACTATCTTATTTTCCAGATCCATATATGAGCTTGCTTCTTCTTTTGTCCTATCTTATTATCCTGTATTCGCTCCTCCCCAAGTGGAATGTGAGTAGTGGATTCCTAGCTAACCAGCTGAGGGAAAGCTAAGAAAGGAATGTTCCCATGGCACATGCAGTGCTCCACCACCCACAGCTGTGGGTCCTGGATGTGAGGTGGAGGAAAGGTCCAAATCATCTCAGCCAGATATTCTCACCTACTCGGTGACATCCTCAAGGAAGGTGCAGAAATTACCACAGACAAGGTAGGCTTTAATTCTTCATCTCACTGACCTAAATTTCCAAGATTATAAGGGATTCATTTCGTATGGAAATCCCAGCAAATAACCTCCTGGGACAACTGTGCCAGCTAAAGGGAAAAGGGTTCAGCATGGAAAAGAGAGAGGCTTTACATCCCCATCTCTGGCTCTGAACTGATTGACAAAAGTCATATTTTGAGCAAACGTAAAGTTTATCCCAGTTCTTAAGAAGTGTTCTAAAATCTGGATTTTTCAGTACAAAGTACAACCCTTGTAGCTAGAAGCCTTCAGTTGTACTGTCCTGTTTACTCAGTAAATCCAAATTTCTGTGAAGGGATAATACGTGAAAAATGAGTTAAGCTATTAAAGTACTACAAGTTTCTGCATGTGGGCTCTATATCTTACTCCATACCTATGTTTACTTTAGATTTGGGTAGGGAAGTCCTCATTGCTATCAAGGGTGTCTATGAGTATCCAGGGGTAACAGGCACTTTCCTTAAGACCTGGTCTTAAACTGGGGAAAATATGCGTAAAAAAACCGTATAAAACATATTAGTTCCTCTTTTCACATCACTTCTATTTAAATATTTGGTATCTGTGAATACCTATTTTTGAAAACTGAAAAAATGGAAGGAAAAAAGCTCACGTCGGTCTATGCTGGGAAAATGGTAGTTCTTCGGGATGGAAAGGGAATGGGATCCCATACTCTGGAGCCTCTTTGGCAGGAAGAACTTCCATAAACCTCCACATTAACACGCAAACGGCATTTAGAGATGGCTTAGCTCTGGTGGTAGCCAGAACGGAATCTCTTATGTCTTGTTCCTCTACACTGAAGTAGACACACACTCTGTATGCCTATTTTTAAAGCCTGACAATCCATTTTAAACATCATTATAAAATTTGAATTCTTTTCAGCCAAATCTCATTGAAAGAGTAAGAAAACATCTAGAAAGGGAAAAGAATTAATTTAAAGCACTATAAATTTCCCTCATGGCCCTGCTAGCACAGAGGAGGAACAGCCTGTACTATTATTATACATGCTTTAATGCCATGACTATTATTTTTAAAGCAATGGGAGGCAGTATATTTTGGGGTTTTTTTCCTTTCCTGACTATCTGATTGCTGCAATAGTGAGCAAGGGCTGTAAATTCAGATGAGTTTTGGTCTGGTGGCAGGGCTGCATTTTGTGTCCCTCCTGCATCCCACTCCTGCAGGACCCCTGGCCATGTCCCAGGGCCCCACAAAACAAGGTCTAACAGGGCATTAAGTGGCCTCAGTGCAAGGGCCACTTGCAAGGAAGGATCAGGCCTGAACACACAGGGGTCAAGCTTTATTAAATTATTATTACATTTAAGCCAACTGCTGAAGCAACTGGCAAGTTTACAACACTTATGGAATACAACATGTTGCTAATATTATATCAACATTTGACAGAAATCTCAACAACTAAGGGGAAAATATGGATAAACACACACATTAAGCAATTTCAAAAGCAGAAAATATGACTGTTTCAACCCAGCATTGACTTCTGACTACATTTTTATTACTCTTTTGCAAAGTAGTGATCACTTATTGTCAGTGCTATACATTGCTTTTTTTCACCCTACTATATAAACCATGTTTCTTCCTCAAAAAAAAAAAAGAGCTGTGAAGTAATCCTAACGTGAGAACTGTGACCAAAGTCAATCCTTGCTCCTTAAAGAGTGTTTTACATTTATATTATGATAATGCTAAAGTTTGTGGTGTGATATTAACATAGAAATGATATTTCAGAATTAGCAATGCTTATATTCTTGTTAACATAAGAAACTTCTTTTTCTTCTACAGGATATTGAAATTCAACTAAAACAAATGTGTGCATGCAAACACAGGAGGGGAAAAAAAAAAGTAAAAAGCATTCTTCCAAATCTTCTGTAAAAGAAAATAAAGTATAGAAAATTAAATTGCAACATTCTCATTTTTGCACCCTCCTAAATGCTCTTGACATATGTAAGCACAAACGTGGAAGAATACATTTCCAAAGGGGAAAGAACACATGCCTAGGTATTATCTGGGAAAAAAAATGCATTGAAATTCCTCTGTGATGAATGGACTTTTTTTTTTTCCTCCTCAGGGTGACCTCTACCTTCAGAATATGATGGTTTTATTATGATTAATAAATTTCATTTCCACAGAGGAAAGGAACAGTGTCAGCTTAAACTTAAAGCAAGTGGGTTTCTTTTTAAATGCTAATTTTTAAACACGCCCTTGCATGACACCAAATTTAGAAGCTCAGAAGGTTAGCAGAATAGATTCTGATTTCCATGCTGAAAATAGTAAGAAGGATTTCAGCTATATTGTCACCCTGCACATCACTAAGCTGGCTCAGGCACACAGACACTGCTGCATTTATCCACTCTTACTCCTCATTCAAATTAGTGGCATTTAAGTTCTTTGGGATCATTTACACTGGAAATAATCACTCTAGGTAAACAATTCACTAAAATTTAGGCTAAGCAAATGGTAATCGGCATAAATTAATAGTCAAAGCAATTATCTGTGTATTTTACAGGATGTTAAATCACTGTATCAAAACTGATATGTGCACTCACAAATTCCTGCCTAAGAACACATCTGATGAACGATTTTGATGCATCACTAATTAGCACAAGGTATGTTTCCAGTATCTGGGACAAGTATTGAGGACAGAATGGGGAAAAAAATATGCTTGCTAGCATTTTGTTGCCATACTGACAGTGGGTCTGAAACAGCTGGACTAACAAGTTAATGGGAAATATTGAGGGAAAAGAAGTGTGGCCATGATAACACACGTAAATATAAGAGTAAACTATCCACCAATGGATGGTACGGTTTTACTTCTGCTATGCCTCAATCTCTGCAATCATCTTCAGCAGAGGCTTTAAAATTGCTAAAATACTACATAAAAGAAAAATTTGCTATCCATGGAAACAAACAAATACTAAAAAAAGAGAATTAAAAATGGGAAATTGTGAGATTTGTTTTAGTAGGGCCTTTGAAACGGAACATCTAAGTCATCAGCGATAGACATTGTTCAAGTCTCTAAACACTGAGAAAGGTTTTGCCTCTCTAGTTGTAATTACCATTTCAGGGTTTTAAGTTCTTCAGGACTATGACTGTATTTCCAAACACACTTAGGACAGACAGGGGAGCTCTGATACTGGACACTGTTAGAAGCTCCTCAATAACATACATATCACAGGGTTTCATAACAGCATCCATAAGGAAAAATTCACCACATGAGAACCAGGTTAACACTTTCCTCAAGCAACTTGAGAGCTACAGGAGGAGAATTTAAACGTGATTTTATTTTTTAGGAATTTGAGGCACATATTTCACTTATCATTATTCCCCCATTTTTTCAAGTCTGCATATGCCCCTCTCAGGAACATCTTAATGCAGAATTGCCATGGAATTTTAGACAGAAATGTGAAGACTCTGTGAAGAGCTGGATAGAATACAAGGAAATCAAGGCTAACCTGGCCCTGTCCGCATAAATGGGTCCAGTGACTTGTTCACGTAACTCTGACGATACACAGAGGGATGACATGGGCAGCAGAGCTCCTTCCTGTGCCTACCAGTCACACACCAAACTGCTGAGCACTATTCTAGGCTTAGTGGGGCAAACCTGGGCAGCAGTGGTGGCCCTTTCACTTAAAATTCATCCTGTTGCAGCAGGATGGTATCTGCTGATGGTGCTCAAAGCAATTACAACCAATTAACTTCATTTTAGGTACTAACACCAAGCACTGAGGCATTTCAGCCATCTGAATGACCAATGAGCTCATGTCTGTATCTCAAGGCAGTGGAAAAAGAGGCCTCTGAAGTTTTTACTTAATACCGAGGAAATCGAAATCTGTTAAAAACAGTTTCCGGTCATTTTCCTTGATTGGAAAGGTTAAAAAAGCCAAAATTCTCTATGCAAAGTTTTAAACATACACTATCAAACACTAAGCTCATTGTAAAAGGGAGGACCAAAACACACTTTATTGCACATCACCTTCCTCTTCCATGGCCTATGACGTGCTACGGATTTGTGATGTGGAGCAGAGACAATGGGGGAGACACTGAAACTCCAAGGTGTCCTGCAGTGCTCAACTCCCGGATGCCTGGAGAGCCATGAGGGATTTCCTGTGGGTAAAGTGCCAACACTGCGGGGCTTTCACAGAGAGAACAAACTTGGCCGGGGTCTGCCATAGGCAGATAATGAAAGGTGTCCATGCAAGGATCTCCAGAAATATGGCATTGATGAAATATTAAAAGCAGCGGTTACTTTTGCCTGCAGGTTGGAGCAAGGAGAAACTTGAGAAGGCTATGCAGAATTTTCTGTATGTAGAGATGAATTTCCAATTCTTGACTCTGTACTTAGTTATGTCACACCTCAATTCAGCCGGTTAATTGTCTTGTTAATTGACAGGCATGTCTTGCACAAATTTTGGTCACTGATGCTCAGACGCAGTTTTCATTTTTACTTCTGTTTGCCAAATCTGTTTGAAATTTGTGAGATGTTTGTAACCAGCCAAAGCAGAGCTGCCACCTTTTTAAACATTTAAATAAACATGCTTGATACTGGTTAGTTTGCACAAATATGGAAGGGCAACAAACAGCAGCACAGGTGACTTTCCCCTGAGCCGATGCTGAATTACTGCTACGGAGCAATCCCAGGGACAGACTTCAGCTTCAAAGCTTTCACTCAAGTTTCAGTCTTGCTGTCTGGATTGACACGAATGTGGGGACCAGCTGATGCCTACTGAAAAATCTAACATAATCCTGTGCCATCACCACCACTTTTCTGTGTATCCTCCATCAAGTGACACCTAAAGCCAGCTCTATTCCAATGAAAACCAAGTATTGCTTTCACGTGTAAAGCATTTTGCTATTCCTATTGCTGCTATATTTAGGGGCAATAAACCTTGAAGGAATTCTTATCTAGCTCAATAATAAATATACTGGGTACTTTGTTGATTAAATTTTAAAGCAGTCTTCTGTGCTCCTGTGTAAAGTTCCACAGCATGCAACAAGAGCACTTTTTGTTTCACGTTTTAAATGGAATATGATAATCTCAAGATATAAAGCTGAATCCTTGCTCATTGGATGTGCATTAGCCAGGCATACATACACGCACACACACACACAAACCATCCTTCATGGGCACTATTTCCAGTCTATCAGAGGAAAAAGAAAAGCAATTGCTTCATTAAAACCCCAGCAGAGAAGATGCGCCCATGCTTCTACCGCACTTGTTGAGGACAAACACAGATTATTCACTAGTTCTGTTATCAAAGGAGCTTCACATTGCAAATCCTCCATTTACAAATCACAGAACCTCAGCTTTACTTAATCTTGTCATGTTGTCACATTTGACTAGCCATGCGAACTGACCTAGAACTGCGAGCACGGGGAAGGCAAAGCTGTCAGGGAGATAATGACAAAGATGCCAGAAAGGGCTGCCAGTGTTTTCACTGGGTGAGAAAAAGGAATTAATCAAACTTCATGAAAGAAGAACAGAGGATAATCAAAGTGTTTACTGATTTTTATCAACTGATCCAATGGCTGAACGTCTTTACCACAGAACTACCGAGAGCAGTAAAAGCCGTAACAAATGGAATTCCATATAAGCAACTATTTATAGCAGCAGTAAACGCGAGTTTAAACTGCCAACATAAAGGACACTTGAATTTATAGAAGAAGTTTAATTCTGTGCATTAGTGCAACATTTCCTGGTCTTTCCAGAGCAAAAACTTCAGTATCTGCTGTTTTTCACAGGGAACAGCAGTACAGCCTTAAATAAATACTAAGCACTGAGACCTTAGAGATGCTCCTTCATCTTCATTTTTTATTTGATTAGCAGAAGAGCATAACATAATAATAAAAGGATCTCATAGAAAATGGTTATTTTCCCAGTCAAACTGCTTCACGAAATGAAGACGAGCCCATTGGCAGCAACACTAAAAGGGAAGAACCTCTCACAACTGAGCCCATGCCTTCACAGGGGGATCCTAAGAGGCTCAAGGAAACACCTCTGAGGCTGTATCCTCCCGAAGCAGTTCGGGTTATACTCTTCCAAAATTCCTTTGCAAGAGTATCGTCTGACCCGTATCTCCTACCAGACACGGGAACGGGACAATGAGATGCATGCAAGCGTGTCTGGCAACATTCTGGCCCCCTACAGTTATTTATGTACCCTGGCAGAGGGAGCTTTGCCACAACGGGCACCGTAACCATTCTAAGCACTTCATCAAACACTGACTTGTTTAAAATAAGTATCTCCATATTTGCTATAGTTTAGTGAATTAAACTTGTGGCAGTGTTAGTGCTGACAGGTTAATGATGGCATACAGGAAAAGTGCAATGACTAGAGCAATTGAATTCGTTAAAAATGGTCATTATTCTCTTCAAATATTTCAACAGTACAAACTCCAGTGTTTGTTTCTTTAAGCTGCTTTTATACAACTTCTTTGCTAGAGTTATGAAATTAAACCTTTCAGAATGTTTCATCTATTTTGGAGACTGTATCTTCCTCCAAGTGGAGGTCAATAACTTAATCTAAGACTGTCAATTTTTGAAGCTCTATAAAGCGTTTCCTTTGTGTGCACACACAGAGTCCCTCCTGCCAGGGCTGATTCTGCTCAGAAATGTAAATAAATACAGGCACAATTGGACAGATGTTACATCCACTTCCACCAGACTTGATTCGAAATTCAGGTTTATATATACACTTGCTTCTCTCTCTGTGATTTCAAAACCATAAACTGCAAATACACTTGGGAGAAAAATCATACCAAGCATGTATCCACACTGGATTATTTTGTTTGTACGTGGAGCTTGGATAACAGTTAAAAACTGAGAGAAGAGAGAGAGTAATATAAATCTATAATAATGATCCTGTTCCATTTTTATAAACAAAATCTAAAATGTAATATGTGGGTGCATCTGAGAATGCACTTGGAAAAGACATGAAAATATTTTTTTCTTTACCAACTATGAATTTTGATCTTAGAAAACCTAAAAGAAAACAATAAATAGATTGAGCAGTGATTTGAAAAATCCACTAAAAATGCTAAAGATGTCAAATGAACAATGTTCTGTAACCAAGGTGTAAATAAACCCTGGGTTTATTCTGGGTCTCGTTCTGATTTATCCAGAGCCTGACAGGGCAGGATGCCCACGGCTCCCATCAGCCAAGAACCTCAGGATGAATTCTCCTCTAATGTAACTATTGTCAGAGATTTGCAAGGGAAAGGTCTTCAGAGATCCTTGTTTAAAATTCCATCCTCAGGCTGATAGGAGGTGTCTGATAGTTTCCCTGCCTCTGTTCTAGCTCAGATCTGTTTGCAAACCCTTTAATCATTCCTGCCAGAGAAGATCTATCCCAGAAGTGCAGACCTTCTCTTCTGAAGAGTAATTATTTTTAGCCTCAGAATGCACTGGATGCAATCAAGAGTGAAATGCTTTTAAATTCCCCATGGAAGGATCCCTCTGGCAGACACCTGAATAGGTTTGCCTTACGTAATGTGCACTCAGGAACAGACACATGTATTTTAATAGAAATGTGTATATGGACACGCTGCCTGTTCATTAACACATTTATCTACTCAAGATTACTTTATTCCCAAATCAAATAAGATTATCATATGGCTGAGGGCTAAGTATCCTCTGGCAGGGATGATAAAGTATTAGGGAGAGAAGAGTGAGTATTACCAGCAGAATAACCCAAGACCTCCCATTTCCATTTGATGATAAAGTTCCAGCCCAAACTTTAGTATTTGAAGTCTACAAAGGCACACATTCTTTACAAGAAAACAAAACAAACATACATATACTCACATTTCAACCATTGAGCATGTTATCAGTATCTTCACTTTATATTAACTTTACAAACACAGTTCAGTTACTGCAATTGAGTTTAGGAGCACTAAGAAAAGCACTAGAAAATCACCCCATGCATCTGAAAAACCACAGGCAGGTTAACTTTGGCTCTAAATGGTCATGGATCTCTAGATATGCTCCATGTATTAAAACACAAACCATCAGATCATAAATCAGTTGCAAGTCAATTTACAGATTCAAAAGACCAAATTCAACTTTGGCAACTTGAATCACAGGAATGTGGGCTAGAGAATTAATTTTTTATAAAGCCAAAAGTCCTTTAAATTCTATTACTAAAACTTAGGTATATTAGAAACAGCAGATACAGGCTTTCATTAGCTTTCAACTTAATATCTTATTGCCAAAAAGGCACCTACAGTCACTTATGAAGAATGTGCTTAACATATGGTCAAAATACACCTAACAAAAATACCTTAGCGTTGAATCAATTCAACAGACGTAATCAGCTGGTAAACTGAAAAGTTTCAAGAAATATACACAGAGATCTATTTCCTTTTGTGTAAAGTTCACTGGATGTACTGATTAATAAGAGTGTCATATTCTTGACTGGAGTTCCAATAGAGAATGTGTATAATACAGTTTTGGGCACTTAAATTGTGCCTGAATTGAGGGGGGAAATGTCTTTATGGGAGCAATAATTATTGCTTAGAAGGGCTCGCTCTGCAAAACAGGCCCCACAGACCCCACATCTAACTCAAGAACTCCAAGTTTAAACATTGCAAAAATAATTATATTTATTCTTACTTAGCAAGGCTTAGATTTACAAATTATTGGCCTCCCTACAGAGCCCTCTCCAATGAGGAGCTGAGCAGGAAGCTCCAGGGAAATAATGAAAGCCAACATCCAAGTCTTAGTGATACTGAGAATGTGACAAGTGTTGATTTCTCAAAATGGATTTTATTCATGATACAGGACTTGGAAAAATCCATGTTAAATCAGGCTTTATTACAGAAGAACTTTTCAGATTACCACCAAAGATGCTACAGCTAGCACAGACATTACTACAATTTTAGCATACTTTGGGTTTAGCTATGATCTTCTCTTTCATAAACAAATGCTCTTTATTTGTTTCTATGTAGAACATTAAGGCATAAACAGAAATCTCATCACCTTCGCTTATTTCTACTAACATAAAACTATAAATAAACACGTCTTAATACCAACATTTTGTTTCACACTATGCACCCTTTGATCCTTCAACACGAGCAACTTCTATGAACTTGATTTTTTGCACAACATAATTGGCAGAATAAGTCCCATCACTGTTACTATTTATTTTGCCTTTTGATTTCTTATGTAGTAATACAATATCATCCTTACCTGAATTAAGACTAAGCTTGGTCAAACTCTATTGCTTAAAAGAGAGAAAATCCCTTGATATATTCAATATATTTATAAAATACCATTACCTTTAAAGACATTATTCAATCTTCTGTACCCAAGGCTTACAACATGATAGTATATCAAGGCTTTTTACTTACTAGAGAGCGATCCTCTGAAGACACAGACCCTCTCTCCCACTATCTTATCCATAGGATAGACTTTGTGAGTGCTTTAGGGTCTGCATACCCTTGTGGGCATTATTTGCCCCCAAAGAGTTGAAAAGAAAACGGTTAAATCTAGAGCACTTACAATGTCCTACACGCATCTAAGCCTTTGCTCTTTGCATTAGTTCTGCTGGGTTGGGCTTTTTGAAGGTCACAGTCTCCATTGCACTGCCCGTAAGTTCTCAGCAGAAGGGTTAACCCATCCTTAGGTCCTAGGCCATACGATATCCCAACTGGAAACAAAACACCAAAGGCAGCACAACAACCTAACGGCTTTTATGTGGCACAACCTAGAGGCTGAAGCTATAAATTAACCAAACTATCCCCAAGGTTTATACTAGGCACTTCTCCTATGCTTTGGCTTACGATTCAATGCAGCATGTGAAAAAGGATATTGAGACCTGGATGGATGCATCAAGAAGTATCAATGATTGTTACCTGCAGAGGTGTTACAAGAAATTTCATCTGCTGCAACGAAGACGAATTGATTTCTGCAAGAGAAGATAAAATTCACAATACTGCTTGCTGACTGGGAAATGTGCTAGCTGCCAATTGACTTGATGTTTACAGATGGGGAGGGGAAGGGTGCTTAATTTTAATGGATGTAGCAAGAAAAAGTGTGGACGTATTTCAGTGCTATAGAGTTCATAAGGATCATGACGTAGACATGCTGGGATCTTTTAAATGAAATAATGGTGACATTTGGATATGGACTATGTACAAACTCTTGCATTGGAAGCTTCATGTTTAGTGTTACAGATATGTCAATATATTTATGAAGTCTAATAAAAATAAAACAATATATTGATAGAGCTATTAAAGGGCACTACTGCAAAATATGTAAAAAGCGCTTTGGAAAAAAAAATTAAATAGCAATTTACTTTGTGCATCTGAAAGGAGGATATTGAAAGTAAAACAGCTTGCTTGTTCTATGCCTAGTATAGCTGCAATCAGGAAATTAATTTTCTGCTACTTGTTAAAAAAAAAATGACATAGTATATTCTCATATACTGTCATCCAAATACATAGAAAAGTCTTTTGCAGAATCTTAGCAGAATAAGCTGGAGATACGAGTAATTTCATAGAAACCTTCTCTTGCAAAATTCTTTTTTAAACCAGGTAACATAAAAAGAGAAATGCTAAACACACTAATATTCCAAAATGCAGAAAACTTCATTACGGCACAAATCCTGATTTGTCCTTCCTGACACCAAGGCCAACAGGATTTGGGTTATGGAAACCACATTTAAGGACTAACATTAAATGATATATTCATATACACGGCTTCCTTGCAGTACTTTGGTGTTGTGCAGGATTAATTAGGAACCTGGGTGAAGTGTTAACACTTGGGTGCTGTTTCACTCCCAGTCGCACAGAGCTCCTCCTGCCTGCACTGCCAGGCGTGGAAAACACTGCAACTCTACCTTCTGCACAGCTTTAATGCAAGAGTCAAAAATAAATCAGAGCCAGAAGGAACTCATTCTGGCTTGTACAAAAAACTACCTGAAAAAAACCTTAGTTCTGCAAGCATTAAGTACCCTGAGGACCCTGTTGCAAACTATTTTGTTCAGAGCAAATGTCTCTTAGGAGTAACAGAACCTTGAAGAGTTAAGCCCTAAGAGAACAAAAATGTATTTTTATTACTTCACCTGCAAGGCATTCAGGAGATTTGAAATCCTCATTTAGAAACCTGTGAACCTTGTTAATTAGAGGAATGTTAATTTAGGGGAAAAGAAAAGAACAAACCAAAACAAGGACTCTGCAATCTGCACTATAAGGACAGGACTGACTAAATCCAAAAGCAGTACCTGATCATCGCCTCTGCCCTCCCAGAGACACTGACACCTGCCTGGTACTGTGAACTTTGTGAGCAGCCTGGATGTTTTATTTTCCACTGGATGTACAGTTGGTAGTTTTGCTCTTTATTTTGTCATCTGCTACAGTTTCACAAGCTAATGAGATTTACCTCGCATGGAATGAATTTTAATAAAACAAAGGGGGATAAATCCCATAATATAAATACAGAGCTACTCTGTATTTCACAGGTAGAATAAAGTGTCACTGTGATCAGCTCTTGTGATAATTACAGAGAGAGGAAAAGGCAGAGGCTTACCTAAAAGGGATTCAGCCAGTAGCAAGGCAGACTTACCAGCTACTGTTTCACAGCAAATCCTTCTGATTGGTTTCTACAAAGCTATTCAACTGCCCTCTCATCTAAACGAAAAGATCATGTTTCCTTAAAACCTGTCTGAGAAGTGGTTACTGAGAAACTGCCCTTTCTCTCTCTACTAGAACACAGTGGAACACTGTGGAAATCTTACTTTGTTTTGACCAATTCTTTGGGAATTACTGCTAGAAGACTAATTAAAAAAAAAAAGAAAGAAAGTAACCCAAAGTGATGCCTATTTAAAAGCCATCTGCTATAAACACTCCTTGTTACACTGCTTCATAGGAAGACACTATTTTCCCTGTGGTTTGATTCTGTAAAATTAATTTCACAGCTCCATAAATAAGTTTTAAAAGCAGAAAGCTACATACTGGTCAGCATAGCAACTGTGAGAATGAAAAGACTGGATGCTGGAGCTCAACAAGCCAGTTCATTTTTATTTCTTTTTTTTATAACTAATTATGTGTTATCTGTTACAATTACAAGAAATTCTTTAGAACTTTCATGGCTTTAATGTCTTTACAGTAGCAGGTTTTTATTTAACCAAATTCTATCCTATTGTTTACACAGACCTGGGGGGAGAACTGCTCTTCAGAGGTGTCACTATACACAAATATCCCACGAGGTGCCAAAAGCGAGTTTTCCTCCTTCGTGGGGACAACCCCAGGGACTGCCCAAGCTGCCGCTGTGGTGCATCACTTCCCATCTGCCTTAAAGCAGGTGGCAAGCTGAGCTGGCAAGTGACAGCTAACCCAGCCCGGTCCTGTGCAAACCTAGGGCTGGTCCCTTCAAAAACCAATTTGCTGCACTAACTGTATCGAGCACACAAGGCTCAAAAATCTCACAAGTAAGATATGATGAAAATTTATGATGCATTTTAGGTTGGTTTAGTGTTCCTCGTCACTGCTACACTTTTAATGAGTCAAAAACGTACAAGAAATGTAAGTGGACCCAACTTTATTATACAATAAGTCCTGCTCAGTTAAAGCACAGACTCACTTCCATAATTTAATTTGTGTATTAACACTGAAAGTAACAGAACTCCATTTTTTGCTGCTCATCCGTTTATACTTCAGATGCAAAAGAACACAGATTTAAAACCCAGAAAACTTTAGTTGCTCTTTGAAGAACATTTTAGAAGTTGTTACTAGTTGTAAGGGAGACGAGCAGAGAGAAAAACCCAAACCGCAAGGATAACACGACTGATGCACTGATGTGACTGCCCAGTTGGGTCCACTCGGCCTGCCAGATCCTCACCCCTGGGCTAAGTGCGATCCTTTGAAGGGCAGGAAGGGCGCCCTCGGCACTGGGAGCTCTGCCACGGAAGCCCGGCTAGCGCTGGGTGACGGAGAGGTGCCCTGGGACTCCACCTGGCTGGGTTCCATCCCAGCAGCCACCTCCCAAGGGCAAGCACTCTGCATGCCACTGCTCCTCTCCAGCCTATACATCAATTCCTTATTTCTCCTGCCAAACTGAAAGCTAACACTTTTTTTGCCGGTATGGTAATAAAGATATTTTTAAAGTTGGGGGAAAAAAAACCGCTTCAACGTTTCCTATAAATCCTGAACTCAGGAACAGAAGGAGAGGACATCAGAAGTACTATTAGGTGATTTAGACGTGCTTTCCTCCTTTGGGATAGTTATTGAACCTGCATTACAGCATCTTCAAAAGGTGTGAATATGTTCTAATTTCCTCTGCTCCATTCCCCATAGTCCCTTTGTGAAATTCCTAACAAACACATGCCTCTGGGGTCCCACATCTGACATAAACCTCCCTCTTTTGGCACCTTTTGCATATCCAATACATTATGTGCTTGCTTTCTCTCTCCTTGATGCTCTTAGTTTGATGAAAACGTGCTGTGCTGTAGCATAAAACTGGGTTTATTCTCTTTTGGAAGATCTTTAATCACTGGAGCCTGAGCCTTATCCCCGCTGTGACTGTTTAATTTACAGAACTACTTTAATATACAGGACTACTCTTTTTCTGTGCAGAAACCTCACGTGAATTTTTGCTTGTTGCTAAACTGTCCCAGGAAGATGCAATCTGTGGTGGGATGGACAAAGCTTTAGGAGAGCAATCTCACTATGCTCTGTCAGCATCTCCAATCTCAGCATTGCTTTTCACAAAGTGGCGTCAAAAAAAAACCCCAAAATATGATTTTCTACGTGCACCTTTCATACTGCACTTTCCAGACTTTATTTGGACTATCCAACTGTTTCTTAAAAAATAAAAAAAATACCATAACCTTCAGCATGTTTATACTACCACAAGTTCATTGAGAGGCCTAAGATGTTTCATAAATGTATTCTGTCAGTACTTTCCTAAAATGTAGCACCCACCCATTTTTCAAGAAGAGCTTTCTTCACTTGTCTTGAGTCACTTCATCTACACTGAAGGAGCACAGAAAAAGCCTCCACACATGAATTCTAAAGCATCCTGACTGGACACAGAAGCCACATGCATTATCAGCACTGAGGGGAAGCTTAGCTAAGGCTGTACATGTGAAATTTAGTAGAAAGGCCAGCAATTTCTAATTACTATGGTGCAATTTTAGCTTGTAGTTCTACAGAAATCTGTTCTGTAAGCATGGCTAGTCTTGACTCTTCTTTTAAATTGCTTTTAATCTACATATTCTGAATTTCTACTGTGAGATACCTGATATTACAATGAAGTTGATTAGCTTTTAGTGTACGTGTTCTTTACATGTTCCATCAGGAATTACAGAGTATTATCAGCATTTCTGTCTAAGGAGCATTTATGACTTTCCTTCAGACTTTTCCAAAATTCCCTTAATGTTTCCCATCCTCATAAACACTAACACCACTGATGTCAGCTACTGGAATGTTAAACAGATTCCAGAACAGGGAGAGAAATTCTGTTTTATATCATCTTCAATCCAATACTGAACTTTATGCTCCTTCACATGTGGAAAAATTGGGGATTCTCCTCACTATTAAGTTGCAGTCTAAGTTTTCTTTAATACTGAAACTCTAATAATTCAGTTAAACATTAGTACGTACAACTTTTATCAAATTTTCTACATCTAAGTAGACCTTAAAATAAACATCAGTGGCAACTTAAAGTAGAGTGGGGCTCAGAAGGAGCAGAAACTTCTCACAGGTTTGGTACAGACCTCCCCACTGATCCTGCCTGGTGCATAAGTGATTTGCCTACTTTACTGTTGGAAAATTCGGAACGTGGAAGTGCAAGAGAGGAAGAGATTCAGAGAATGGGGTTTATGACTTGAGGGATCTAATCACCACGAAGCCCAATTCCAACCCAAGCTCAGGGGAGACCGTTCCCCTGAGTGCTCCCCCTAGAAGTTTCCATGCAGTTGTCCCACCCTGGGAAAGGACAGGACGCTCCTCTGTGTCTGCACTCCCACGTATTCCTGGAAGAACACCAACCTACTGCTTTTCCCTCCAAGTCACTGGCCCTGCTGGCTCATCAGATGTGCAGAACCGCCCACAGCTGTTTAGACATTGAGGTCATCGCGGGTGAAAACCCCATGGAGGGCACGTGGGGCAAATGACCAAGTGTTCTCCGTGTCCTCTGCTCTCCCTGCAAGTTGGGTGACAGTCAGACCTTTCAACACTCTTTATATCTCACTCAGCACCATCAAGTACAGAATCTTGACACAAACCTAATTTCACCCAGCACTCCCAGAAGTTTCCAATCCCTCTTCTTAGCAACACAGAGCTTCCTTAAAGGAGAAGCCACGCTAGAGGTCAAGAGGGATTTTAAGAAATCAAGACGTCCCTAAAAATGATCACACTAGCTCTAAGAAATCTGCAATGGAAAAGAATGATAATGCACTAACATACAGTGATTAAGCTTCATACACCTGAATTCTTAGGCTTTGCTAACAAACTTCATAAAAGTAGACAGAAGTAATTTTGCTTGATATAGAGGTGCAGCCCCCCTCCCAAAAACAGAGCAACTGCTGAAAGCGGGGCAGAGCCCCAGAACATCAGAAATCAAGAGGAAGGCAAACACAAGAGTGAACAGAAGTTACAGTGGGAAGATTTAAACTATATTTAATCAGTTGACTTTTTCCTGGTAAGACCACCATGAGATTTACAAACACAGCCGGTATTTAGAATTCAGGGATCAGAATCTCAGCCTGTAAAATTGATGCAGCTGAACTGAAAGCACTGACTTCACTGGAGCTGTTCCAAACCGTGTTCTCCAAGGATCTGGGGCTAACTATCGAGTGGAGCAATGATTTTTCCCAGCAGAGTTTTATGTCGTAGCTCTATACATTTCTCCATTATATTATTAAAGATACTATTATTTCCTTCATGCTCTAAATGCTAAGGCTTTGCTGCTCTTGGGAGGACTCTGATGCTGAGGGCTTTTTCACTATGGATTACAATGCAGCTGATGACTGGCCCCTTGAATGGTTACTGCAATATCCAAGGAGGGACAAAGTTTTCCTTTAAAAATCACTTTATTAAGTCCTCCCCAACTGCCTCCTTCTGATGTCCTAAATTTAAACATCAAGGCTATCAAAGAATTTAAACTTTCTAATATTAGCATAATAACTATAATTAGAAGGTTGATTTTGCTATTACCATGCTTTATATTCCCATTACTGTAAGATCAAAGTACATTATCATACTCATAGCATTTGAATCACAACACAAAGACAACTAAACAACTTCACAGCCGTACCTGTAAGATATATTAAATAAAGTGAGACTAAAACTATAAATAATTCATGAGGTATCAAGCTTCGACAACACTAACAGTAACTGGTTTGACCTGATGTGCGTTAGGAAAGTATATTTTACTTTTAGACTAATTTCTTCAATGTCAGGTGTTCTTTTTATCCGCACAACTGTTCAACTTGTTGTTGAACGACAGACTTGCTCTGCTTGTTCAGCCTGACCACTGAGGGTGATGCCCACACAAAGGGGAAGATTTCGCTTTCCCTCAGGAACTCTGCTTTCCTGGCCAAAGGATGACGCTGTCCTGCCCCACTGTTCCTCACCATTTCATTAAATGCTCTCTTCTGAAATTCTGGGGCGGGCCTTGGAAGAGGACAGAGCAAAACTCTGCATCAAAAGAAAGGAAGGTAGGTCCTTCTGCAACTACTACTGCACAGAAACCATTGCCATGGCCCAAGCAAAGGCAGCTCATCCACCCGCCCGGGCTCAGCTGCCCCTCCAGAGGGTGCCGTGCCCCCCCTGCCTCCCTGGGTGTCTGAAATGGCACTAAATCCCTCCTTCCAGACAGCTCAACCCAGCCCTTAATTAACCTGCCAGGTTAGTCACCCCTGCACTGCTCCTCATTCGCGTCCCCTCTGTGCCCGGTACAGGACATTTTGGCGTGATTTTTAGCCAGTGACAGGACGTCCCCACCATAACTCACAATGCCAAAGACAGCAGCAGACAGAAAGGAAAAGAAATCTCTCATTAAATTCCACCCTGCCACCAGTCACGCAACTTCTTGCACAGGAATGATCTGTTTTAATATCAAGAGAATCCTTTTGCAAGTGCAAGAAAGCAAACCTTCAAGAAAAGAAGAAACCCAACCCCTAACTCCCCTGGACGCTCTATTATTCCATTTGCTCAGAGAGAAAAACAAACAAACAAAACCAAAACAAGGACAAAACAGAAACCTAAAGGGGAAAATGGTCAACGGAAGGTGCTTTCTCATAATTTGGATTCTCATGTCAGGCTTTCCCCAGCCTTTTTTTATCCTCCAGGCATTTTTTAGCCCTCCTATTGAACTAGCTAAAGAACTCATTCAAACGCTACAAGAGAGAGGCTCCTTTTAGCACAGCCTAATATTGAGGCCATAAAAGCAGATTATTTATTTCTTAAATCAGAGTATACAAATAGCCTTGGGTCTAATTCATAGTACCTCCTGTACCAGTGGAGTTTTTCTGTGTATGATTACACAATATATCTATAATAAATGTATTTATTATGAATAATACAATATTCAGAACCTAAAGATGCATATTTATCTGCAGGAGGAACACAGGTGATTTTTAAATAGATCTTAACATTTCAGCGTGAAACCTAAAACTAGTAACAAAAATCCATGGTAGAATTCGTGCTGATCTTAGCGGCATAACTGCTCTAAAATTATTAAATTGGCCGTTTACTGTGATTAACACAGCCCATGCACTTAAATTAAATATTTGAAGAAGCAGTCCTGTAATTTTACTTCAGAAGTGCTCCATGTCAGCAATGTAAATTGATGTCAGTATGACCCAGGACTGTTAAATTAAGGCTATTTTTGAAGTCTTCTAATTTATGTTTGAAAATTTTGTTTGTTACTGCATTTTGGACGTGTTGTTCACTCTCTTTAGGGCAAAGAGTACAGAAGTTTTAAGTCAGCCTTGTGTAAATCAATATTTTATCCACTAAAATACGTAACAAAATGTAAGTTTATTTCACCGAGGGATTTATGCTTTCTGTGTATCATGTGCTCTTTAAAATAATGCCTCAAAAACATACTTTATATTTGTTTCTGATTTCAAAATGATTACTGTGGTTTACCATTAGCCACAATAAAGTCACCTGACATACAGAGGTATCATTATGAACTTCTCTAGCAATTATGAATTACAACACTTCTCTCCCTCTACATTAAGTTTTGAATGACTTTTCAAATTACTTGACAACATAATTTTTCCCTATTATAACCAAAATACCATAGAAATGAAAACTTTGCCCGGATTATTTAAGAATTCCTTGAAGAAACACAGAAGGAAGTTTAGAGGCTGGTACACGTTGGGTTTAAATGAAGACTTACTTTTTCTATGCACAGATATGAAGCACCCTACAGCAGTTTGCAGAAAAAGGTTCCTTAGGATACACGGGTAAAAGTTCTATTCCCATTCCTGCTGTATTCTTACAATCTGATGTTTGCCCCAGGTGGGTTCTTAGAGTATTAGAAACTTGCCAAGCCCAAAGGTATGTGGAAAAAAAAAATCTATTTAAATACCTAATCAAATGCTTTAGACTCCTCTGAGGTGGGAAACGCTACAGCAAAAACATGCAAGGGTGTAAATTGCCTCTTTCTTGATTAATTTCTTCAACATTGTTATTTAAAGTTTGTTCTTCTAATACTTCCTCACCTTGCCTGAAGCACACTGCAAATTACACGGCTAATCCATGCAGCCTATATCCATGTCATCCCAGTTTTTATTAATAACATTTCCTTCTTTCATCCTCTCTCTGGCTCTCGCACAATGCTCTTAATTCCTCCTTGGTTTTAAAGCTCTCAGGTTGACAATACTTAGAGCACGTTCTAATCTGCCTCTTTGTGGTCTATCAAGTCAATGATCTGAGAACTAAGAAGTGTATAATTAGCCACTGACATGTCCAAAGGAACTGTTATGGTCTATCATGTCACGGGCATTGACCCAATAGACTGGAACAGTTTTGGTCTGTTGGATTAGGAATCAATGTTTTAGTAAGTCCCTAACACCGCGTTTATCCAGTCTGCTGGATACACCCCTCTCAAATACTTTCTTCCAGTACCCTCTGAGAGCAAAGCAGTCCACGTGAGCTAGCAATGAGAAAAACTCCACTTCAAAGATGTTAACCGATCCTTTGCCCCTCCTTTCTAGAGAAAAGCTATGTATGACAGTTTCTCAAGAGGAGCAGAAGCAGAGTACGAGCGCAACAAGCTCTGCTGGGGTGAAAGTTTAATAACTGGTGTTTACCACAATTCTTGGCAGTACCACTAAGCTTTCTCACTACTGTCCCACCTCAGTTCTGCACTAGTGGAGGAGCTTCAGGAGTTCCACGGCTATCACGTGAATAGTCCCACTACACACAGATGAATTGAGCCTTCAAAGCATCAGTAAACATGTTAATTCCACCCAGTATTAGAGGAATGTACTAAAATATCCAAGCAGCTTTCTAGAACTGGTAGAAGATTATATTTTTATGAAATGCAATTGCTCTCAGTGTTTTCCTACATGGATCTGACTCAGTGTGCCTCCCCCAAAAGCGCTGTACCTACAATGTTCTAGACTAAGCCATGTTTCAATCATTGGAAAATACTCCGTACTAAACATTTTTATTTCAGGAAATCCCTGTTTCAGGAAGTTCCTTACTACATTAAAAATCCCTGCTCATAGAATTTCAAACTCTGATTATTTTTCTTTTCTTCCTACTATCTTTTCATTCTTGATAATCACCCACTTTTACTTTCTAACTCATTCACTACAAGGTATTATTATGGTTAGAGCATGAGTCATATACTCTATTTATTCCCAACACTGCGATCTGAAGGATGAATATGGATTATGAAATATTAACACGATGACAGCGATCCACTAGTTTGCCACAGATCAGACAGACAAAGTCTAATAGGTAGATGGCCAAATTCATCACTTCTCAGTAACAGCTGAGTGAACTATTTGATTTTCACTTGCAAAACCAGAGAACAAACAAGTTTTAGCTACCATCCAGGACACCCAGAAAAAAAGCTACACCAATCAATCATCACCAGATCAAACCTGAGCACGTGCAGAAGTGTTAAATATAAGCTCCATTGCTGCTGCTGCAAAAGCCAAACAAAGCCTCTGCCCCTGGCTAACTGAGCCTGTTCATCTTCAGAGTGTGAGCAGCCTGGAATCTGGGCTATACAATTCCTGTTCCTTGTGCCCCACGCCTTTCCATTTCTCAAGATTCCACTGGCAGAGCAAAATGCAAAAGAGGTTTGAAGATTCCAGCTGGGAGTAGAAGGCTGGTAAAGTTGTCACTGCATTCTAATTTTTTTCCTCGTCTAACCTGATTCATTTAGAAATGATAGCTTTTTCTCCTAAATCTTAGGAAGTAGAACCATGAAATGAGCGAAGCACTACATTTTAAAATATTTATGCTTCTATAAAATTATTTAATGGAAAATTAAATTCTGGCTGAAGCTGCTATTATATTTTATATGCACTCAAACCCTTATTTTTTGATATATATCGCTAGTAAGATCCTCAATGGGATAAAATAATTTTAATAAAGCTACAGTGGTTTTCATTGTTTATGCATAAAATAGAACAACCTATAGTCTACAATATATGAAAAAAAATCCTCCAGCTACAGATACTCACATTTTATATTCTGTGTATTTTTACTCTTCATTCTAAGTTTTCATTCTTTAACGAGTATGTTTCCAAGTAAATCATATCTGTACCTATTCTGTTTTAGGGCCATCTGACCACAAATATCAAGTATTCCTCTGACTATGTGCCCAAGGAGAACTGGAAAATACATTAAACTCTAACTCTGTAGACACTACTACTTTGACAAAACTGAATAATACACATAGACATGCTAAAAGTGTAAGCTATTAAAATATCAGGGTGTTACCAGGAGTAGGATTTCAGGTCTGGAAGATACATAATTTCCATATGACAAAACCTCCTCTCTCAAATTTCATATAAAATCCTAGGTATGACCACAGAACATGTAACACAAACTGATAGTGGAGGAAATAAAATAAAATATATTTTATACTACGAAGTGTTGTGTGCAAAACAGTTTGGAATATGCCTTATTTTCTTTAAAAAAAAAAAAATAATGGGGGGGGAAAAAAGCTTCCAGTGATGAGGGATCTAATCCAGACAACCAAGAAACCAATGGGAATCTTCCCATTGCTTGGAGTGAGGTTTAAATTTGACACTGTTAGAGGAGGGGGATTATCTCAGAGCAGAATACGTGTGTGTGTGTGTGTGTGTGCAGGTGTGATGGATGGCATGTGTGTGTGTGTGTGTGTGTGTGTGTGTGTATGGATGGGCAGCCATCCATACCGAGACACACCTGCGTGGGCACGGGGGGCACGAGCAGCACAGGGGGTGAGTGTGCCTGTGCCACAGGGCTGGCCGTGCCCGGGGGTTGTGTCACCGCAGACACCTTCAAAACGTTGCTGACAGCGCTCACGGGCACGGAAGGACCGCGTTTCTCACCCCGGCCGAAGATGCAGCAATCAAACCATAGAACACAAACCCGAGAGCCGATCGATGGGAGTCGCTGTGCCCAGAGGCCTCATTCAAGCAAGCCATTCACTGAGCTGTGGGATGGATCTGTCGAACCCGGACCAGCAGGACACACATACCAGCGACACCGAGGGAACATGCAAGGACAAAATGACAATACGCCCCACTGCCATGCTTTGACTCCTTCGAGCTCAGCAATAGAGAACGTGACTTGGCTAGCTTGGCTTTAGACTGGAACAGAAATCTAACAGCTTGTTTATATTTATTTATTTTTTAAAATTGCTGCAGGAGTGATGAATAAAACCTGTACAAATATTTTATTGACATCGGATTTAGTGTCTTGTGCGCGTCCTTACAGCTGGTTTTTTCCAAACTTGCTCAGTTTAAAGAGTCTGGCAGGCAAAGCTCCAGAATGGTAAAGAACGTATATAGACCAGTAGGTCCCCTTTTAGCAGTTATCCTACTTGGAAAAATTATCAGAAATATTTTAAATCTTGGCAAGTTAAACATGATTCTTTTGATCCACTTATGCAAAGACCTTCAGGTCTTTAACTGCAATTTAGTATGATGATAGATCACATGGTATAAAAATTCAATTCTAAATTTTTTTCAAGTTGTGTTCAGCGATTGCATTACTTCATAAATAAAACCAAATGTACCTGTTTGTTTGTTGTTTTGGTTTTATGATCCTAAGAGGTGACTGGAGGGTTCTGCAAGGTCTACCTCCCTTGTGAAATTGGGTTTATGAGCACATGATCTGTCTGAACAAATACTGAGGGGTTTGCATTGATTGGTTCAATGATATTGCCTCGCCACCTGATTCTCCCCTGTATCTCTGTTCCTTGCCTATTTCCAGCAGTATTTCCAACTGTGACAAACAAGGATACCATTGCACTTCTTCACAATAGAGCCCTTTTACAGTGATCATTATCCATCGACTCGATGTATTGATTCTGGAGTCCCAAATCTTTCTGTTAACCTCTATTTTTAATTTACCAAAACATGTCTCCAATCTAAAGATTCCCTCTTTGCATCTCCTGACTTAAGAAGCATTTCAAGTATGGAACGCTGCCATTCATCATGTATATGAGTGATGATCAAAAAAAATAAAGCTTTTCTTATTTTGTAAATTAGTATGAAGTAGTATTTCCATGATATGTCACTGCTTCAATAGCAAATACTCACTGGTCCTCCATTAATTTCTCTGGGCATCATTTGTTTTGCGTAAACAGTAAATATAGCTCATGTGTCATTAAATTAAACAGGGGCTCAGGTGAACACTATGTGTATAAGGAGATATGGAATCTTCAGTGTTGTCAGAGGGGTGCAGATGATTATCGCATGGAGAAGAAAAGGTAGGAGCAGTTGCACTGAACTATATTTCAGCACTTTCAGTATTAGTGATTTCACAAAAGTCGCTAAATTAAATTCAGTTTAAAAATGAACAGAAAGCTAATCAAATTAAACACACTGTAGCTGTGAGTAATCAGAGGTATCCGTGTTTGCACATGGTTTCCCACGTGCAAAGAAATGTTTGAGCAGATTGTTATTTGTTTTGTTCTCTATGCTAGTTTTGGGATTCTCTCAGAAGGAAATTCAGTAACGAGATTTGTAATTAAGACAAGAAACCATATTCATTTGGGGGAAGCAGATCAAAGATGAGGGTTAAACACATTTGAAACGAGAAGCTAAATTAAAAAAAATCCAAAAGATACAAAAATTCATTTCAGATATTTAAAATTATGCAAGCAAAGACAGGTTATTACAGTTCTAATTAGACCCAAAGTGTGTCTGAAAATTAGACAATTTTTTCAAAAAAAATAATTAAGGATTGTAACAACTGCATGACTACTGATGCCATCTCAAGCCTCCTTTACAGCAGTTAAGAGCACTATCTTCCTAGACAAATCCTTCACATTTTTTGGCAGCATAACTCTGTGTGATGCTGACTCTGCCACTGCAGAACGTGTGACCAGCTGAGATTTTATCTGACAGCATTTGATTTGTTTTGTGAGAAGGTACATTGATTCATACTAAAGCATTTAAAAGTCATCTTGATATTGTTCAGTTTCTCTATATCATGGAGAGGTTTAATTCATAGGAACAAACACCCTACAAAATGATCCAGGGACACCTGAGCGGGCAAAACCTGACTAACCACAGGAGATTATTTTTTTAATTTTGTCCTTTTGGTTTAGTAAGATTTTAGGAGCAGGAGTTGGTTTGCATTATAAGCTCACAGAAAAATACTAGAGCTGCGACATGCTAACACACCTTTGTGGAAATGAAATGAAACTACTGAGTAGCACTTCACCTGGGCAGGTTACCCTAAGTAGGAACAGTACATCGCAAACAAAGTGCATCCAGCACGTGTCTAGTTGGTATTACTGACCCAAAATTAAGAGAAAGTAGCTTGCTTACCTGTCTGACACAGCATGCCTCAGCCATACATGCAAATTATTTTATTCACATAACTTTAAAAAATATATCTTCATTACCCAGAATAATAAGCACTTGAAAGGCAAATATGCATGCATAGCATTGTAACATTCATACCATGGGACTTGGTTCTAAAAATACAGAATCCATGAACAGCACTTCAATCTAAGAAATTGTGCACTAAAATTTCTCAATCTGTTGATTTCTTTCAGAAACAGAAACATTTATAACATGGTCTAATTTAGCATCTGAAGGAATTTTTCACTACGTATTCAAGGCTTAAGGGATTACTTCCACGATTCCAAGGGAAATGGCCTTGTATCAGGTATTGAGAAGTGTGAGTTTACTTCTCGTTTCTGTTGTGAAGCAAACTATGGGGGTGTGTCTGTCTGTCACAGATCCTCCCTTTACAGCTGCACACTCTCCAAGCACTTGGACACCATTAAAGAGAGATTTGAATGGTGAGGCTTATGAGGAAAACATGGGCCGTTCTTCCTTCTCATTACAAAATCATGTCCACACACTGCAGAGACTTAATTTTATGCAATTTCACAAAATTCTATTCCTACTGAAGTTAACAGCGATTTAGACACTGGCTTGAAGGGGCCCTAGTTTTCATCTTTCAAGAAGACATAGTAATATATGTGACATCGCTCTTAGCTGATAAAAGTTAAGTCTTTGCATGTGCAGATTTGAATAATCTTTCAGTCCTGATATTATTTCCACCAAATGTGGCTTACATTTTGAGGATAAAAACACAGACCAAAAGAAGAAGAAATATTTTTTGGTCAGTATTGAAAAAAAAAAAAATCAAATGCCTGGAAAGAAAACAAATGGAAAAAAATATTGTTTTGCAATGGCTAGTTCAAGCTTGGACACAGTTCATTCTCAATTTCCACTGACTAAAACAATGTCAATGAGAATTGAGGGCACTCAATAGGTTCAAGGTTCTAAATCAACTGAAATAATACTCCTAAGACAAATAATGATCTTTAGTAGCAGACCATCATGAATCTGTACATATATTTATCTGCATTGTACAAGGGTCACAGATGTTAACTGGATGATCTACAGCCTGGGAATGTGCACATCTCATGCCGGATTCTCAATTAAGGTCTACAAAATTCTCTCAATTTATGGCTATTCATGGATTATAACAAAACAGCCTGCTTTAGAGATCACAATTATCTGCAGAGCAACAAGACAAGTTATGAGACTTCAACAAGGCAAATTGAGAGAATCATCTTCAACTTCCACTGGTCGGATATTGATGAGCAGTAAAGGAGGTCTTACCTGTCACTGTAGGCAGCTGCAGTGGCAGTGGCAGGCTGGGCATACCGGTAGGCAGCATAACCACCCTGAAACACAAACTCACGCTCTAACTGGGTTGCTACAGCACCTCAAAACACATTCTGCAAAATTTAACAACAGCTGAAAGGGTACTGGCATGCTGCAATTCAGTGGAGGGGTTAAAAATGCACAGGAAATAGTTCAGGGAAGTGTTACAGGAAATGTTTCGAGCAAAATGTATCACCACAAACTTTTTAAGATTTGTCCCCGAGATCAGGAGAAAGCAATGAACTGTAATGATCAGTGTAAGCTTTTTCACAAGACAATACTGTATCCTTCTCCAGGTTTTCAAGTAGCAATTGTTCTTACAAACAAGGTGTGCATATATTTTCATAAAGCAATGCTGAACTTAAAAGACAAACTCAGCTAATAATCAATTCTTTTTTTGGTACAAAATATGATTTATTGTGCCTGGTTGATTAAACCTAAGAATCTGTGCACTCAATTAGCTCTTAATGTTACATAGGTTTCCAATTTATACATAAAATCATAACGAAGAAGCGAAATTCTCTTCTTCCGTGAATTAACATTCAGCTGTATGTAACAGTAATTCCAGCTGTTCAATTAAGCAAACAGGACAAACAAACACACACTGGAAAGGAATTGTGCGCAGTGATGCATCGATTATCAAACTGTGAAAACAGCCGAGCTTCCTGTTCAATGGACCACGGCGTTATATCAACCATTTCAAAATGATCTCAGCATGCCAATTAAGAGGCACAGCCCAGCTCTGCAGATAACACAAACACGATTTACGGCCCAATTAGAATCCCCCCAGCACCCTCTGGGACAGGGGGCTGTGCTGGTGCCTTCCCCACCTACCCCCTCCTTAACAAAGAGCTGGACAGGACAGCACCAGCTCCCTCAGCTTTGAATAAAATGCACTCCTTTGCTGAAGTGTTCGCTTTAATACATTGATTTCATTCCTTCCTTTTTTACTGGAAGGCTCCATTCACCCAAGATATTCTGCTGAAGCACGAACAATGTCTCAGCCTTTACTGCAACAGCACTACATTTTTACTACAGCAACTTTTGTGCGTTTTCTATTTGGATTTCACAAATAAAAATACACTCTCTTCAGGAAAGCAATTTCAGCTACTTTTACAAGCTGTTTCCCCTTCTACCCCTGTGCCTGGCAGAACCACTTTCATCCCTAACACGTGTAAACCTTTGTGGCTTTGCAGATTTGAAGCAGGTTGGGTTTGGAAATCAATCGTTCAGCTGATAATGCCACATCAGCCCAAGAATAAACATAAGTTTTACATATCCTGACAGCTCATTAGAAACTCCTGGCTTTGAACTGTCAGCTTGCTCGAGGAACATTCTTCCTGATTTTTTTCACATGCTCACAACAGGAAGAGGACGTTTCCCTCCTTGCTCCTGGTCACCTCCCTGCCAGCAGCAATTGTGTCACACAAGCAGTGGGATCAGGCAGCACACACGAGGCAGCCAGACGAAACGCTCTCTCATTTCAGAGCGCTGGATTTTTGTAAACCAATAATGTGTAAGAGGCACATACTGGTTGCAGGCATGTCAAATGATGCCACCAATGCCAACTGAGGCAATAAACAGTGAGGCAGAGAGGAGGCAACACAAGCTGCACGCTTGCTGCGGCCTCTGCCACTGGGAGAAAGGTGGGAGATGCTACAAACTTAGCTGCTCTCCCTCCTGCTTTCTGAGTGTTAAATAGAGCATCTTTGTTTATAATTATTTTTTTCCCTGAGTGCTGATTTGAGGGAGCACAAATGCTAAAAGCATGAGGAAGAGATTACCTTGTTTTCGTGGCAATATGTGGCAGACTGCAAGCCAATCTGATTGCATTCACCACGTGTACGACCCCTTTTCCTTGCCCTGCTGTCCATTCCTAAACCCCCGATTTCAAAGTGAGAGGCCACCACGAGCAGTTCTGAATCAGGCAAAAATGAGACAGGCTGTTCACATGTCAGCTGTTCTGGAATCCGCACCCGGTGGCCTCTGTGAGGGTTGGTTCTCTATCCTTTATTTAACTATCCCCCCAAACTGGTCAGTGTGTGATGACAGAAGAGATACGTGTTGCTTTTATGCTTGCATTTTGGTTTGCTCTCATCAAAGAATTTCTGCTGAACAACGAAGCTCAACTGTGAACCTTATTGAGATGTTTTGGATGCAACAGCGTGACATTTGTGAGAGCCCCGGAAAAAATGAGTGTAAGACTGAAGGTATTGAATTTGCCTGAATTCTTCAGAGAACTAAGATGCAGCATGCATTTGGGTACCAGGAAAAACATCATTCCCTACCATCCCGTGCCATGAACTCGTAATTTGGAAATAAACTATCATAAATCACACATTAAAACCTGCTTAAGCCAATTATTTTTAAGGGGCTTGTGTCCTGCAGTTTTGGTGTTACACTGTTTTCTAGTTTACTTCAATTCCTGCGGGTAATTTTTCCCTGCAGGAACAAAATACTTGGAGGGACACTTTATACTGGGAATTGGGATGGGAATTTGATTGGAGCCCCCGGACTCAACTTCTGCAACAAGTTCCACCTTACGTTTTTTTCTCGGATTTTGAACTTGGCTGATCTCTTAGATGAAGAATACACTAGTAATCTTCACTACGTACGCATCTCTTGAGCAACATTAAATATTTATCTTCATGCCTCACACTATATTGCAAAATAAAATATTTAGAACAAAATTATGTAATAATTACATGATAATAAATAAACATTTTTAGTTCTTATGTATTAGAGATGTTTTAGGAATGTTTTTTCTCCCTCAGCCTGTACATTGATTCATACAGAAAGTACCTAACTGTTAGGACTTAAATTATTATTTTAAAAACTCAACAAATAATACATTCAGGCAATATAATGAAGGAATGTCTACTGCCTTATCTGTGCTCCCATATTTGCTACTTCCGAAACAATGACAAAACTGCTACAACAGCTTAAGCAGTTTTAAAACTTAAGAATAGTGTCAGTACACTACAGCAAGTCAGACATATGTGAGGCAAACAGAGAAAGAGCAGTGGGATCCATCAAAGACCAGGAGCCAATTGTTACAGAGAAATCCTAATCAATTTGAGAAAGTAATCACACACAGGTGAGGTAGGATTTGATACAATGGAAATGAACGGAAAATTAAATGCAAGTGAATTTTAAAATAAAGTCTGTATGTCTGCAGGAAGACTAATTTCCACAAAAACGAGTTACACAAACAGACATCTGTAGATGACAGAATCACGTATATATGTGTGCACCTCCTCCTAAAACAGCTAAATTACTTTTCCTTGTGATCTTACATGTACTGACACTGTTCATTGTAGACATGCAAACTGAGTGACTCTGAATGATGAATCTTTTTGTCTGGTGTCTCCTATTCGCAATATATTTAATATTTTATACGAAAGTTGAGAATTAATTTTCCTCAGTTTTTACTTCTTATACTTCCTTTCACTCAAGAATCTCAAAGTACTTTGGGAACATAAATTAATCAACATACCAAACCTTCTCTAGTATTGAGAATTATATCTGCCTTATTAGCTTCAAATAGAGGACTGGCATTAAAAATGACATGAATTATACCCAGAGATGCAGAATATACAAGTTGTCATTTCCTTTTCTTCCGCTCACACGATACTGAGGTTTAGAGAGCATTTGTTCTGCTCAGGAAGTAAAACTGGGACTGGAAGAATTGAAAAGAAACACTCCCCCACCTCTTTGTGCCGGCTCAAATTCGGGCACAGGGCCGTGTGAAGGTTCATGGTACTTCTATATCATGTTCCCAGAGGTATCTGCTGCCTCAGACAGACACCACCTGTGCTGATTCCAACCAAATGCCACCCCCAGCACTGCTCTAGCGTTGCTTTCGCAACTTACTTTCGTACTGCTTACATCACAAATAACGATGAGAGACGGAAAGGCGTTTCATTATAGATATCCAAACTTTAAAAGGTGTCATGGAGCGTTCCAGCACACAGAGCAGTGGAAGCAACAACCCGCTGCCCCCTGGAGACTCCTCTGCCCTTGGAAAAGTCATCCCTCCACTTCGGTGAGTTCACAGCAAATGGCACGTCCTTCCATTTGCAAGACACAAAAAATCTTTGGTATTTTAAAGGAAAACTTCAGTGCTATCTGGGTATCCTTGCTTTGCCAGGCCTTTCAGGGGACCTTGGTGGCATCAACGGACTTCACGTGGGACCAAGGGAACACGGCTCAGGTAACTGCGTCTGCTTTTCCCTTGGGGAACAAAAACATGCTCCTAGCTGGGCTAAAGGTGGTGACAAGTGGCTATTGATAGTCTTCTTCCATACACAAAGCTGCCTTATTCTTGCTCAGCAGCTCACAAAAAACTATCTTAAATGTTTTTACGGCTATTTTGTCAAGGACTTCTGGCAGCTGCAGCCTCATGGGTCCAGAATGCTGAGAACAGGTCGGAAAACATTGCTGTGAGCAGTGAGACCGACTAATGGATGTGGTGATGGCAAGGGTTGGAAGGTTCTTGTGTTTCTGAGCCTTCCCACATTTTAGGTGTAGATTGAAGACTGACATATTCTGAAAACATTCTTCATGACAATGGTTAAAAATAGAATAACAGATTTAAGACAAAGCAGAGCAAGAGTGTAGAGCTATTATTCTAACTGAATATCTCTGAGTCTGTTACTAGTTTTGCTTCATTTTATGGAGCGTATTTTCTTATTTTCACAGGTGTCAATCTTCATCTAAGAACTTCTATATTTGCTGGCAGGCAACTTTAATTCTCTTTTAATGACTTTTTCTCTTAGTGAATCAATACTTAATTTTAAAAGGTCTTCCTTACTTCCTAATAATCTCCTTTGTTTTTCCTACTCAAAGGCACATTTAAAGAGGGAATTCAATAGCTCAGCTATTTCAGAAGCATTATTACATTCCATATAGAATTATATGAAATACAGAATATATTATATTACATCTAGAATCATGGCCGTTGATTTTTCACTTTAGACTGTACGTGCCACCTTTTTTTTGTATTCCTGTTCTCTTCTGTTCCACTGTTTAGTATTAACCAACTCTGGGTGTTTGCTGTTCGTGGTTCACCCTCCAGTTTTTACCCAACCAGTGTGTTTTTGTGTCCATCCTCCTTCCTCTCCCCTAAATGGAGCCACCAAAGGCCATGTAGACAGCTGGTTATGCAATATTGCTGGTGGTGCTCAGTGCAATCAGAGCAGGATGAAACTCACTTTGATATACTCATTAATGCATATTTTTGATCTGCCTTTTCAGTACTGTGTGGTTTTTGCTTTGCTCTCTGTGGTATTTTGAAGGTTCCTTTCTCTCCAACCTACTGTTAAACCCTCTATAGTTTAAAAGGGTTTATTTTTTTCACAGAACATTTGTCCTTTCACAAAGCTTCAGCTTTGCACTTAAAACGAAAAGCTGAGTAGAACCATGCCATAAACAACTGGGAATTAATAAATAACTCACTCCACTGCAAACTACTACACTAAGAACTAATACACTGTGAATTGTAAGTTCTTTCTGTCTCTCCCTCCCCTGCAAATATTTTATATGCAAGAAAGCACAAGTGAAGAAAAATTAATTGTAAAATAAGGCTTGTCTATTATAAAAAAAATTAAAAAATTTCCAGAAGAGTGTTTTAAATTCTGTTGAATGCTGCAAAGGTAACCATTCTGTTGCATGAAGAAAACTAAGACATGCAATCAGAAACACGAGGCTGCAACGGAGTGAAAACCAATGCACCCGCAGAGTTAGTCCATTTTCTAATGCACACACAACAAAGCTGAGGCTACACGAGAAATTAGTCATGTCTTTGGTATCTTTCTCATTGAAATCACCTTCTGTTTGGAAACAAAGTGTTACAGTCTGTGAGAGGGGGTGAGGCCACCTAAAAACACTCTTGTCAATCCCCAAAGGAGATATTCCCGGCTTTCAGCAGCACTGGGTTCCAAACCCTACAAACTGTTCCAGTAACACTGCGTTGCCACCTATTCCATCACGCTGAGCCATCCTGACAAAGATGTCCTGTTGCCCTTCAGGTTTTTGGGTTGGTAAACTGAGCAAACTGGATGTCACATTCTTTTGACAGTGTGAAGGAAGATGAAAACTGGAAACCACACTTGGAGAAGTTGCCATTTGACGTGTCCCACAGAGCTCCAAAACTGAGCAGCAATGTGGTTAGGTGAGGTTAGAGCAGCACGCTTCACTTGGCAGGCCCTTGGTCCGGCGGGTGACTCTTGTGTTGTCAACAATATGCTCCTGGTAACATCATTAAGTACATGGGGAGAGGATTTTAACTCTTCCTAATTTATTTTGAATATGTTTTTAATCTGCACAGATGAATTTTCAGGTAAGTATCAGCCTTTCTACTCCCCTCAGAAAAACAAAACCTACTTCATACATAAATTCAATGCTTTCCTTCCTTATATAAAATGTATTAAAAAACATTTGGTCCCTTGGAAATAGTTCTAGAAGATTGCTGATAATGAGCACAGGGGATGTTTTCTAGCATTACCTATTTAATTTTTAATAAAAATACAGATTTCAACTCATCTGTCTGGCTGCATCTCAACAGAGACAGCACAAGCAGGTTAGAGAAAGCTGGCTGGTGAAATGAAGTGATCCCTGTAACTTAGGACCACATTGCTTGACTAAAATGATAGCAAATGTGAAAGATTACTTAGTATCAGTAAAGCATTTGACACCTACACATAAGCTATAAGAATTAATTATTTTAGAAGAATAAAATTCAGCCTCAACCGCCTCAAACCTCTTGCATACTCAGACATAAGTAGCCTCTTTGTTATATGTTCAGGGTAAAAACTTGGTAAGAAATTTGAAAAAGTTGATCAGAAACTTCTAAAAATATTATTTAAAAGCAAACTGGTGAACAATCAGGTGAGTAGATAACGATGGATCCAAGACTAGAAATCCTTCCTAACAAATAATCCACTTACACTGTGAGCAGTCTCTACCCACTTCCTTTAACCTGCAATAAGGGTGTTTTAAGAGCCCAGCTGGAAGTCGACTCAGATTACAGACAATACACAGCCATATCTTAAACTTACTATATCATTGAGCTCTCCTATCACCAAGGCACCTACATATACCCAGAGTTGATTTGGGAAACCTCTCTCTCCATGAAGCATTTTCATACTTCAAGTATTAATAATATTCAGCTTGCCTTGATTTTTTTTTTTTTTTAAAAAAGAGCTTTTGGGAATTTGCAAATCTGCTTTGCTTTAGTTTTCCTTTGAACTTCAATTAGGAAGGGAGACGCCCCTCCACACACACACACACATTTTTCACATCTTTTTGCATTCATTCAGCATTTGATTGAAGAGTTAATTCAGCTCCACTGAACAATGATAGATGTAATGAACAGAAAGGTCTTCCAACGTGAGAGATATTCTTCTCAATTCTTTCTGACAGGCAAGGGATGGTAAATAGACAAAACAGAGTCAAGCTAGGCAGCAAACTTGTAAAAAGAATGACTCTGGTAATGTACAAGGACAGCATGCACATCAATGAATACTTACATAAATGTCTGCACCATAAAATCCATCCTGGTATACAACACTGCAAGGATGCACACACAAAGAAAAACATCCATATTAGTGCATTTCCACATGCAAATGCCACCAACCCCTGCAGAGCTGAGGTTAGTCTTGTCACAAGAACAGAGGGAAGGGGAAGGAAGGCACTCTTCACATTGGTTAAGGAGGTTGGCAGTAATTATCAGAAGTGACACTGTCCCCAGTACATCCTCTTAGAAAGTGTGCCAAACACTTAGCCAAAGGGAGACAACGCACAGCAGGATTGGAAAAGACTTTTGGTAAGTCTTTGAGGGGCTTTTATTTGCCTTTTTTTTCCCCAGAAACCACATATTGGCACCATTTTTTTCTATAAAAATTTTCAGTGGGCCAATCCTACAATCAGTTTCAATGTATTAACAGAAAGCTAACTGTGAAAGCACGACATTCTTGTCCTGCAGTTATGCCGACCCTCTGAAATAAAGTGGGAATTCGCACTACTAAGATGGAAAGCGAAACAGCATAAGTTGATATGGGGAGAGGAGTGGGTGAAATAATTACGCTGTTGGTATTCTACCCACTGGGTCAAATCTCAATACCTCAGTGTACACAGAGGTGAGAGAATCCATAGGTGTTGGCTTGATGCACGTTTCCCATAGTGACAACAGGTCTGTTGAGAATGTCATGGTGTTATCAAGAAAAAAAAAAGTATCACCTTTCCTTACTTGGTCACTTTACAGCTTCAGTGAACATGCCAATGGTTCTGAGCTCCCCTGCAGTTGTGGTTGAATAAATTACTACTTCCCATCTCAAAAAAATGTGGTGCCATTCTACTGCTGCTAACAGTTCACCCAGAGACTGTTGTATTTCAGCTAAGATAAATCATCAGTGTAAACAGCGCAGATTTCAGATTCTAAACCCTTCAGGATAAATGACATGGTATGACAAACACAGTTTAAAAGATTACACTAAATAAAACTGGAACTACACAACAGTGGCCTACCAATTACACATGTTATGTAATTCCTGCAATTTTACATTCATTTGGCAGTTCTGCAACTCAAAAGGGGTATTTCCACTATCAGAATCAACCCAAGATGTTTCAAGAGCTAAATACGAGAGCACACAATAGGGGTTTTTTGCAACACTATTTTCAATTTAGCAATACTATTATCTAGGAATAATAGTTATTACCGGGTTGCTAGTCTTAGCTGTTTTGCAATTCCAACACGAATTTTCATGTCAGAAATATAAGTGATCTATTGAGGTCAATGACCGAAACCCACAGGGCTGAGCTGATATGTGTCTAAGTCAGAATCACTTGAGAAAATCATAAATATGCATACGTGCACACAAGCGACATGGATAAAACCACACTGATGATAAAAGTTGGCTATGGAGTAATAACCGCTGAAAACTCAGCTCCACTTAAATCAGAGTGTCTGCCATTTGTTTCAGTAAGGTCAGACCTTTACTCACTTATTTTTCTATTTATTACATCTGCAGAACAAAATATGCAAAGCCTGGCCTACACTGGCAGCTTTGGAAGAGCTTGTTATTTACATTACAGTGCACTTTGGTTTTGGTTTTGATATTCTGGCTGTTTTCAAACATCCCATGTTTTTCTTACACCTGTTTGCACGTAAGAAATAAAACATTCCACACGACTGTGAGGTAGGAGCACACGATCATGAGCAACACGGAAGGACTTTGATGAGGTGGATATACAAATCATACTAAGTTTCCTGACGATGAAGAGCCCTCAGCCAAGCCCCTCAGTTCCTCATGTCCCTGTGCCACTCCTGCTGGGACACTGTGTTGGGGGAAGGGGGTTTAGCTTCTGTCTCTAACCATCTAACTGCGCTTTAAGAGGCAATAAACTCCATTTTCAAACCTGTGATGGTAATTGGTAAGCCTTTACCTTCAAGCCAAAAGCTGTTCCATCTTACTACTACCTGTTCTCTTGAGAGGGGGCAAGGCGAGCACAGCAGGGTGAGGGGCTGGCCCCACCACAGCACATTAAAACACTCCCCTCTCAATTACTATTCAACATCACTACTCACAAAATAATGCAGAATGAGAGACACTGTGTCAGCAAGAGGACCTTTTCTCTTCCTCCTCTTGGTGATCTGAGGATATATGGGGAAGATGAACAGGGGCAGATAAGGTTTTCATTACTAAGTGCAGCGGGCTGTAATCCCGGACAGGTTCCTTCATCCACCTTAGTCTTCCTTTTACACAGAACGCTCAGTCATGCACAGACAGAAACTTCTTTTGAATTCTAAAGACACAATCACTTGATAAAAATGTACCTAGCACTAAAATGAGACACACAGGCATAATTACATAAATAAACATAGGCACTATTAAGACGAAGTGACAGAATCAGGCATATGAGTGTAACAGCCTCAAGCAGGACTTGCACTACCAAAAAACCATCAGCTGATTTTATCTTATTGCCTCCCTTTGGTCCTGGATTATGATAGTGATGTCAAATAAAACCCCTTCTTCTTCTCCTGAAGTTTGAAGAAAAGTAATTCTTCACACTTCCATAGATTTTACAGGGAATATTTCCTCTTTTCACTGTCCTTGTCATTCATTGACTCTTCTGGCTAAATTTTACCAATGGGGTGCAATGTGTTTTCTAACAGCACCCTTCATCCAAAGGACAAAGTGTAAAACACCAAGAACTAGGTTTGGCTCTTGCACTTTTCTTTCTTTCTTTCAGTATATCATTTTCTAAAGGGTAATTTCCTTGGCTTATCTCCCCTTCTCCTCTCTGAAGCTGCAGCAGAAAGCAGATGATATGCCTTGAGCATGGGAGGAGACTGAAGGGATCGCACAGGGACCCTTCTCACCACAGCTCCTTTCACACTTTATATTAAAAAACATTGTCTTGCCACACAGATAAATCATGCTCCTTGTAAACCAACGCAGGGCCTTCAAATAGCCACATTATGAAATCTGAATTACTTCACCCAGGAATAGATGATATGTTAATGTGCTACCTGGGGGCATTAAAAAAGCACACCAAATTCAGGGGATTTGTTCAGTTGTATTTTATAATTTTACTGTGCTAAGGAAAACTCAGAGAAGTGAGAAGTCTTGATTTAATAAGTATCCAAATAACATCATATGTGGCAACCATTTCCTAAAATTATTTTTCTATAAATATGAAACTCTTTCCCCACCAGGTATCATACCTCTAACTTTCATGGGTCGAGCTCTTTCATTTAAGTCTCTGTGTCTTATAATCATTTTTGCAACTCTATTAAGACAAACTCTTTCCTAGTTTAGATTCCATCTTTATAATATCCTGGGAGGACTACATCTGTCTTCATTCTAATTTCCTGCCCTCACCTTTCAAAAGGATTGAGTTGAATAATCTATCAGTGACATAAAAACACAGCTCCTGACTGCACAACCCTTGGTTGAGTCACTTCATAGCAGGTAAGTGCCTGTGGCCCTCAAACACACACAGTGACGGACTCAGGGTAACAAATGGGAATTATAGTCAAGATTTCCTTCCTTGCAACAGGAATCAACAGCACCTCTCCACCACAACCAAAAGAAAGCAGCTGAGGAACAAAAGTTCTCTTTCCACCTTCCCTACACATTATACAGCTCTTGGTCTGGAAATCCCCTTTTACATGACACCTTTCACATGAAGCCTTCATGAAACAAATGAGAGAAGAGAAGCAGCTACAGCCCCATTTAAACCAAATGCTGACAATTAAAGCAGCACCTTTCAACACTAGAATATTTTCCCTGTTGTAAACAGAGAACTGAAGCTCTTGCATGAAGCAGTTTCAACTTTTTAGACTGTTCTCTAATCCCAGGGTTTTATTTTTCTAGTTTCAACACTTTCTGCCACGAACAAGTTACATTATCTGCTTTGGAAAATTAATTGAGGGCACTGCTGCAGAGAACAAAGCTGGCAGACATAAATCACTACACGCTGGCAGAAGAACATTGTTTGTTCTAACAAATGCACAGAGTCCAAAGTAGGAGGAAGTTTCTGTGAGCCCAATATACTGGGAAAAACACATAACTAGCAGAGCTGATGTAGTAGCACAGACTAATAATCCTTCTTTCTTAAACTCAGAATAAGTATTGGAAATAAAGCTGGTTTGTTTGTTTGTGTTTTCATTTTCAACCGCTTAGACTGCAGCACTTGGAAACATTTATTTTAACAAGGGGAACAATTTCTGAATAGTCTGTGTTACTTCTACTCCACACTCTTCACAATTTTATTTAGGGGTGGGGGATTTTTTTTTTAATTCTTCTTTTTAAAGAGAGAAAAGCCTATTCCTCTCCCCTGTTTTCCCAGGAAAGACACCAGAAGCGGAGATATGGACTGGAATATGTGTTAGCTTCAAGAGAACTGAAAGGAGCAGAGAGGAAATGTGAACACAAAGCCATCACACAACCTAAACTTGTGAAGAACTTGAAGCAAATGATGCTGGAACAGAAATTTTACTAACCCTACTACCTACTCCTTCTATCGGATGTACAGGGACACTGGGTTTTCTTGACAGCAGATTAAAGGTGGAGCTTCATATTCACCTTGTTTTACTGTTTGGTGAACCAATTTCGAGGATGCTGACTGACACCCTAGTTGCTACAGAGGCCAAAAGCAACTCCAGGTATTCAAATCAGTTAACCTGCTTCCAGTAGTTTGTCCAAGGGAACAAAAATCCCAAATCTGCCACAGGAGTACCTTTAATAGCCAAGACAACATCCTCCTGTAGGGCCAGGCTCTGATTGCTGTTCTCCACTCATGTCATACACAATATGACCATTCTCAGGGTCAAGGCTGAGCTCTCCATGCAATGCAGACCTCCAAACTCTGAATTTCAGCGTTCACTATTCTCACAGAAACAAGGCTTTACTCCCTCATTTCAGTGTCAGTGGGGTTTTATGGCACATAAATGAATTATACATCTGCAGTTATGAGTAAGCTGCACATTTCAAGGTATTTCAAGGCATTAGAGAGCATGCCACAGGTGCTACAAGTGAAGTGTTTTCCATGAGCTAATAAACAAGATGCTATCTCAAGGAACGAGTGAAATGCCTCACTCGTAAGTAAAGGATCCATTAATTACTGAGGTGGTGCTATTTAACTCATGAGCAGCGATTTCATTTTTACATCATTTCCTACCTTGGTCAAAAAGAGTCCCCAAGAGAAGGTCACAGTCAGCATCAAAGAGGACACCAACGACCAAGAACAACTACAGAGTGCAGGAGACTCACTAGAAGGCACCTGCTGGAGAGCAGGGACTCTCGGGGGGCTGAGAGCAGCACCAGAGAGCAGCCTGAGGAACACACCCTCTTAGCTGTACAGCTGATTTTCAGCTTCGAAGCCAAAGAACTCCGTTTCAGTTCCAAAACAATGTAATACAAACAAGGAAGTGGGAAGGAGATTATTTCACATCAGGTATTATATTTTTGTTGCAGCGATAAGATTCCTAAGGTTAATGAAATAAAAAAAGGCAATTTCAAACTTCAGCTTTATATTTTACAATTCTATGCAGGTTGTTTCTTGAAAAGAAAACCAATATTTTTCTAACTAAATATTGGTGGAATTTACTGTAAATTTATAATTAAAATTATATAAGTCATTATAGAAAATATGTGTTTGGGGATTTTTTAAAATGATTGAACATCCTCGAGTATGAAACTGTTTGCTTGGCTGTAAGACTGGACTCCTTCCTTTGGTGAAAAATGAGAAATTGTTACTAAATTAATTGCAAAACAGCAATAAAAGCTTTTTCCATTTTTCTTAGGAACAAATGATATTCCAAGTTGTTTGCTTCCTTCCCTAAGTTGATTCATTCCCTGTGATCTCTCTATTATCCCTGTAATTCTCTGACTCCTACTCCCATTGTGTCTGAAAACCACAATCTTATAACTTATTTCCACTGATTAAGGATTTTTTTCTGATGAAAATGTCTTTTTGCTTCCTTAATAGCTCAGATGACATAATGCGTGAGCACAGAACGAAGTCTCACCAAGCAGCTCCAAACTGCACGGCGGCATCAGTGAAGTCACCAGCACAAGATCTGACGTACCAGGCAAAGAAATTATATCAGAATAAAGCCTTATTGATCCAACCGTGGGTCAGTGCAACAGAGAGGAGCATCACTCCTGCACTGATCCACTAATTAAGGAAGTGAGCAGATCTGGGCTCTGCATCAGAAAGCTGGGCCTTAGTAAAAGGTGGACGGAGAAAATTAAGCCTGACTAATAACTAAACTAAGACCTACCTGCACTAAGACAGGGCTTAGTAACTGAAAACCTTTGCAGAGTCAAATTCTGTCAGACCGGGAAGGCAAGCCCAGACTGCCAGGGGTTCGTCTCCGACAGCTGGGAGCCCTCAGAGCAAGGAGAAGACCTGACTCCTGAGGGATGCTCCCTTACACATCTAAATTACTGCCTAAGGAAGCTGAAAGTACAGGACAATTACAGGAGAATATAACATGTGCGACACTTGGAAATTTAACTCTTTCTGCTGAGCCACTGTACTGAGCAAACCACAAAGACCTGCAGGCCACATGTGGCCTCTTCAATTAAGGCCAATTTCAGTTACTTACTGGCCAGAAAGTATTTACTCATTTTACAAATACTAACCAAAGAAGTACTGTCGGATTCAAAACCTGTATCGCATACAGCTGGTAGGTATTTTTTTATATAACTTTATGACTTGGCATTAAACTTAGCTGTGATGTCAATGACATCATGGAACTGGCACTGACCCCTCTTGCTATCTCACTACATATTGCACTTTATGTTCCAATTTAAGAATTTATTTTTAAATGAGGTAGAGACAGAGAATCCACTTGGTAGCTGAGACATTGCGATTGAAATCCGAATGTAGGACATTCTAAGCTCGCTCCCATCATTGCCATTTACAATACCTTGATTAATTCTCAACGAGAGTCTGGGCAGCAGTAGAATAACTTTGGTGGGACACCATCCTTGCCTGAAGGTAACTCAGGCAACCTTCAGAAAACACAGTGTCTTCCTCCAGTAGTGGAGGAAGCCTGTCTCAAATATCCCTCCAAACTTAGTCCAAAGGCCGACTGATGAGATCAGCCAACCTGTCTAAGGCATGGAGCAGGAGGCCAGGAGGCTCTGCTGCCAGGTCCTCTCCCAGGGGATATTCCCTGTGGGAGCAGAGCAGCTCCTCCTCAATGGCATCTTAGCGTGGGCAGAGAGAGACAGGGATCACCTTCACTTGCTGCCTGTGCCAACCCTTCCCGACCCCTTCTCAGAAAGATCCACATAGAGGTGGCAGCAAATCTACTTCAAATTTTTATGATGAAATGCTACTCTGGCCTGAGATCTGCTAGGTTACCTGATTTTCCACATTTCCCAATTTCTCAACAGCTGAAAATCTTTTGCCAGTGTTAGTAGGGTTTCTAAATATCACGTGCAGCATACAAAGCCATTCTGTGTCAGACTTTGCAGGAGATTTTGTTTCTTCCTTCTTTCCCTCAAAAATATACCTAAACCCCCAATCATCTCCTGACAAAGATGAGTGAGTTTCTAGAAATTACTACCATGAATTCCTCTCCTTTGTTCCTTAGTTTGCTACTTTAATAAATGCAGGTCCACTGACAGGGAAATCTTCAGGTATTTTTAAGCAAACATACTCAAAACTCATGGCCCTGAGAGAAGCACCCCAGACTTCTGCTGTGGCAAAGATGGCAACTAGAAAAACTAGACAAACTGCAATTAAAAAAGGGAAATAAAAACCACAGCACTAAGCCTTCAGGTCCAGAGACAACTTTCAGTAGACCATTTGAAGAAAAAGGAGTTAACTTGATACAACCTCCTTAATAACCAGATGTTTGCAATCATCAAAAATATATCTCTGAGCCGAAACAATTTCTCTGTTCCAAAGCATTCCCCTTTCTAAGAGCATTTACATAACAATATGTGACATCTGAAATGCTTAAGGCCACCAAGCATGGCAGTACAAATTACAGTCATTTTTCAACGCCCCGTGCGAGGTGCAGCCCGGGCAGCACCGGGGCCAGTGTCGGCGGTGAGACACGACCCACATGCACCATAGCCGACAGAAAAAAAGGGAATACAGCCCTCTGAAATCCATGCTAAAAAGACCCGGGAAGCTGAGCCGAGCTCCTTACCCGCCGTAGGCTGGAATAGGAGGAGGGGGAGCTGCTGCGCGAAACGTGTTGTACACCGTGCGACCTCGGCCTCGTAGGTGGGCACCTCTGTAAGCAGCAGCTGCAGTCGCAGCAGGGTAGGGAAATCCTGGCACTGCAGGGGGGAAAAAGAGGAATTAATGTGTCATATTCAGGTGCAGTGTTCTGAAACAAGCAGCATGTTTATGCTTATTACCTGTAACCGGACGAGGGAGTCACCAAGTAAGTAATTAGCCCCTTAACTTTTTGGGTTTCACACAAAAGCTTTGTGTGCCAACAGGACGAACCGGGAATTTGGACGCAATATCATAGGTGGCTCTCGGTTCTTAGAAGACACCATCGAAAAGAATGGTGGCTGGTTCAGCCAACACCGCTACCAGGAGACTCCCGAGGTCCAAGTTCAGGCTCACGTTTACAAGGTCAGAGACATTTGCATCGTATCACTGGATGCGTCTTCAAAAGTCAGACCTGTTTTGAGTGGGGGTGAGACAGTGAACACTCAGGTGACCTCAAGTCATCTAAATTATCCAGGGATTTTGCCAATTGAACAGAGCTCTGCTTTTGTTCGTGAGCTGATTATTAACTGGGTCTTAATTGTGTAACCACAGAAAGAAGGAGTTTGCCGTCTCTTTTCTCCTTTTGGGGGTTGCACCAAAGTCCTAACGGGACCTTTCATTCCTTCAAAGGCAAGAGTTGCATAGTTCAGAAATATCGGTCCGAATCCAGACAATATTCAGACCCAATTGAAACAATTTAAGCATAAAACAAAGCAATTAAATCAGACATTTTTATATTGTCATTGCAACTAAGTATAACCATTAATTACCATTCCATGTGAGATTTACAGTATTTTAATCAGAAATTGAACAGCAATACAGTATTACTTGGAGAGTGGTCTTTTTCTGTAAAATGTCTGTAAAACTTCTCTTCATAAGCTTTTTATTGGGAAAAAAAAACAAACAAAACCCAAACCAAGCCACCAAACTTTACACTTTTCTTTCTCTGCTATTTCTTTTAACCAATACTTCATTACTCCTGCGTATAGATATTGCTTGTCAATGTTAGAACAGGTATTTCTTGACTGAATGAATCAGTGAGACAGATAAAATCAAATCCAGCTCTGTTGGCACTCAGCTTGCACCAATTGGGCTTCACTATGTTGAATGTTTTTCCAATATATAAATAAAGAGATAAAAGAAACAAACATTGCTTAGCAAAGCCTTAATAAGAAGCAAGTAAATGGCAATAATGATGTATAAAACACTGAAAAAAAGAATTGATTTCAATCCTCATTTGTCTTTGATCTGCTTAGGCATTAAATTTTAAAAGAAGCCTCGAATTTGAAAAAGAGCAAATGAAAAAGTCCCAACTTGTAGGCCTTGCTGGCTGAACAGGTACAGGCAAAGAGTGTCATTACAGTGACTTCCCCCACTGCCTTACTGCTGTGCCTGGGGGGGCTGTGCCGGGTCCTTCTCACTGACAGAAGGGTTGGACAGTAATTCTGCAGAGATTTACACGCCTGGGATCCAACACAAACCAACCCTACGGCATGACAAATAAATTAAACTGTCATAAAAAGTGCAAATTCCTCTCTCTCTGTAAAACGAATGTGTGTCAAAGTCAGCACGATGAACTTGCAGAACTCATTATACTGTTGATAACTTTGCAAGCAACTGCTTTTAAGTGTTAAAGAAATAGGAAGAGAAGGGCTTTTTTTGAGAAAAAACCCAAATATAGACCATATACATGAAATGTGGATGCTCTAAGCAGTTGTGCATATTCAACAACAGAGATGCCTCTGTGAAAGCACAAGCTCCTCATGTGGTTTGTCAGCATTTCTCCCTTGGAACTGTACCATTCAATCCAGCTCTTTATTCTTCACGGTGGTCACACCCTGGGAAGAACTCTAAAAAGGGCCACTGACCTCAAATCTTTGACAGTGAACGCTCTGTACAAAGAAACGTCACTGGAAAAGCAGAGTGCCCCAACAATGAATGGGGCAAAAAGAAAATGAAATAGATATATATTAAAAAACTACATTTTTATGAGAAGGAAGCCTTTCTCTTGTGACAGGCGAGACAAAGCAAGAGAACACAGGTAGCAGGAAGAGTCACTTGGCCCCTAAGTGTTTACAAATCCAAACCCTGTAATGGTGGCTCAGCATTCATGGGAGTTCCTAAGACAAGGCAGGGATTCCTGCCATTTTCAAAGGATCTGCAACCCAGAGGTAAGTTAGAATGCAAGGCCTCGATAATATAATGCTTTTGCTATGCTTGCCTTGCATTCTCTGCTTAACAAAGACACGGAGCATAAAATGGCTAAGTAAAGCAGAGCACTAAAAAAGCTTGTTGAAGCAATTAGTACAAGGCAGATCTACCAGGGAGATTTGCAGAGGAAGAGGATCAGATGTGATGGAAAGCAATGAGTTTAGGCATAACCAAAACTCATGTCCCAAAAACTCACTTCGGTCCACCTGAAAATCAGAGTATCTGAAAACATGCCTGCTATTTACAGGTAGTAACACTAAAGATTAAGCTTAAGAGGTAAAATAATCAACAAGTTTTGTCACCCTAGATTTGAGTCCACAAAAAATCATTATCTACTTCAGCCCAGCTGAGCAATCAGATGGTTAGGAATATGTAATAACCACAGAACTTATCTTGCTACCAACTTTTTAATATCCTCACCCCAAAATAACAGGCAGAAGTGGCACCATTAGAACACAACTGAAGAATGGACTTCATAAAAACAGTTTCATGAAAAGGGCTGTCCCATCAGGAAGCATTAAATGCTATTAACCAGTCCCAAAAGTAATGAATAAACTAGCCAGGAGGGGTAAAGATTTTAATGACTTACAGTTTGTAGGTCAACCTTCCTTAGTGCCTGAGTGCCAAACTGCTGCAACTCAGTCAGTGCAAATACTATCATAATGGGCTTGGAAATGTGTTTGGCTCTCAGCAGGCAAGCACCTGAGCCCACTGCTAAGCAAAAGTGGATTAAACTCATCAAAGTCATTTGATGACTGGAATTCTTCTGATCTGGGACAGACAAAAGGCAGATTTCTCCAAATGCACATCGATGATACGAGGTGGTAACAGGAGGTTAAAAAAAAGGAGGAAGACTTTTCTAAGGACAATATGTAATCAAACATCAAGCTACAGAAATAGTTTACGTTTTCACCTAATAGCCCCATGATTTCTGTAGTTATTCATTCAGCTCTTCAAATATGAATGAGGCTACAAGAGCAACCACGAAAATTCAGTTCCCAAAGCTGAGCTGCAATTTTACTTTTTCAAATTAAAAAAATCAGAGAATAAGAAATATGCTGCAGAAGAGCTTGGCTTTGCTTAATACAATTATCCAACAGCATATAAATCATCACCTACTACAGCCTAAATGAATTTTTTTTAGGAACATTATGTTGCTAAGATTCCTTCTGGAAACTTATTTGTTCTATTTTTACACTTGAAAGGATAAAATTCAAAATGTATTATTACAATAAATATTGTCTAAAAGGTTCTCCCTTCCTACACTTTGCAAACATGCAAAGACTGCCAGGACACCTCCTTCAGCAAACTTCAGTTTAGATCTCAAACACGAAATCAGGTCAGCAAATCACAACATTTAAGCAAATAAAAAAGCCCTTGGAATTAAGAGGACTCACGTTGGTATATCAGTAAAATTTAGGTAACAAACAATTTTATAGCAAAAGCAAATATGAGCATGAGAAACTAAATCTTTGTGCTCACAGGATTAAATTTAATCAAATCTTAATTTGTCCCAGAAGATGTAACAGAAGCACTTGTTTTACTAATTTTGCCTTAAACGCACATGACACGGAGGTGCACTTTTAGGCACGTATCTCAGCACAGGCCTGGGAAAACAAAGGCTGAAGGAACAATGACACAGCCTGAGTTCCCAAAAAGAGGGATATAACCTGGCAAAAAAAAAAAAAAATTAAAAAAAATACTTAAGGGTTACACACGGTATATTAAAGTTTTAAAGCTTAGGGATAGATGAAAGAGCAGCAGATGCAAAAAACAACAGGGGGCAGATTTTGTATCAAAGCCATAAAAATATAGAGCCATTTTAATGGGCAATTATTCTTCCCGTTTGTGCTGTGCTTTGCATTTGTATGAGAGTGCCATATGCCCCAAGAAAGGTGTGCATCAAAACGGGCGAGCAAAGTCCTCTCCTCACTCCTTTGCACAAACCAGGGGGTCATCTGCCAGCAAGGGCGTGCAAATGTTTTATGGTGAGGAATTTTCATGTTGCATCGTGTTTGCATCAGTTCATAGCCAATTTACTGCAGCACAGTTTAACTGCTAGAAAGGCAGGGAGACACATTTACATTATTCCCAGAGTTCAGGAGCATCCCCGTCGAGGAAACACAATAAATTAAAACCAAAGAGATATAATGGGCAACACGCTGAGAAAGGCTAAGCAGAATAATCTACATGATATTATCTGAGATTGCAGGACCAGAATCAGCAGCTTATCCCAATGTATGCTGTGTTCTCCCTTCTCTGTAATAAGTATTATTAAGTGGCATTCTCTAAAAGAATTATAAACACTGTGTCAAAGAGAATGTGTGCATTTAAACACACAGACCAAAGCACACTGCAAGCAAAATGTAAGCTCTGGTACTACAGATTTCAACATAAAAAGGCATTAAAATTACATATACATATATATACAAACACACACTTAAAATTTCGGGGTAAAAGAAAGCCTGTAGAAAGTTCACAGTGTTTAAAATTAGCAGGCTGAAAGTACATTTCTTCACCTGTCACTTCTTGGAGATGATTTTCCTTAGGATCTACTTGTGAATTAACTGAATTCAAAGGAAATTTGCCATATATTTTATATATACATATCTCAAACACAGTCACAACTGGTCATTTCTTTTTCATTCTTTCCCAATCTATTTTTTGAAACATACTTCAAATTATAGAACAATTATTTCCTTACTATTGTAGAAAACTAGATGTCAGTATTATGCACTGTTGTTTAGGAACGAATAAATCTGCATTTTGGAGAAACCCTTACTTATAGGGGACACTCATTTGAAATGCATTAAAAAGGCAAACAAAAATCTCTAATTAATGTACAAGTCTAATCACCATTCTCCACATGGAAGAGTAATTTTTCACTGTTCATTTGCTCAGTGTAATCTCAAAACTGACATAACAGAAAAGCAATGGCCTATAAATCTGCTCTCATTTGTTTCTTTAATATTCATATTCCATTGAACTACAGCTGCTTGTTGCTGCAGTCTATTACAACATGCAAAACTGTCGATAAAAATATTATGAAAGGCAAGATGTGTTTCTTCATGGCTCTGTGTGCCATTTATTTGGGAGAAAATAACAACAAATGACTCCTGGATTGTCCCCGAGTTTGCTGCACGCTGGGCGATTAGTGATTAATTACCTTGCTGCTAATTGACACGGCACAAGGAAATCGACACAGCTCTGATTAATTAACTTTTTTATGCGAGACAGTTACTTACAAAACACTGCACACTGTAATTGAATCCCTTTACACAACACTACTGCATTAAGTTTCTCTTCCAATCCAAATCAGCGCCAAATTTCGCACAAATTTGGTGCAACTTTTTAAACTGAGTTATATGTAAATATTTCTAGAAAAGAAAAATACTATTTTCAACTATTTCAGCCTCAGATGTGAAAAATCAGAGTTTTAGTTTTATCCATATGAAATCACCAACATAATGAAATGCACTCAAAAAACATACATTAAATACTTCAGTAAAAAGCACCCTCCTATTTAATGTGCTTATTCTTATGATCAGTTACAGGAAGACACTTGACTATTCCAACAAAACTTTGCATTTGTTATCCTCCACTTAAAACTGTTTTCAGATCTAACTGATCTATTATTTCAACAATGACTTGCATATACTGATTCCACATTTGTCTTGTAATTATTTTAAGTGTATATAAGGAATTATTCTTTCTCTCTGCCTGCTTTTGTTTCAACCCTTCTGTACCTGTGGAATTACTTATGGTGTGCTTGATATCAAAATTAGGGTACTGCCTTGCTGAAATTACAAACAGTTGAGGTATAAAGAAGACTTTTCACAAAAGCAATTACTAATAAATAAGGAAAAGCTCAGTAGGTAAAAACAAAGCACCAAGGCCATAAAGGAAAAGAAACAGCAGAAATCAGAGAAGACACATTTGATCTGAAATTAAAGAACAATCCTCAAATATAGATGATCAAAGTGATCAATATCTTGTCTCGTGCCCTTGGCTGTTGGACATCTCCAAGTCCCAATCAAATGGGAAAAATCCCCTGTGCCCAGCTAAACACCATTTGTGAGGCAAAGGAAAAGGCCATGGCTGGGGAAGGCTGGATGGAAAAGTAGCAGTGCTGTAAGGAGATGACAAAATTAAGTTATTTGCATGTTTATGAAAGTGAGTTGTGCAGTGACAAGAAACACTGTTTAGATGCCACCAGGATTTCTCCAAATATTAAACTGCAAAAAGAGCATTGTCAGAATGCTGTCGCGTTGGGAACAATTTAGGCAGGAAGCAATAGAGGAAAAACCCAGCTGTTAACCTAATCCAAGCCATAATGGAAAAAGGTGTCAAAACAAAGAATTGCACCTGTGAAGTAATAGAGCTACTAAAAATGTTAATGCCTCAAAAGTACTTACTAACTGTGAAATTCAGGGGGAATTGTGCTGTACACAGCACGGTTCTGAGAGCCACGATTCAATAACAACCATCCCAAAATACACAAAGAGTGACACCGAAGGACATGTTTATTTGAAACCAAATCTTACAGGCCAAGCTGAAAAGCACAAAATTAAGAGCTTGCTATCCGAGAGACAGAGTGTTTTGAGACTCGCGGTCAGCTCCGTGTGCCTGCTACTGAAAATGAGTAACAGCCTGCAGAAAGCAGAGCTCGGAGGGACATCAGCGGCCTCGCTGTGGGGCTCTGCACAGAGGGTCTGATGGAACTGCAGCACACATCATCACGCAAGGCAATTCCAAACGCAACCCTCACTGGTCAGCTGCACGCTGAGAGCACTGGGTCCAGACCATCTTCTTGCACAAGTGGTGCCACTTGCCAGGTGCCAAACGTCCATCAAGAGAAAAACACCGAGTTCAGGCGCCTGAGCTGCTCGACCGTGCTTGGCCACACACCATTTTTAGTGGTGGAACTAAAGGACAGAGACGTTCCCCCCAATTTCCCAGTGGAAATGTAAGGCCCCTCTTTCATCTGCCACGCCCCAGATGGGAGATTGGCTGTAAGTGGAAAAGCCACGCCAGTGACACACAATTTGGGATGTGTGTCTTTCCAAAGCTCTCCAGCCTGCTGGTTCAGACACACTGCCCACACTAACAGAGGAGTGAGGGCAAACAGCAAGGCCAGTACAAACAGAACTGGGGGAGGGAAATGAAACCCGTTTACAGATTTTGGATAACTACAACACACTTTACTGATGCCTTATCAGTACCCATTTAAAATACAGATAGAAAGAAGGTAAACTGAGAGTTATCCTGAAAACAGTTAGAGAAAGACAATATCTAGTGGTACAGAACACCAAAAATGTGGCAACAAGACTTTCAGGGAGTGCTACCAAAAGAACCCCAAAGAAGTTCACTTGACAGTTAAAAATAGGCTGATCCTTAAATCAAGAATATAACATAATAAATATGAACATTGAGTAAAAACTCAATTTTGTTAATTTTTTACTATCTTTATAACTATTTGGCTTGGAAGGCAGTGGGGTTATCCTGCACCCAGAGGTGTGTGACTCTGTTCAAAGCAAGGTCCAATGCAATAGGCCAAAACAATGTCTAAAAACCTAAATATATTTTAAAAGAGATGACATCAATATTTCTCTCTGGAAGTGATAAATGATTTTTCAGTCTTTTACACTTCTATACATGGCGGGGGGAGGCTATGGAAACCTTCCTACTTACTATTGGTATCTTCTTTATGTAAACTTCCAATTAAACCCACTGTATTTAACACACAAACAGGAAGGGCACTTCGCACATTACTCATGGATACTACCAGGTGATTCTCTTCACTTCATAAATAAAGGCAATTAATTAATTCACTAAGCACATTAAAAGATAGCTTGACCCCTAAATGCTCAGAAATAAGGTGTTTTTGTAGCCTGGAAATTATATATGTGATTGCTCTACTCAAAAGCACGGACACTTCCCTCAGGGCAGGATTTCTGCTCTCTCCTCCACGAACCACAGTCCTGCAAAGGGTTAAGCTGCTCAACCACAGACTCCTGTGCAGAGGTGCTCTACCTGTTTCCTCTGAAGCAATAAAAAGGCAGACAAAACCACCCCCGTGTAAACACAACCTACTAATACATATTTTATCAGTGATGAAGTGATCTGCCATTCCAATTTAGCTTAAGAGAAAACAGGCCAATTAAAAATTTAGTTTGCAGAACCTTTTCACATTTAATTCAGGAATACTGTAGCACTGGCAAATTATTTATACCACATGAACGCTCATTTTTTTTAAACTGTTCCTGACCCATATTCTAATTCTAAATGGCAAGCCTGCTAAACAGTTTCTCCCTTACCGATAACAGCAACATTGCAGCGCAGGAATTAAGAAAAACTACACCAATAAAATCAGAACAAATTAATCACTGATGTCATAACGATATTTGGCCGGTTGGATTGAATGTGGTCAATCCTGTCTCGCACACAAAACCCAGAGAAGGACATCCAAAGGCCAGGAGCACCTGCACTGCAGCTGCTGGGAGTCTCGGGATAATATTATAGGAAAACTACCATCATTACAATATAATTTTCAGGCAATTGCATGTGTGCAACAGATTAAACCTGACAAAAATCAACTGGCTCGAGGTTTCTAAACCAAATGCTTCCACTAATGATTTGGCTCAGAAGAGCGCTTTGAATCACCTTTGGAAAAATTCTATTTTCCCTGTGTAATCTTCCTGGTATTGAAAATATCCTAGAACATAATAGAAATGTCAAAGGTCTGACTTCAATCCATTAGTAATGCCACCGAAAAATAAAACCTGAAATGTCTTCAGTGAAACAAGAAACATGAAAAGAACCTCATGCAGCATTTTTTAGGGAGTTTACAGATATTCCTAAGCCAAGCAGCCTACTTCTAAGCAAGGATATTCCACAGACAGCTTTGACTTAATTTTCATTTCTGTAGCACAATGAGTCCTCAAATAGGCCAAATTCTACTATTGCATGTGGAATTCATACTTGGTATTTATGATTTTCCTTATTTTATTCTGTGGCTATCAACAAGATCCTGAACTATCCTCCACCTATGAACTAAAACAAAGCGCTCACAGGAAAAAAAAAGTCTTTTTAAAACTAGTCCACATGCCTGTTATACATAGGTGTTGATACATTTTTAAGAGAGAACATATATAAAAAAATAATATTCCTGTATCATGTAATTAATCCTTCAAGGTTATGCTAAAGGTTTCCCTTCTCTCTCCTTGCCTAACTTTGGATTAGTAGGATTGTTTAGGAACATTTCAAACATCTGCTCGGTTTTCCTGATTTGCTTTTAAAAGAACTTCAGCATTAAAAAATATTCCCTGTCAAAAATCTTACAGGACCGAGGGTTTCCAGGGAGTTTTCCAAAAAGAACTGCCTCCCCGCCTTTCAAAAACATCTCATCTTTGCCTTGTAGTTTCCTGGTTGCTCATAAGCTAAAATCCCAGGGCAACATAGTTTATTGTTTTAATATCTGCCTGACGCGGAGCAAAAGGATCCTCTGGTGAGCGCTTATCTGTCATATGTACTTCTGTGAAAGGAATATCAAGACAAATAAGATGTTCCAGGGCATATCATGGGATTAGGAGTTTGGCACTGACTGAACTCTGTTTAAAAATAGTTGAAACGACAAACACAAAAAAACCCAAACATCTACGCTGGTATTTTGAGGACGCGAGCTCGAAGAGCGTTGGGTTTTAAATGTTTTAATTATAAAGGGTTTATGCTGTTTTAGCGTGAATAGAAAATGAATGTTCAAGTCCGTAAATGGGACAAACAAGATGAGAGGGGAAAAAATATTCCTAATTCAAACAGTTAAAACAATAAAATTCTATTCTAATGATACAATGGACTGTGAACTTACTTTGTATTAATTAAGCTCATTGTAATGGCATTTTCTATATTGAAATGAATAAGCAGTGATCTGGAAATTCATTTAGACCATTAGGTTAATTGCAGAAACCGATGGAAGTTTTATCAGACAATTACAATTAAAGAACACGAACAATGTGGGACAGATTTATAAGCATTTGTACCACCTCAATCATTTTTTCCACCACCACTTCTTCCAAAATTTTAATCAATAGATCAATTAAAAAATGGGCCATCAACTTCATTTGCCCTTGAGTATGATAGATTAAAATGAATTAATATTGGATTCCTGCGTTTTCCTATTTTTCTTCTTTTAATTCTATCAGTTGATTGCAGTATGAAAGATTTATTTAGGAGCTGATGAGCACACTTACTGAAGATGAAACAAGTCTAACATTTAGAAAATCTAAGCCAAAACTGACTGCAGTTTCAAATGTACTCATTGAAGTCAAGGCAAAATTCTCTTTTATGGGCACATTAAACTTTTGGGAAATAGGGGCATTTATCATTCTGAATAAAGGCATGCAGCAACCTAAATTATCTTATCATACCTGTCAGCTACTCAGTCCAGAGATCTGTCCCTTCTAATACATGCCCAGAAAAACCCACCGGTAGCTCCAAACCTGGTAACTCAACTACCTTTATGCTTACTGGGAGCTAAAATAAAGCCTCCAAGTTTCCAAGATCAAAGTCCTGACTTCGAGAGTCAAAAACATTTAGCTGCCTTTGAACTTCCCTTTCAATCTTAAATTCCATCTCGCTGCCGTTGCCTTCCATGGGATGTGGGTGATGCACAGCTGTGAATTTGGGAGAAAAGGGATGCACACCTTTAGGCTGGGGCTGCCAGCGAGGGCTTGGTGAGCCCAGGAACACTCCTTAGTGAGCCCAGACCACACAGATTTCTCCTGACGTCTCCTTTTCCATGCCCCGACAGGGAAGGGGCAGGGAGGTTATCAAGTTGCAGAGCCAGGCTCTTCACCGAGGCACAGGGTGGGAAGGAAAGAGCCAACAAGCATGACTTGCGAGAAGAGAGGTTTCCACCATGAGGATGTTCAAGCCCTGGAACAGGTGACCCAGGAACGTTGTGCTACCTCCATCCTTAGAAGGGCCCTGGTGCAGCCAGATCCTTCCAATCCAAGTTCCTTTGGCTCTCATGAACTTCTACTTCACTCAAATTTTCAGGCTCTTCTACATTATAGAAAAACAGGCACAAAAGAGTTTTTACAAGTCCTTTCAAAAATCCAGGTTTGTGCTCTTGCTTCTTTTGAGCCATACATACCCAGCCTTGTTCCTGTCCTTGGCAGAGCAGTGACATTCAGGGACAGAACTTTCATCTTCTTTTGAATCTTCCTTTTGTCCAGCAGAGTCTAAATATTCTTACAGATCCCACTCGTGTGTGGCTTCCACTTGGAAAACTTCCACAATTATTCTTGATGTATTTCTTATTTACCGGGCGATACAAATTTCTTCAGGGTTTTAAAACTTCCTGTGGAAGCAACTAGTCTAAAGAAGCGAGGGCAGTAAGAGACCGTCAGTCATGTGGAGCCAAAGTGTTTTATTTGCTAAGTTTCAGTGAGATAGGAGGGGCCTCCAGGAAGCTTCCAGCAAATGCTTACTCACTGGGATTTGGGGGCCTCTGACCGCTCCTGGCTGGGTAGAGCTCCTGCAACACTTGTCTGCATGAAGGTAACGATGCAGGATTTCGCTGAGATCTCTTGCATCACTTCTGTCCTCAGGATGCCAACGCCATGGCAATCTACAGCAGCCAAGGTGAGACCAGGAGTGTGCTCGCTGTGGTTGCCTCAGAAAATCAAAGAACCTGTCCCACCAAGGGATGTGAGCACATTGCCATGCTCAAACTCTGCCTTCCACAGAACAAATTATCTATTCCCACAATAGATGTGCAAATGAAAAGCTGATCCAGGTCCCATCTTCTTCTTCTTCAGCGTGCGGGAACAGATGAGGCATGAGAGACTATTGCTACTGATTTGTTCCACTGCTTGCAGAAGAAACAGCTCATTTCTTTCTGTATTATGCGAAGGGCCCCGAGTGATGGAAGGAAGCAGAGCCTTGTTTCCATCTCCTGACATATTCAGAGGTGTAACTAATCACTGTACTGGGAAATGTACAGTATGAGACACGAAATATATCCTGGAGAAATAAAATATCAGAAGGGAAAGAGCAGCTCTGAGAATTGTGCTCTGCTTTCTGGAGAGCCAAGGGGGTGAAAGCGTTCAGAGTCATCAGAGACTACAAGCGACCAGCACACGTAAAAACCAAAAAAGTTAAGTGAGAAATAAAGTTAGCCAAATTAGGAAAAATGTATTTTTCAACCACGTTTCAGTCCTTCATGCCTTAAAACTCAAGATCAAAAGATGAACATCAAGTTAGACAACAGCTTTAAAACAGACTATCCTCCAAATATCTGAAAATTTCTAACTGCCATTAGCATTTAATGATCTTCAGATATCTCAGATGGCTTCAAAATAATCTCAGCAGACTCTTTCCCCTCTGTTAAAACAGTTACAAATTTAAAATCTCTTAATTCTTACATTGTAAGCGATTCTAAAATATCACACAGTTACAATGTCAGCAGTAAGAGAATAAACGATTTAACAAATGATTCAAAAATGAAGACTGCAATATTGTTGTCTACCTGCAATGACGACAGTACAACTACTCATCCCACGGACACTAATGCTTCCTTATCAGTTATAATGTCAATGTTACAAATGTGCACAAAAAATGGAATACAGAAGATCTTTAAAATAATAAAAGAACTGAGACAGAAGTCAACCTTCATTTCTATTCCACTTTTAGCAGAATTTCCTATAGAAAGGAAACTATTTTGCATCTTTATTGAAAGTTTCGTAATAAGCAGACATAAAAAACCTAATTACAATCATTAGTAATTGTAGTCATTTTATGTTATTAGGAGTTGTGACCCTGTGGGGCAAACTGCATTTTGGCAAGATGAAATACTACACGTAAGAAAAGCAAAATCCTGCCTTGCATGCACAGAGATGCAACAAAAGTGTGGTCATTTCAACTGCAAGGGCTACAAGCAGTGCCTGTTATGAACCTGGGTGTTACACGCGGCCCAGTGGGAGGCCAGCAGGCAAAGCCTGTTCACTGGGGTACTTGGCATGACTGAAACCAAACAGGTGCTCGTCAGGATATCAGTATTCAAGGAGCACCGCTGCAAAATAAGATGTTTCAAAGGGATTGACTCATGAGACAACAGAAGCAGTGAAGAACAGAGCTCAGTGAGCTTGCAGTGAATCTCCAGGGATTGCATAGTACTGGGAATGCCGTGTGATGTAAACAGCAGCCCCACAAACAGATTTACTCAGTGATGTAATAGAAGCAACAGGGTAAACCTATGAAAGGGGTTTTTTGAAGTAATTTTCAGAAAATTAAAACAAACGCTGCCCCCTCTCCTCCAAAATAAGCTCCTTAACAGCAAGGTGAGTGAAACGTTTGGATCGCTTTCTGGGAAAACAGTTTCAGTCAAAGATTGGTATTTTGGTCAAGAAGGAATAGTGCACTAAAAGCATGCAAAAGGGAGCATTGATTCAAACAAGAAGCATTTAATCTGTGTTGCTACAAGGATTTAAAAAATCCACTCCTTTGCAAAGGTGGCATGGTAGAAAGTATTTTGGGGAGCACCTGGAAGCAAACGCAGATTTAAATGACAATTTAGCTTCCAATTTAAAACACGTGACATATTTTGTTAGGACACTATGCATTTATAGACTCTAGGCTGCTGAGTGGAGAGTGGATCCTGGAAAAGCAGCATCTCTAGGGATGACTTTGATAGGTTTGGACACCAGAAAACTACATGACTGTAGAGAGGATCACTATGAAACTCTTTTGTCCTCATTCCTGGTTTTCATTAAAATAAAATTAAATTATTTTACTAGTCTAGATAAGCTCTAAATAAAGTAGAACTGCACTCTAGCCTGAATGCAATCTTCAGAAAGAGCACATCTGATAATGTTGAGTCAGACAATGTAAAGTATTTTCTCTCCAGAGAAAATGCACAGAGCCAATGCAATTACTGCTCCTGCATTCAGCTCCAGGCTTCTTATCTGAGCGGGTGCCAGAGCAGCCATCGCTGGCACCACCAATACCATCTGAAACCCCCAGGAGAATCAGTTCTGCTTCAGAACTGCAGAGGACACGTCTCCACTCCCAAGTTCTGTACAGGAAGGTGGCTGATGGCAGCATCTACCGTTTCAGCTTGGCTTTGCTGTTTTTATTAGGGCAGCTTTTTATAACTCAAAATACCCACTCGCATACACGCTGTTCCTCTGGTAAAGAACGGCTTCGTATCTATTTGCTTCCTGACACAATCCAATGGTGCCGTGATAAAAGGCCTTTTGTGAATTAAATGCCAGTTGTGAGCAGGATGGAAGAAGAAATACAACATTGTCTACACAAAATGCAGAGTGTGCAACAGTACTGGATTCCAAAAAATGTCACTACAGTAGTAGAATTTTTGACCATTTCTGTACAACGTTGATTGACATAGCATTTGTTTGTTGTTATTTTAATAACATGTACTTCAAAGATGAAACTAAACCCACCAAATTATTTCTTGACATTACTTACAAATATTTACCACATTTGCTTTAACAAGAGCTGTTGGGAAAGTTGACATTTTTAGGGGGCTTCAATCACATCAATGTGCTTTTGTCAAAAAACAGAACAAAACCCGAACCGTAACACTAGCTTACTTGTGGATGTGTATACTAGTGAACTGGGGGCACTGTACACGGGAGATCCCTCCTGGTTTGCCTGGCACAGCAGCACCCTGCCTACAAGAAAGAGAGAGAGAGTGGTATCTGGTTTGGGAACACTTCAACTAAACCTCAGTTTTTTAGCTCAAAACAGCAACAAAGTCACAACCGGAGCGGTGCAGCGAAGCGGGGGCACTTTTTGTCCTTTGACTTCAAAGCACAAAGAGCCACAATAAACACGGACAGTTTGACAATGGAAAAAGCAAAACACACACATGCCCCGACATCCCAACATCCCCGTTAGCCCAGGAGGAGCCGGTGCCTGCTCCGAGCACCCCAGCACCTCGCCCGGGGCTCGTTCTCCCTCTTGGCCCTGTGTCTTCAGATATTCTGCTTCCCATGGGAGCATCCATCCATCCATCCCCCCACCCAGCCACCCTCCCACACCCTGTCCTGGCTGGCATGAGGCTCTTGAGCCCACCCCGCAGGGAAATCAGACCACAGTGACCTCAGTGGCATCACTCCCATCAACACTGCTGCAAGTCATTACTAATACACAATACTAATACAGAGTTTCACAGTTTTTGCTCAGAAATACAGGAATATAAGCTGCTTTCCAGTAAGTAAGCTGGATTCGGGACTAAGAACAACTCCAAATTTTTTAAAAAAAAAAGTAAATGTAATAACTAAATCAATTTAAACCAATATTTCTGCAATGCTCATTTTGAACAAATGACACAAGTTTAAGGTGGTGTGGTGTTTTTAAAGAACTTAAATAAAATGCCTTAGCCTTTTTTAAAGTTATATTTTAGCAGTCTTAGCTGAACACTCAGACTGAACACTGATCAGAGGGAGAAACAACTGTACTCGACCTGAGGAAAAAAACTGCACTTGAGGAATACAGGAGTCTGTCAGGAAGAGCAGGATATGACACATCTGGTTTTGCAGATATATATGCACGTATATCTGTACATGCATATGGAATTATATACACACGTACCCTGATGTACTTCAAGCTGTCAGGATTTGTGAATCACACAATGCAAAAGCATTAAATTCATATGGAAATTTGTGAAACTTTACAAGCTGTGCACTGACGTGCCATGTAAGTCCACAGAGGGCAGTCCAATATGCTTGGAAGGACCACGTTAATTACAAATAGCAGGTAGGTTTTCCATTGACTGTTACAAGAGCAGTTCTCAACTTACATCGTTACCAGACCAGAGATCTTTCAAATACATTTTAAAAATATTTTCTGCCATTAACCAGTGTATTGATTATTGCTTGCAACTCTCAGCTGAAGGAGAAGTATGGGAAATACTGGATAAAAATAATTCTTGTCATTTAAGCAATTTAGCTAAGACTGATCACCAGAAATCTCATTAATTACTAGGTTTCTAACCCTTCCAGACAACAGCACACCCTCAAACAGCAGAAATTAGAAATGCTTGCTTTTTTCCAGTTATCCACTACTAATATGAAAGATAAAACAAGCTATATTTTCCCCCCTTTACTTTAAGACAGCACACAGTTGACTCTATCAATATCTCTCCGAAATCCCTAAAAAAATCCACAAGTGGAAGCTGTCAAATGAACACAGACCCACTGAGATCCTAATTAAGCAGCATTTTCAGGCCTGGCAAATAAACAGGCTCTATCCACGCACTCATTTGACACCAGGCGTGCGTGCATTGGAATGTTGCTGAATACGACACCACAGATGCTCCCAAACTTGTGCTATTGCAAAGGCTGGCAAAGGAAGGTTGCTCCGGACCCAGAGGTGTTCACCCGGCTGGGAGAAACACGTTAGGGGAAGCAGCAATTCCATCAGGCTTTAAGAGGAGCACAACCAGAATGACTTCAAGTATCATTAGTAAATACAGAAACAAAAAGGCCTGTAGGAATTAAAGACTACAGTTTGTTTACATCATTCCCCATAAATCCTACAAGACACTTTGCTTGCTCCACGCTCCATAGGTATTTTCCAATTCTTACAGTTTTTCTGATTTCATCGCAAGCAAATCTAATTTTCCTTACTCTAGTCTTTAATTTCTAATGAAAGTACTTCAAAACAGATGCTTTTTTCATCTGTGCTACTAGAGTGTATTTAATTTCTTGCATAGAGCCTTTTAATTATATTTTGACAATCTGCCTTCGAATTTGTACATAAAATTAATACTGATAACTAAAACATTATTACTAGATATGTTAGAAAAAAAAAATCCGACTTTTTAATCTACTTTTGTAAGAAAAGATTACTTCTGCTGCATCTTATTTTGGTATTAAAAATATTTAAATTGTAACTAATACAACTGAGGCAAGACTGAATTATTTACCATAAGACCTCGGATAAACCTCAGAACGCAGAAACAATGTATAAATTCCCTAATGAAAGAAAACCAAATATTTTTCCCCCAGAATACTAAATTCCAGCACGATGGAATAAAGGTGGGGGCTTTGGAACAAAGAAGGTTTTAATAGAAAGTTCTTAACATTTCTCTTCAAGCTGTTAATAATATCATGGAGCTACTGAACTCCAAAGCATCTCAGTCATACAAGAGGTCATCTTTAATTCTCCCATGCCATCTGTCCCAGCATGATATTGATATATGATATATGATCTATGTCCCAGCTGATATTTCCTCATCCGCAGCCCATAAAACTATTGCCCACTCATCCTTCTCCTCCTCCACTCGTGTCTCCTACACTTCATGATTAAGCATGTACTGTTTCATTAGGGCCTTTGTTGAAACGCTATTAGTTTGAGAAATAATTACTCTAAAAATATTCAGGGCTGTGGGAAAAAAAATAATTACGTGAAGTCACTGATATTTTTAGAATGCTTAAAATTCAGTTCCCAGCGGCTTCAAGATACCTGACTAAATTCTCCTAATTTTTTCACACTTTCAAGAATGAGATTTTGTGTACAGTTATTTACATGCTGCATGTAAGTGGATCACTCGCTGCCTCATGCGAGACACAGCACAAAGCTCACGGTATTTCTCAAATGCTCAAAGAGCCAAGGAGTAACACCCAGGATCAACAACAGGTGGACTCTCTAGTAAATTACAGAGCATTTTAAGCCACTTGTGTTGAAAGAAGCCTTTAACTGGAACCACCGTGCAGCCAGCACTACACATGGCTTACAAGCGACGGTCTGGAATTGGGTTCAAAGAATTGACACAACTAGAAGGAATCTCTCATCGAAGTATAAATTGAAACAGTCCTTTCAGTAGAAACAAATCCATCCCATTAGGAAAAATCACGCTGCTGATGTAAAATTACCAGTGCTGCAGGGCCTTGATCATGGGCACAGCTCTCTCCTGTCACAGGAAGCAGATGAAGCCTCCAGAAACCTTTACTGCTGAGATGGTTTCAAGTTTATACTCCATTATTCACCACCTCACCACACACACACACACACACACGCGGCTTTAGCACTTCAGGGCACGCAAACCAAGAGTCTCCAATTTACAACGCTGTTATCTGGGGGATTTGCTCAAAAGCAGAGGACAGAAGTTGCACTGTCAGAGCTCTGCAACTCCCTGGGGGTTTGCCCTGGGACATGAGCTCAGGAAAACTGAATTCCTGCTCTTAAGGACTGCCACAGAACCACCCCTTGATGGGAAGCTCCAAAGCGACAGTGGTGCTGAGCTCTCCACAGCACCCAAGTGCTGCCATCAGAGCAAGAGGGTAAGCACAGAAGCATTTTCAGTGGCAGGAATTGAGCAAGTGAATCACCAGAGCTACACTGGAGATTAGTGCTCAGGGAGCTAAAAGGAGCACTTGTAACACAGGAACTAAGGAACTGACTACATACAAGGACATTCAGTGATGATTCCATTGCTCTAATCCATCGTACTCTCAGCTTTCCAGCTAAGGCAGCTGCTTTTTATACATATTTATTGCATTGTGCCACCAAAAGGAGCTTCTTAGCGCTTCTCACAACTAAGTACCCCTTCATACATTCTATAATACTATTTACCACCAAAAAAACCCAAACAAAGCCACAGGAGAAAGTGAATAGAAACTAACATTATTTGTGTCCCATTTTGCCTATATTATTATAAACTGTTATGTTAGGACCCTACTCTAAAATCGACATTATTCATTAAATTCTGTGATTGTTCCTTCGTTTTCCCCTCCTCCCAACGCAGCTGGATGTTACATCTTCTCCCTGGGTTCATTTTGATCATTCTGCTCGCTGTTTTCCTCCATACCTTCTGCAATAAGTATTACTGCTGTACACTTCAGTGGACAGTGCATGAAGAAAACTGTAAAGCTGCATCTCTCACGAACAAATCAGGAGATTTCCAAGTGTATCAAAAAGCCTCCCGAGCAACCCGTGTCTGCTCTTGATTTGCTGTTCTAAATGTGTAATTTAATATTGGCCTTCTCAGACAGAAATAGCATTATCTTTGTTCTGGTCCGAGCTATTGTTCTATGATGGATTATTTCAAAACGTGTCACAGAAATGGATCAGAAACACCTAATAAAAAGCTACTGTTGTACAATAATACCTTATGTTAGCTTCCATTGTCCCTTCTGACTAGGGAATGTAAAGAGAGCCTCTAAAGCCTTTCTCCTGAATACATAATAGTAGTTAAGTGCTCTTTTAGCCCTTCATTATCAATAGTCAAACTACACAGCCTTAGTATGCTTTTAAATATGCTGTTAATTCAAAAAGAAGTGCTTTGTGAGGGCCTTCAGTTATTTGGGATCTCTATAAACAGAATAACACCCTGCAGATTTTAACACAACCACTCATGGATGACTGCGTGTTTCATCCATTACAAGGAATGAAGTAGCATCACCCAAACCCACACACCTCCTTTCTTCCAGCATGCTAAAACTACTAACAAAACCTATGTTTAATCCCACCGAAGTTTATACATAGTTTCACTTAAACCAGAGGGTAGGGAGGAGAATCTAAAGCAGCTGATACCTAGAGGTGAGTTCTGTAAGTCCAAATCCGTATTCATCTTGCCTTCTGACAGCAACCCTGAAATACATTCAATTATTGAACAGCCTGAGTGTACCTGCTGCTGGTAATGAGACTCTGTGCTCTATACATACACTTACGGAGTAAGTCCCTGACCCCCAAACAACCTCACACGTAAAACCAGGGGAAAAAAACCAAAAATACAAAAAACCCAGATAGTGAAGGTATTTGTCTAAGACATGTTCTGGGATCTCTCCATGCAAAAAACTCTATTTAAGATGTTAATTTTCCTTCCATCACTTTTCCAAGCATAGTGCCCTGTTTCTTTATTACCACCTCGCAGACTGTCACCCAAACACCCAGTGAACTGAGGGAACAGCAGTGCCTGTTACAACAAACATAATTTGTAAGCCACCACTGCAATTATTCTTTGTCAGCCATATCATTTCCCAGCTTTTGGGAAAGAGACCTCTCTCCCCTGTTATCCATGTGCAACATCCAGTGTGCCAAGTCACATTCTCGATTGGAAGGTGCCAATATCACATAAGTAAAAATCGGACAAGCACCAAAGTTTGCGGCTCTGGTCAGAGATAACTTCCCTAAGTCCCCTTCTCTCTGCCTTCTCTTCATAAATTACTCAGCCCACAGTAACAAGGATCTCTCCTTCTCCAGGACCTGACGTATCACACACGACTGACCAAAATACTACTGGCACTAAGTCCCGTGATGTCTTAGACCTGCAAAGAGCTTGTGGACAGCACAGGGAAGAGCTGGGAAGCGGCAAATTCTTTTAGGCCTTGCTTCCAAATCAGCTTCCTTTTCCTTCCTCACAACGTGAATTGCTGTAAAGATTCACCCACAGAAAGATCCACACGAGATCTATTAAAATTCTCAAAGACTGCTTTGGGAGGGATAGCTTGGCATTTTCACTGGCAAATTTTGGTTGTGCCACGGTACTGGAGGTATGTGGCAAAGAAATGCCAGCTTAAAAGCACACCCAGGGTGAGACGCTTGTTTGTATTTTAATTAGCATGCCAACCTTACCTGGGATGGGCTCTACAGCAGGAACAATTCGTGCAATGTTTCCATTCACAAAGAAGAAGAGTTGCAATAAACTGTCCTTTCCGACCATAATTTAAAAATCCTCTACCAGCCACAGGCATTCCCTGTCTGGTAACCAAAATGCAACTGTGGTATCACACAAACTCAGCTGCTGCTTGAACCAAAGGAGGTACCATACCTACAGAGTTTACCTGTGCTCGTTAGGGAAGTTTGATCACTGGCATCCAAGCGTAAGCCCTTATCCGCACACCGTCACCAGGAAAGGCTAAAACTGGAAATGCATTATGTAGTCACGTAAAATAAAAATAGGAGTGGTGCTGTCAGAACTGCCCAGAACTGTCACTTTCCTACCAAATATGGTTACTATATATTTATGTACAACCACAGGTGCACAGAAATTGATATTCTGTGATACGCAATGCCATTATTTTACACTGGCACATGTGTCCCACTGAAGTTGTTCAGGATCTTTGAGAAATCCAACCTTCAGTCCTAATCTTTCTAGGTGCTCCTGGCAGATGTAGGAGGTAGGCAGGTAAATGATGGTTACTCCTGGTTCACTGTAACCTTGCCTTGGTTCTTCTGTAACTTTAAGAAGCAAACATGAGAGAAATCTCGAGGTATAAATATAAACTCTGAGCTGGTATTATACTGTTCTTGAAATTGGATACTTGAGAATATACAAAATACACTTATGTTCTGCTGATAACTAAAATGGGTCACATTCATACATCTGCCTGTTGAATAAAGATTGCAACAGGAACAGAATCACAGAATAAATGAAACTGGAGCCTTTCTGCCCAAACACAAACACTACAGTTGTAACATGGCCCTAGAGGGATTACAAGTGGATGTGTTTATGCTTTATCCTCTCATATTGTGTCAAGACACTATTTTCTGTGTAAATTACCTATTTCAGTAAATCTATAAGACAGAGATGCAAATCTAATGCAATTAGATGCGGACATGCAAATTACTGATCCCTCAGTTCTGTTTGCTTATTACACCAGCCGATGCTGGTTTTAACCTATAAACAAAATTCTATTCTGAATGACAAGCTGAGAATACAAAGGAGCAAAAATGGAATCATCATGCATAATCCTGGCTTTAGCTAGTCTATTTTTTTTCCTAGACCAGTCAGATTCCAGAATTCCAGGAGCATGAAAAACCGTTACAAAAACGGCAATGCACTATTTCCAAACTTTCCAAAACACTCCCTTTTACTACAAGCAGTTCTATGCTTGGAGTTTTCCAAAGAAAACCTGAAAGCATCAAACTGACAGAGCTTGTAAGGCACAGCCTCACCTCAGCTACTTCCACGAATGACTAAATGAATGAAAACTGTGGATTTTCAAATTTACTCTCAATAAGTATTATAAAATGCAATTACAATGCAAATATATGGGGATCGTGCAAATATATGGAGATCCTGCCATCTGATGCCCAAAATGGGGAAGAAATGCATAAAACAGAACAGAAAACATTAGCTAAATGTTTGGAATACAATTAACCATAATCTTAAGCTGCTTTAGCATTAATTTACGGATGTAATCAAGGTTTAACACACAGCAGAGTTGTTTTCCATTCCACTTAAGGGTATTAACTTTACATTTCATATATTACTTTCCTATTTTGCATTTCAGAATAGTTTGTCTGCCTGACTGTCCATCCTAACACATGGATCTTCCTAACTTTGTTATTCTTCTAATCAGAGGAATTTATTCCTCTGCATAACTGCTATTAACTTAGCTCGCATTGCAAATATCCCACCCAGTTCTCAACAAACAAGTGTTTTAGTGATAACCTTGTAGTCTGTCTTAAGTTCTCCTTCGAGAGTTCCTCAAGCCATTGTTTTTTACATAAATCCATGGCCGGTACTTGGATTACAACCCCAATTTAATCTGTTAGACATCCAGCACACATATTACAGCCTACACCAACCACAGTCTGGAGGGGCTGTCACCTTCTTTCATTTAATTCTGGTCTGCCACTAATCAGGAAGCCATAGAACACATTTTCACTAAGCACCAGAATGATGTTTAAATAAGAGAAGTCCAAGCATAATTTCCCCTCAAAAATACTCTCTTTGTGACTAAAGCACAGTACTGAACTTCCCTTTTAGCCCTTCAGAATTTGATCACTGAAACCCACAATGAAAACATTGGAACATACAAGAAGTTAGAAGCAACAGCCTCTGCTTGACCAGCATGCTTTCTTTTGGTTTATTAAAGCAATACTCCAACAAAGGTGGCAAACCTCCTACTGCGTGGAATCAGGAGAAAGATGGAAACACGAACAGCACACCCAGATTCACATCTCACCAAGACTGCACCATCAGGCAAACAGAACCAACCACCCACACCCTGACACCTCCTTTCCCCTGCTTTGAAAGAACCCCAACTTTCAGCAAACACAGAGATTCTGTTTGGCCACAAATTCATCATCATCCAGTACCAAACGATTCCTCTACATTGGATGGGGGCCAAAACTTCCAAACTTCTACAGTGAAGAAGCAGGAATTCCCTTCTTAACCGTTCTCCATCTTCTGGAAAAAAAGCTCCATGTACAGTTCAAGATTTACTATTAAATAATCAGGTCTATGGAGTTTCTTTAGAGATCACACAGGAACAGTATCAAAGCCTAAGCGTACAGTGTGTGATTAAATATACATCCAAAAGAAACACCTTTAAAAGGGTAATATGGGCAGTATCTGTGATGTTCTCTTTAAAATGTGCAGACTTCAATACAATGGTGAATAAAGGTAGATTAATCCTGCTCCAGATTTAAATGTATAACCAACTGACTAAATTAATATTTTAAAAAATCAGTCATTGGCATTAATCTTTGAATAAGCCTTGTTTAGTTAACATGAAGGTATACATTAGAATGAAAAACTCATTATAATGTAGCACAAGGCATAATTAATTCTGGATTTTTAAAAAATTTTTTAAATTTTTTTTTTAGTAAATGGCTGGTACAGCTGCTGAATTCCATTTTTCTACTGGCTTTATTCATCTGTCATAAGCAGTATTTCCACTGTAATGGCTCGCAGCAGCCCCACAGAGTTTTAGGAAAGCATTAGCTGTCATCAGTGGTGTTAATCCAGCTAGGATGTCATCATTTGTCGGATGGCACTTCAACACTATGATTCTGGAAACAACAGTTACAGCTTTGTTCTATGCTTTGAAAAGGGGCATCTGTATAACCGGTGGAATATTAAAAAATAATTATTTAACTGTGCTCAGAAAATTACTTAGGCTGCTTATTTAACAGTCTAGAAAATATATTTATTCAAGAAAATCTGCTAAGTCAATAGAAAAGTTCAAATCTAAGCAGATGTAATCAAATCGTCAAATGAATTAATCTCTGTAGTGACAAACAGCCAGTTTTCACTAAAATCATGCTTTAGAGATATGGTACAGTGAGCTTTCACCCCAGGATTAGAATTGCTGTGCAAGCATATAATTCAGTTTCCCCAACTCCAAACATCCTCCCTGACAAGTGTTTCTGGGGTATTTGCTGAGCTTATGCAAGACTCATTGAAATTCCAAGAGAAACACTATGAAGACAGAATGAATCCCAGGTGCTCTCACACTCCAGAAATAGATGCTCTAAGACATGAACAAAGAGAATTAGTGTTAGCAAATGTACAGGAATCCTCTTTTCCCCTGGATTCCTCTTCTTTAACTGCACATTTATATACATATATATATACAGTACTATGGTGTTTCTTTCCTTCTTAATTATATACGACATGATATTGCAAACTTCTAAACAAACTTATGAAAGGAAGCTTGTCCCAAAATCTGGTTGTTGCTGGGCACTGTTGCCTTCCAAATCCACAACCTGCCAAAAAGCCCTGGACATCTAAACCTTCTGTGTCTTCTGAGGGCATATAAAACAGCTAAACCAGCACAAGCTCTTTCCCTCTCATTTTAAGGGAAATATTTTCCCAGTGACCTTGGAATGACTGCTAACTGCCCAAGGAACTGGGTGCCTACAACAGCCCTCACTTAGGAAGTGACTACAACTACTCAGCTATGTTGGATGACTCTTGAAAATACCCTCCTGAAGAACTTCTAGACCTTCCTGACTATTCAGGACAAAGAACAGTCCCTTAAGTAAAAGGAGAACGGGATCTGTCGCTTGTCACCGAGCTGTGCTCTAAGCGTTCTTCAACACTTGTCTTCAGGCTTTTCTTTCTCCTCTGCCACCTTAAATCTTGACATTTCTGAAACACTCTTAGTTGATAAGCAAAATCACCTTAAAGAGTATGTTTTTATTTAATAGAGGGAGAGCGTGCGGACATGAGTTAATTTTTTTCAAATTTCTTATCCGTTATCATTATACCAGACAAGAATGTTTTCTCATGTGAGTCCCTGTGAATTCCACTGTTCTCTCAGTGCTCATTACATTTCCAGGGAATTTCTCCAACATCTTTTCCCCCACCTCACATGTGGGAACTGCCAAAAACAGCCTCTCCAACAGGTGTAATAAATACACTTTGTGCCATCAATGAGAAAGGCTTTTAAAACGGCCTTACAGAGCCTTAAGCTACCTGCCTTAAAGGACTGATCTGTCACAGTAATACAGGTGCGACAATATTCTATATTTCAATAACGAGAGTGCAAGAGATTCCCCAAAAATTCATCATTCTAAACACCAAAAAGATCTGCAATAACTGAAAGGAACAACGTAGAACTCAGTTTTCAGACTGCCTGAGGCTGAAAGGAATGCTAGGTATTACAGACAAAATATATACTGTATAAAAATAAGCAGGTAAAAATGATATTACAGCAAACCACAGAAAGAAAGAAAGTACCAGAGTACACCTAGTAAAGAAACCCTGCTGGAAACCCGTATTTTCTCAGCCATAAATGAGTGTATAGGGGAAGTGAATAGACTCTAGCTTGATACAGCAAAACTATGGGTCACTCTGGGATCTATTTAAAACTGGATGGATACACAAATAAAAGAAAAACTTGCCCCAGTTTACATGAAGAATCACACAGTGCCTCTTGCACACCTCCTCATTAGGGCCTGCCTAAACCCTTGATAAATAGTTTCCTGGAAAAGACAAGCTGGAATTGAAATCATAACTTCATTAGGCGTTTCTTTCTCATAAGGAGGAAAACTACCTTAAGTGGTATGTTATTTAACAGAGGGAGAGTGCGTGGACACAAGTCAACTTTTAAAACATTTCTTATCCATTATTACGTGCAGGAAAGTGGGATGCTGTGAAAAGCTGGAGATTATACATGAAAAAAAAAAATCATTGTCCTTTTGTTTTCTCTGAAATACCATTTCAGGGCTTCCCGGTGGAGCAGTGGGAAGGGCAGGAGCTGGGCCAGCACATGCACAGCCAGCAGGGAGCTTTCCTAGACCTTGGAATTGCAGAGCAGCTTTCCAAGGGCCCTTCAGGAACGTGTCACCGGAAATCCATACCAACCCCACCAGGGCTAAACAGCCCTATTTCCAGAGGGTCCTCATTTACTACAGCATGAGCATTGCACAGGCACAGAAACAGCCTTAGAGGGGCTACCCAGGAAGAAAAACCTACAGTGGCTTGTAAATACACAGTATTTTGCAGTGCCCGAGTAATACTTGACTTTGATCGTGTCTGTTGTGCACCTGCTACGCATCCTGCCCTCTCCATTTTTAGCTGCCACGCGCCTCCCGGCAAAGGTTTCCCTTCACACGAGTGTACGCTCCGGGAAAAAAAGCTGAGCTATAACAATCACGTCACGGGTCCTACTGTTTACCATTATCTTCAAGGTTTTAGGGTTGATTTACATTGCGTTCCTCCCTATTTGACTTTAATTGTCTGCTTCAAGTTGTCAGGACATAACTATATCTTAGATTTGCATTGCATTAGGGGATCTTCTCCCTTCTCTATTGATCTTGTCTTATGGAGTAATTTAACTCAATTCTAATTTTCTTTTGCATGCGGGGTGCTCTCCAGCCAAGGAAGTGAGTTATGTGTATTCGAGTGGTGCATCTTATGAATCTTGTTAAGCTTTAGCGCCTTATAGCCCGCGCTGATGGAATATTTAATCACAGCAATGAGTTGGCAGATATGATGTACAATACGGCTCAGCCTGGCGGCGCGTCTGCACCGGCAATCGAGAACCAGGGGAACTCGCCATCCATCAGTGCCATCCTGACAGCTTTGTGTAACCTTCTGCTTTGCACTTATTTATGAAGATTAAAGGTACTTTAAATCAACAGTTTCTCTGCAAATGTATCATCTTTATTTCAGAAGTGGCCAAATTTTTCATCGTTTATCGGGAGCGAAAGGAACTTCTCGCACTGAGGGGGGGAAAGGTTGGTACGGTTTTCTCCGGACAGTGTCGGAGACAATAATTAAACCACATAACCAGAGCTTTCGCAGCCTCACAAAACACATTTCTAATTTTAACAACTTCAAAAGCACAATTTCTCCATCTCTAAGAAAGGTGGGGGGAACCCAACAGTAAAGAGATATTGCAGTGCTCTATTCCGACTGCGGTGCTCTTTTATGTTTCATTTTCTAACAACTTCAGGACATCTGCACAATTCAAACTGAATTGTTTAAAAGTTTAAATGTCTGAGAAAATATCACGTTGGGTCAATATACAAAATACGCATTTGACAGGCATCAGAAAGAGCAAACCAAAACCCAAACAGAAAAACTGCCTGCATGCATGAACACAGACAAAAAAAAATCTGAAATAAATGAACTATCTTGAGATAACTTTCTGCATAGGTGTGGTGGAGTGCATGTCATAATTCATAAAATTAAATTAATACTCTTCTAATGGTAATTAAAGATTCTCATTAAGAAGGGCAAACACCTCCCTAGTGTTGGCAATAAAAATGCACTTGGGACTTTAGGAGGTTATACCAAAAAAAATCAATAACCTGCCATTTTATAATTAAAAGACAAAATAAATGTTAGGGAAAAGTCCAGTAAATTAGGAAAATTACCTTCAGGAGAGATTGAAAATATTGATTTTAATTTACAAACTATGTGAACTCTTCATGCCCTACTTCATGAGACAATTATAAGTCAGATTGTTAATTCTGCATACGTATTAGAAAATTGATTACTGTACTATGGGAATATTATTATATTTGTCATTAACACAAAGTCATTTATATAAAATGACTAATAACTCTGACTTTCTAATTTATGCAGGTTCAGGGCTGGTTCACTAACTGCTCAAACGAGATCAATGTTAGAGCCCTGTTTTCCACGTAGACATTCATCAGGGAGGGAAATAAATTCTGCTACACTAAATACTGCAACGCCATGAACGCCAAGTCAGTATTTCTATGATACTGTGCCACTTTTATCCCAATTAGAACGCTTTCATCTATTTCAGTAAAGGCGCTGGAGGTATCACAGGCAGCTTTTTCAAACAACAAATATCTGTTTGCAGCAGTGTCCTTTTCAACAAGTTTTATCTCTTCAAGTCCCTCAAACTAACACAAGTTTTCGGTTTTGTCTAGTGGAGACTCCAATATCTCCGTGAATGCAAATTCCCCGCTTTCTGTGGGAAAACCTCTTCCCATGCTTCACCACCACCCATGGAAAAGGCTTTCCTGACATCTCTTTATGGGCAGCATTCAAATTCCTCTGAAATCATCTGCATTTCGGAGTATAATCAGGTTTCCTTTCAATCTTGTTAAAGCACATTTACAAACCGATGCTTGCCACGACTGAATTCCAGCAGAAGAACACTGGATCTCTCCTACTCCAAGTTATAACCAGGACTGGAACCTGATCTCACTGAAGACTCGAGTGCCAATACAGATGTAAAATACAAAAATACGAAACTGAAAAACTAAATATAAAATTTAAAGAAACACGTCCAAAAACCCCATTATGAACACAAATGCTCCGCACCCATGCGCGTCTACCTACATGTATGTACAAAAGATATATATATTTAGAGATAAGATTGTTTTACTGTTGTTGCTCACTAGGATTAAACAATTCCTAGAGGAAGGAGAGTGTACTGAAATATAAATTAAACATAAATAAAATCTCAAGTAGGACTGGGATTTTGCAGTACATTTCATGTTACATTACCTACTTTCCATAAAAAGGTATTCATATATCTGCTATATAAAGCTTAGTATGCCCAGGTAATGCAAAATCCTGCATCAGAAATATGGCAATAACTTGTAAATAATGAGAATCACACAGAGAAACCAACCCTCACACCAAACACATATTCTGTACTTTTGCATATTTTCAAGACTACCAAAATAAAATACAGCATGGACAACTATAGCACAATCCTTACCTGCATAGAACTCTGGACTATAAACTGCACCAACAACTGGATTTAATTTCCAGCCTGCAGCAAACATAAAAACACAACCGAGTTAATACTGCAATTAGTGATTATAACAACAATTATTATTACTGTATAGAAATAGACAGACAAAATGGCTTCAAGAAAGGTCATTTTAATGAAAGCTTTCGAGGCATCTTTGATTACTGACCTTTAATACCAGACCGAAGCATGGCAATAAGCAACGAAACGAGGCATTCTGCAGACACACAGCACTGGGGAACATGACCAGGTGGAGCTCCCTGCCTGAAATGCACGCTTGCCATGGACTTAGTCCTTAGGCTAGGAATTAAGGCAGCGCTAGCCCAGGTACCCCCGTGCCCTGCAGTGCCAGGCAGAGCAGTTCTGAGTCACCGCCTTGGAGGGCAATGCCCCTTCAGAGAGGCCAGCACGGTTCCTTCACTGCTCTCAAACAACCACCGTGCTCCCGCTGCTGCCACAGAGGCACCAACACATCTCCTGGGCTGCCTGTCCCGGCCTCACTCCAAATAATTGCTGCTGTGTCCTTACACCTGGTGTGGCGTTTGCAGGTAAGTCTGTTCCAGGCTGGCTGCACAAGCGTGTGCAAAGCAGGTGTGATGCTAAAGACAACCGTGCCGGAGGGGCTGGAGGGGAAGGGGCAAGAGAACAGCAAAAGAAAACCCCGGCAAACTCCTTAAGTGTTCTCAGCTGCAGTGAAGTGCCAATTCCCGTGTTTTGCTCAGCCTCAGGTAGATCTGCTCCCAGCTAATTGCAAACTCCACGGAACATCCCCCCACCCACGCTCTTTCTTTCTTTCTCAAGTGAACAATTGTTTTCAACTACTGGGACGGAAAAATTAGGGGTTTCCTAAAGCACACTCAAATCAGAGGAGTGGGAAGCACCTTTTGCAAATGGCAATAAAGACGAAAACCTGAGCAAAAGCATCCTGTAAACTCCAGAACTGTGGCACTTAAAATAGAACTTGTAACTGCTGCTGGAATGAAAATACAGTAAAGACTGTGACAACAAGGCTTTTGAAAATCACAAAAGCCGAGATTATCAGAATTTAAATGCACACCAGGCTTACTTCTGCCTCGGCCATACCCTGTAATGCAAAAGTGCAGTGAAAATCATAAAAATCCAAGGCGTTTTAAGACTGCAAAAGTGCAATGCAAAATGTCAGGAACAACACAAAAGAAAACCATTCCTGCCCCTTGCAGGTCCTGCTGTCTCCATCTGGTGCACAGTCACTGTTCACCAGTAACCGAGTGCTCAGAGTAAGGAGCAGCACTGCCCGACTCCTGCTCTGCACCAGTGCCCGTAGTTGCTCTGTGGACCCAAAGGAAGCTGAAAAATGCCCAGAAGGGTTTTTAACCTAGAAGGGTTAAAGTGTCTTTCCTCCTGAAAATACCACTGGATTTTTACCTAACCCTTCCATTTGACATACTACAGGATTCTATTTAGGAACATCGTTGTGCAACATATCCTTTAGCCAAATTTTGTGTGACAGAAAATCACTCAAATTTTGAGACTTTTGGTAAAAATCTAACTTTTTATAGCTTAGGGAATATTCAGTATTTTAAATTCAGTACTTTCTCAGAAGACCACTGATCAACACCACCCAAAATGAAAGATTGGATAGATTTTTAGATCTGTCAGCTTTTGCTGTCAAAGCAGCTGACAGACATGTCTCAGCTTCTAAGTTACACCAAGAGTGCCACGATTTGTCTGAGAGGAAAGGAAAAAAAAACCTTGGAAGACGCAGATTGTTCTTCACAGCTGAAAGGCACTCTCATATTTCAGCTCCTTACCACTCTCCCAGTGACGGCTGTCTCATCTAACTTTTTGAAGCCTAGAGAGGAAATACTTCATTCATCGTGAAAATAACAGTAATTAAACTTAACTTTATCTTGTCAGCCAACAATGTGCTGGCCCATAGCTGTGTGGGTTAATCAAGTGTGATGGGAGTTGATGTATCCGAGCGAGCAGCTGCCAAGTAACCCAACTGCAGCAGCTGGAGGAGGCAAATTCTCGGCTGTGGGTGTAATTTTGTGCATTTTTCTTACTGTCAAAATATTAATCTCCTCCTCAGGTTGAAACTATAAAAGCTGAAAACTTAAAAACCAGCCAAGGAAAGAAATAACCCTCTGCCTGACCCAGCCTCCCACCCTGCAGAGCCATCCAAAGAAATTCGTGTTCAGCGTGAAGGGAAGGAAGGGATCGTGGTAGAAAATGGGGCACAGCAAACCCGGAGAGGATTATTTTTCCTTCATGGACCAAAGGCTGGGGAAAGGCTTGGGTGGGGAAAAACCCCGTGACAGCATTTCCTTGCCTCCTGTTTGCTTACAGAGGTTGGGGGGACAGGCAGTGGGAGGGGAATTTAATGGTTCTAATAGTCACTAGTTGTGATTTTGAATCTAAATTTAGACGAACAGAAGGCTCAAATTCAAGGCACTGCAAAGTATAAACTTTAAAACATGTTGATCCTTTTACTGATCCCCGTTTCATGTTCCTCATTCATTGCTGCAGTGCTCTCAATCTACTTGCCCATAGCACTCCGTGCCCTACAACACTTGGAGGAGCATCCTCAGCTGCAATATGGGCACCAGAACAAAGCGCTACTGAGAACAGGAGAGGCTGGAACACCTGAACATGCCTCAAATATTTCTGCCAACAAGGAGAACTCCTGACATTGGATTCCTCTGCAAAGAAAAGGTATTTCTATCTCCAAAGCACGAGGTGAGCCATCAAAATCATCCTGTCTGATAACTAACTGGCAAAGAAAAGCTCTCCTAGCAGCTGAGAAACGATTAACTGCTCATTTGGGGCAGTCAAAAGTTAGTGGAAAACATACTTATTTCAAAGACCATTTAGGACACAAAAGCAAACCATTTATTTGAATGAAGCTCCATACATTTAAAGAAAAAAAAAATAGTCCAGGTTTTTGTGCCTCAAAATCTACAGACTTCTGCAATCCTATTAACAACATAAGCCCTGTTATCAAACAGCCGGCAGTGTTCAGGAACAAAAGACAAAGCAGTAGATATCTTGTTTTTAAATTAAAATAAATATCAGTGCCTGATGTTTTCACATAAATACAACACGTGCCCCAACTACTTTTTGAATACCTGCCAACAGCACGCCAGTCACAACTCACACTTTGAAAAACAGAGCCAGGCTTTAAAAAAATCAGTGGTTCTGAAGCAACAGGCACGTGCAACCAAAATGTTTCTGGCTACCTGCGTCAGAAGAGCCCTGCAAATGTTAATGTGCTGCCGGGAAAACTAGCTTATCTTTTATTTAAAAGATGAGACCTTTCCTTTAGACAACAATAATCTTTAATAAATAATCAGCTACAGCACTGGTTAATTCCTGACACAATGATAAAGAAGTAGAATCATACCATGCCAGGATGACTGATAATACAAGCCCTGATGAAACTAAATGAAGCACCTTGCACATCTACACCTCATTCCTTGGTGCTTGGAATGATTATGCGAGAGGAACGTGACTGCCCTTGTGTGTTTACTCTAGGAGAGCTCAGAGATTAAAAAAGTTTTAAAAAAAAAACCAAAACAAAGAGTTGCAACCAGAGTTTTCCTTGGTAGATACCCTTCAAAAGGTGTACAAAAGAACCTTCTGCATGCAGCACCCTGGCTGTGGAGATTCACAAAGAGAAATGCTAATTTTTATCCACTGAAGAGGATACTTCATACTTTTGGTGGACCTAGATCAAAGGGAACAGGATGGAAAATGACAAACAAAACACTTCCAGTGGGGAAACACTTAACAGCAGATTTTGGTCACCCTGGTTTTGGGTGTTACTGAATGACAGTGGATGGCCTAAGTAATCCTGCAGTGCATGAACCTCCTCTAAAACCAGATTGCTCAAAATCTCACCTCTCTTACTGCCAGCATTCCCTTCCTCCAGCCCTGGGTGTGCTGATATGTGACGTGTTATTGTTAATGAATAGTTTTGTAGCCTCAGGATAACACGAATACAAAATAGGCATCATCATTTATAGAAAAACTACTTTTATCATTACAATATAGGAGACAGAGTTCATAAGCTCATATGCATATGTATAACGCTCTGTATTGCAACAAAACCTTGTTACGTGATCCAGTCAAGCCTTGTGTCTCTGTCGCTGAATTCATTGAGATGCTTTAAAACCAGTAAAAAGCCAGGGAGATTTCCCCATCTGCATCATTTGCCAAGTTTCACATTTACATACAAAATGAGGAAGAAAACAGTTTCTGAGGAAGCATGAGGAATTTCAGATCCTTCTTCTCCAGATCATTTTAAATAGCTCAATTATCACACGTCAAATAAAACCCATCATTTTATTTTATTTTCATTGTGCTAGGAAAAAACGATGAGCCTTTCATTAAAAAATAAAGCCACTGTTTGCCCTGGGTTTTAGCAAAACCTCTCTAATGAGACATCAAATATAAAAAATATGACCTGTTCTATTTCAAAACAGAAAATAATCTCATCTACCTCTGGAAACCTTTATGTGCAGATTTCACCTGGTTTCTACCGGATGGGACAAACTGTATTAAATTGAGATGCAAATAATGACAACTACAGAGTGTAGTAAAACTGAAACATAATTGCAACTGACTTCAGTTCGCGTGTTATTCTTTGACATGGCTGAGTTAGGAACTCTGACTTCTGTGAACTAATAAATGCACACTCAAGCATGTGATCAAACACTCCCAAAGGAAACATTTAAGAGAGAGCCCTCAAATATCTACGGATTCCTTTTCTATCATTAATGTACGTTACACCAACTTAGGTCAGTGTTAGAATGAATTTTACTTTTAGATAGCTTGGAATTTGGATTTTACCATTGGGGGGGGGAAAAAAAAACCAAAACAACCAAAACCTGGAAGCAGAACCCAATAATAGTTTGCCCTTTTCTTCCACCAAGTTGTGGAAGACACAGAAAATTATCTTTGACTGGATCCACGTCCAGGTACTAAAAGCTATCTCATGCCTGACAGAGACCTCCTTCTTGCTGGTCCGCCACCCTCCACCCCAAACCACACGGCATCATCCACGGCAACGGAGACACCGCACGAGGGCAACGCCGCCCTACCAGCTCTGTGCCCAGGCAGGCAAAAGGACGCACGACGTTCCCACGCGGGTGTGAACGGGCTGAGCTGCAGAGGGGCCCCGCACCCAGCCACGGCACAGTTGGGGGTGCTGAGCCCCGGGACGGGGGGTGGGATGCAGGGTGTGACAGCTCAGGGCTTCAGCGGGGTGAGCTCGGACATGCAGGGCATTCAGAGCGAGCTCGGGCGTTTCACGCACTTACCATTCGTGTATGGGTTGACTGTCTTTTTATTTGTCATTACGCGTGCTGTTGCGTTATTTACCTAAGCACATAGAACACCGGATTAGAAAGGGTTACAGGGTGGGCCCGTGGTGCTAATAAATGCATGCATTATTACTGCTATTAGTCATGTAAAAATAAAATGCAATTTAATTTATAGAAGGCAACAGGTGCATAACAAAATCATACTATTTATAATTACATTTACTTTCATAACCATTTTAACTTACAAATCATTTCAATAAAGCAACATCATATCATTTAAACTTTAATCAAAAGACATTAAAAGCAAATTAAAAGGTATTGCATAATTTAAGACTTAAGAGCATGCTTGTATTCCATGATAACACTGATACAATAAATACTCAAAACAGAAAAATTTAAAAAAGAAAAAAAAGATTATATGAAGGAACATGCAGTGGAGTAGAAAGGAAAGAGACAAGGTACAAGGAAACAAAATGTCAAAAAAGGGACAAACGAATTTTAGCAGTGTGCAACATAACCCTTCAGAAGAGAAGTACCATTGGAAAAGCAACATCTAGCATTCAACACTTGGAACAAGAGCCTTTTTCATTGCAAGAATTAACAAAATCATTCAAGCTTTAAAATCACAGCTAACAAAAGGATAAAAAGAGGGTGCATTATTTAACACAATATGGAGTTAACAATCTGAGTAAGATGTGCACGAAGTCATATCCTCAATCCAATCAGTGCCTCCCAGGCTCGCTTAAAACGTACACTCAATTACAGGCGTACCAATATAGAAAAAAATGTAGCATCAAGAAAACTTAATACAACAAGTCAAAAAAATCCACGTGGTATATCAGCGCTAAATACGTGAAACGGCAGATGGACTTCTCCACTTACCATTCAGCCCCATCGCCAGCATGGGTATGTATACAGTTACCATGGTTACTGAGAGTTTGGTGAGGGCCCTAAGCGCTACCGTCGAGGGGGGAAAATGAAAAGGCAAAATATGCAACATCTTACTCAAAAGACGACAGCATTTGCAACTGGTATCTTTTCTTTCGTTACTCTAACAGATACGACGGGGGCAGTGTTGAAGGGGATCCAGCGGGCCCGAGGCCGGCTCGGAGGCGCGGGTGGCCGAGCCGCCCCGGGCGGGGAGCGCCCTGCTCCCCTCTGCCTCCCGCCGCGCCCGGCACACACTGTCCATGCGTCTCGCCCAATCGCAATTGATTGTTGTATTTTTTGGGGGGGGTTTTGGTTTTTTTTTTTTTTTTTTTTGGAAAGCCGCTGTGGATCCCACATCAACCCTGCAGCAAAAATAAAAAAAAAATAAATAAAAAAAATAAAAACAAAAAAAAAGAAAAAAAAAGGAAAAAAAAGAAAAGAAAGAAAAAGAAAAAAACCCAACCTTTTGTTTGTTTTTGTTTTGTCTGTCACACTTTTTTTTTTGTTGTTGTTGATCTCAATTTTTATTTTTTCAATTTTTTTTTTTTTAAATCTACTGCACCCATCGATTTACAAAACATTCAAAATAATAACTTCAAAAGATTAAAGCTTTCGTTTTCTTGTTTAATTCTCTCATCCACCTTTCAGCAGTAATGATAATAATAACAACAATAATTCCAAAAGAAATAATAATAAAAAACCCAAGTAAGGCCAGATTCTCTCTCTTTTTATATATAAATATATATATAAACAATGGGAAGGGGAAAGGGGAGCACACAGAAGACACCAATGATGCATCTGAAACAACAAATGAGAGTGAAGCAGACATTTATAAAAAAGATGAAAAGGAAAATATTTTGAACATGCACCTCGATTTTACGGCCCTCTACCACGGTGCCGTGTAATTTCTCCCTCGCCCTGTCCGCATCAGCACTATTTTCGAAAGTTACGAAACCAAATCCCTGCATGCAGGAGGGAGAAGGGGGGAAAACAACATGCACATTATTATTTCAGTCAACGACCACTTGTTTGCTTATGTTCTCTCTCTTTAATTTAATATTGTCTCGTCCTCTCTTCAGTTCTGTAACATGCAAATTAGAGAAATTATAATTGTATTGAGATGTGCAATAAATAAGCGACAAATGTGAACAAATTTTTCTTTCTGTCATCAGTTAGATAATACCCTCTGAGAAAGTCAAAGAATGATACCAAAAATACCTTTCTACATGTCACTACGGAGGAAAAGAAATCTAACAGTAAGAAAATGAAATTAAAAGAAATTACAGTGTCTTCACATAGAAAAAAATGAACTAATGAGAAAAGAAAATGAACCACATTTTAATGACATGCAGATATCTCAACGAAATCAAAAACATGTGCACAAAATTCAACACTGAATGTCAATATACTCTAAACTTTGCCTACTTAATCATGCTGTTGTGATCATAAGAAACACTGTTCCCATGCAACACTAGGGTAACTTAAACTGTTGTCAAACTATACAGCCTTTACTTATTTTTTTATAAAAGAAAAAGAAAAAGAAAAGAAAACCACCAACAAAACAAAAGTACTTTCAGAACAAAGTATAAACTTTCTTGTATTAACAGATCAAAGAAAAATCACATGATGTGAATAGGAAAAGAAATTCTGATAAAGGAAGAAAAATGCAAACGTTTTAAATAAATTTAACTCTTCATTTACTAGTTCTGCATATTACTTTCCACATAGAGAACATGCAACTGGTCAAACCCCAGAATCCCATGTTAGTGGGACAGCAGAACACCTGACAGATCTCACATTCTGCTTAGGACAAAAGCTCTCCTGTAGAATATCAGGCTAAAGCAAACACTCCCCATCCTACTAAATTCCTTCTACGTGCTACGTTAAATCAAACACTGTTTAAAACGGCAAATATTTTGGGGGTGGGGGGGGAAATCAGACATGGAAGAACATTTTAGAAACATACACCAACCCTTTGAAGTCATTCTTGCATTAGCACTACAATGCCTTTGATGCCTCCCCCAAAGTTATCCAAATAAATTCCCTTCTGCATCCTCAATGTTTCCCAACCACAGCTCCTCATCTCCCGCCCCTGCTATGTCTGGTGAGCAGAGATCACCCTCTGACTCTGCAGCTCTACCTGTTAGACACAGTGAGGGACTTAACACAGAGGTACAAAATAAAAGCAAAGACATTTATACATTTATTTACACATTTGATACAAAAAGGAGACCAAATATCGAACTAAGGCAAAAGTGACACCAAGCAGTGAGAAAAACAATGGGTATGAACTACAAAAGCAATTCATCAGCAATCAACCAAAAAAGTTAAGTAACTATCAGGATCATTATCTGAGTTATTTGGGTTATTTTACCTACTCAAAGTGCTCATTTACTTATGCCACTTATTAACACAAAAAGTGGCATTTATGAAGAGTTTTTGTTTCATTCCCTTCAAAGCAGCTTAACCACCTTGTTACCTTCTTTTCCCCTTCCAAACCCTGCCTGGGGCCGGAGCTCAGCCCTGCTCCGTCAGCAGCTCCATTCCCTGCTCAAGCCCTTCCCAGAACTCCTGATTCCACACATTTTCTCCACCCTGCCCTCCTCAATTCCAGCACAAGGCCATGACCTCGCTTGTCATAAGACACTGAGCGTGGAACTCTTTTGCCCAAAGCACCACGAGCGTTGAGAGAGAGTCAATCCCCCTCCTCAGCACTAATCCCCGTGGTTCAGATGCCAGCACGGGCTTTTCTTGGACCTAAACCCATCCGCAACTTGCAACTTTTATTTCTTCTACAACTCCTTCCTTCTATCTTGTTAAAGCTCTGCAAAAAAGGGCCCATGATTAAGATGCCATTAGGAAAATGTCCCAGCAGCAAACATGGGATCCATGGAGCCGAGGAGCCAAGCTCCACGCAAGAGCACAAATGCCCCCAATTCTGTAATTCTGCTCGTTCCCCCCCTCTTGTCTTGGCTCAGCAATTGTCTCTTCTCAGAACTGCAAACATTGGGTGGGAGTTGTTTAGTTCAAATTTTCCATCAGTCTCCTTAGCTCACAGCAGCACTATCAGCTGATTTTTGTTCAAACAACTAAAGGGAAAGATAAAAACCTAATTATGCTAAAAAAAGGTAGAAAAACAAAGCGGAGCCACAAGCCAAGATAAGACAGGAACTTCAAAGATTCTGAAAATAATACTCATTGTAGTTTTTTCAATTCCTTATGTTGTACTTATTCTCATAATCAACACTATTTAGATTAAGCACTTATTATTTATGCAAATCTTGAACCTTACCTAGCTGACAGAGAAGCTCAAGAACAGAACACAGACTCACTCATCACACATTCTGTACCTACACGAACACTTTAACATCCATTTCATGTGCAGCTCTGAGTTAACAGCTGCTCCAGCTTACTGTACCAAGTGTTTTAGTAACTGGCAATATAAAGAGATGCATTTTATTTATCCAATGTCCCAAGCGATTTAATAATAGCCAAGTTAGCGTGTGAGAAGGCTCTGATTTAATTTGGGAGGTGCTTTGGAGTTCGTATTTGAAGAAATAGATGTTAATATATACAAGATACATACACATACAAACAGATTTCTGAACGTATATATGTGGCTGTCTAGAGCATTAATATACAACTGACTCAAAATGGTCACAAATTCAGAAGTCATCAGTGTTGCCATACAAGTTTAGCAAAGTTATCTTCATTATTATTATGCACCTAAACAGACAGAAATTTGTAGAATGAAACTTGCATTATTTTAGGGTTTTCTTCCACGGAAGGACTCGCTTCTGCAAAATCATTTTACACTTTATGGATGTCTTCTAACGTTATGTTTTTTTGAATATGCAATTCCATTTCTCTTAACTATTATGGCATGAGAATGAACCTAATTCTGTTGTTTTTGCAAGAATCTTTTAAAACATTAACTATTAGAATCAAAAGAAAGAAAAACAAACAGAAACAAAAACATATTCTAGCAATTCTTATGCCAAACTGCAGCTAGAAACAATTTCGAATTCTGATCCTGCAAACTTTGTTACCTGTACTCAGTTTGAAACCACTTAGTAGTCCTTTCAGTTTCAGTGGGATTTTATGAAAACATAGATAAGCACTGCCAGGAATGGGAGTTTAATCTGGTGCATCTTAATTCCTACAGAATGGACACGAAATGATCAGATTAAAATAAATAAGTAATTTTTAAAAAAATAAAAAGAAAAGAAAACAAAGCCAAAACAAAAAAAAAAAAAAAAGAGATGTCCCTCTTATACCTAACCATTTTTTTTTTTTTAAACTTTCTATTTAACTGACAGAATGTAAGGGTTCTTCAGCAAACGCAAACACTGGGTAGTTGTAGCTAAGAGAACTCTAACCAAGAGGAGGAGCAGCCAAGGTGAGCGCAGAACTGCTCCAGGCACCTGGAGCAGCCCCCTCGGGCACAGCTCCGATGCACCACCGGCTGCAGCAACATTTCATGAGACATCTCGACATTAAAAGCCCACCTAGAAAAACCTCCTGCTGCTGAAATCCTCCCTGGGATCTTGGTGTTAGCACGAGGCACTGGGATCTTTGCGCTACTTCGAGATCACCAGTAAAACAACCCACCGCTGAGAAATATCTCCTCGTCCCATCCCACGCAAACCCCCTCATCCCACCCTGCACACGCCTTAAGAAAGCCTCACACCTCTGCACTCTGATGCAGTTGTGATGGATAAAACCCCGAGCTGTGGAAGAGCTGATGGCTCAAGAAAAGAGCGAGCCAGCAGCCCAGGGAGGGCGCTCAGCTCCACTCCAGCCCAGCAAAGGGGACCCGTGTGGGATGGCCTTGGGAATTTAGAGGGCTATCCAACAGGAGAAGGTTCTCCATAATTTTGGAAATGCTACTGAATAGCCATAATTTAGGGATCATAAATTTTGGCCAGAGCAGGAGATTCTAAGCCACTCATTTCCATCCATTGCAGTTGCTTACTGGAAAAAGTGATAAATGTTCCAACTGGGTTTGGGCTACCGAGGGGACTAATTAATGGCTGTATAATAAACCAAGAAATTTCAGCTCTTCTACTCAGGTTAAAAAAAAACAACTAAATAAAAATTGAAGGCTTTACGTTCAGAGCATGAATATTAACAGAATTAAAATATATCCGATTTAAGAAAGATTTATGATATATATATGATTCTTACAAAAATGTCTAGAACAGGAATAGAATTCCGTTGCTAATAATAAATGATACATGAGTTACAAGAAGACAAACATCATTGATTAAACTTCCCAGTGTGTCTGACATGGCAAGAAAAGGAAAAAATATATGCATATGACAGACATATAAACCCCTATAATGCAGCTTTGCATCGGGTGACGATGCCAGTGCAGTCACAGCCAGGCCAGCCTGCTTGACTTCTTCAAGACTGAATAAATTGAAGTATGCATTTAAGGCAAAGTAATTTGGAAAATAAACAAGTGTTTGCAATACATAAGGACTCTTTTAATCAAATAAACGTTACAATTGATTGTTTTCAAAGGGTTGGTGTACTAAGGCTTTAACTAAAGAGGAAAACATCTGCACTTAGATAATCTGGAACAATCACATATTTTCTCAGCTAATTACTACAGAAGGTGGTTATTAGGTATCATTATCATCTTTCATTTCAATAAAGGAAAAAAATACCTGCACTAACATAAACCTGCCTACAAATATCTTTAAGTATGGACTCATCAAATAATCGAGATAATTACCCTTGAAGAACAAGGACAGCAGAAATTAACATTCCCATAAAACAGATGACAGTTTGGAGCAGCTAAAATTACCCCCTTTAACAGATTTGAGTCCAATGATTTTCATACTGCTTAGAAAACTGACTGACAGCTCAGAGGATGTTTTCACTACCATAAAATTTCAGACACTATTTTTTTCACAGCAGTGCAGTTGTTTCCTTTTACTCATCTAAGTATTTTAAGCAAATTAAAAAAAAAACTCCACAGGTGAATTAAACTGCTTACCTTTGAGCCTCGCTCATTAAAAATAATTTCAACATCTAAGATTTTACCAAATTGCTGCAAAGAGATAGAAAAGTCACATGAAAATGAGATAATTTCAACACTTCCATCAGACACAGCACAAACGTTTGTTTCAGAAAATGGTGCAATGCACAAAGTACAAGAATATAAAATCAAAGACAGTTTAAACATCAAAAGAGAAGATAAAAGGAGCCAGATCAATATTACATCTCAATTGTACATATCATTATGCTTGTTATATCATTCCATATATGAACTTTAAGTTCAGTGAAACCCCTTGACAAAGGAAATATCTTTAAGCTGTGCTCACAGTGAAGTAAAAGTCCCAAATTCCTTTTTTCTTTTTTTAAATTTCTTTTGCTGTTAAATACATTAATGTATCAGTGCTGTTATTTCACGTCATTAACGTGCATTATGGATCAGTGTTAGCACAGTAAGTGACCCAATGTATTAAACAAAAGGGCAGAAATGAGGGGCAGGCAAATGAAGAACAATCCAGCTGGAGTCCCAGGAACTGCACAAGTGAGCCTATACTTCATGTATATAATGAACAATTACAGGCCACAAAGGACAGCATTCCTTCTCTGCCTTGTTCAAGAGTCTCAGCTTGATTATGAAAAATCAACCATCGCTTGTTATCCTTTGGCTTATTCTGTGTTCTTGCATTCACCATTTAATTAATGTTTTAACTGCAATTCAGTCTAGAAGCAGTCATGGACTTCATGTTGAAACAATTCTCCTCTGCTGTATTTTTGTCCGTGTTAAAAGGTCATCTGTGTGTACAGCGTGGTCCTGACGCTGTGCTACCATATTTCATATCTCATACTTCAATTCACACTTGCAGAAAAGTCTCTTCTATCAATTCAGAAGATAAAAGTTTCCTGTTACCAAGTCATTCTCAAAGTCACCTGGAAAACTCCAGCCATTCCCCAGTGTTGGTCTTTTGAGACCTAAGGCTTAGAAATTGAAGGCAAATGCAGTTTTTACTCACTTATAAATTACCGCCATACCTAAAAAAAATTCCTTTCATTTAATGTATTTTCAAATAAAATCTATTTTAAGTGGTTTGTTTAGTTTAAATAAATTTGCATATTTTTCTCCAGAGGGTTAATTACTATGCCTTCTGCTATTTTGCTGATGAGCTGCTTTCAGGGGAGGGAACTTGCAGCAAGTCAGATACAGCAGAAAAATCACTCATTTCCCAATACCACACCAGGATTCTTTTCCCAGTGACTGTTTCCTTCAGAGAAATAAATACTGAGAAACAGTGTCTTAACCCACATAAAAACACATGAGAAGAACTTAAAAATCAGAACTGAACATGAAAGGTGGAGAAAAATATAGAGCCATGAAGGGCTTGGTGCTGCACCGAATAGCCAACTGGAATGCAGAAGAGAATTCAGTTTTAGTGCCTCAGAAATAAGAAAGCCAGAGTAACATAAACGCTTAAGGGTACTAACTTGGAAAAGGTGATCAAGTGCTATTTCTAGATTATATTAAGTGACATTCCAAAATCAACCCGAGAGCTGTTGGAACAGGGAGAAGAAACCCAGTGTAACCTCTCACGGTCACGAGCCTAAAACTGATGGCACATCTGAGATGTGTGAAAGATGGGGAATGTGCTGGAAGGCAGCTAATGGCCTGGGGGAAAGCAAAAATGGAGAGCCTTAAAGAAATAAAAATACCAGCCAGAGCTTCAGAGCTCCAAAACCCGTGGGGGCTGGTGAGGATTCCCACTCCTGAACTCTGGGCTTAAATTCACCCCATGTCCTCCTTCAGGTTGGGTCCTTCGCTCATGAGGTCAAGCATGGACTGTTGTACATCAAGCTCTCCAAAATTAATAAAGCAGGCATATAAATCTAGGTGTATACAGCAGGAAGGTATGTGCATTTAATATTTTAAGCCAACACAGACAGCTTTTTGTGACTGTAACACAAAGCACCCAACTGCATCACACAGAGCAGAATTCCTTTTCCCAGTTGTGACTGGATGTTTGGTTATCAAGAGATGAAACAAGAATCTTCACTGAAAATGGTTAAACAGCCTAAATCAGAGGCACAGCGCTCACAGCTGCCTAAAACACCTACTGCAATGTAAATATAATTTTTAAAAAAGCATAAATAAATCTGGAGCACTTACACCAAACATTTGTCTAAGATCTGGATCCCGGAATCTGAATGGTATATTTGAGACGTGGAGCCTTTTTGGCTGTGATTTGTTTTCTGTGTTTTCAGAAGATTGTGTCTGTTGCTGCCCATCGGTCTGTGCTGCGTCATCTGTCTGCTAAAAGGACAAAGCAAAAGAAAGCACACTGTAAGTATTTCTGTCATTTTTAATACAAAGTGTGGGCTTAAATTCTCCAAAAAAAAACAAAACTAAAAAGCAGCTTGGCTCCAAGGTACTTAACAATACCAGAAGTTTAAACACATGAAAATCAAATCCATCTCTGTATCTGTCTCAACAGCATATGTGATAAATATGTATTTGGAATAAACCAGAGAATAACAAGTAGAATGTGATCTGTAGATTTTCTCAGCTGTTTTCAACTAACGAATAAATATATCTCCCTGTACTGTGAGGCTGCTGAACCCCTTTAACCTCCCACATGTTGGCCACTGGAAGAAGCTCCATCTCCATGCCCAACCACACCTTACTAGCAGCAAGCAGCAAGCCAGACCCTTCCAAAGGAGATGAGCTGTTCCACTCGGAGGCCACCGGGACGGCCACGCGGGAGGCAGGGGACACATCACATCCGACCGGCCACTTCACAAGCAGTGCTGATGGGCACCAGGGGGTCATCGTGCCTGGGTACGTGGGCAGCGTTATGGCAAAGGCCCCGAGTGTGAGAGGCAACACGGGTTCCATCAGTGCTCGAGGTTACCCGACACAAACGGGAGACCCAGAAACAGAGTTGGACGCATTTTCACCACAATGAGATCGTGTCACGGTGCTTCTTACAGACACACTGTCCCCTGGCTTTAAACTGCTTCTGTTTAAGGACGTTGCTGTGTATTACAATTTGAGGGAAAAAAAATACAAATCTTCAAAGAGATTAGGAAAAAATCACAATGTCCTTCATCCCCAAAGTAAAACTAACCAGTATGTTAGACAAAGTTCTGATCTGTTCCCCAATTATATCCTACAGTGCCTCATTAATTCCTGCACCTACAGCAGGAAAAACATTTTGCACAGGGATGCCAAAACAGCATAGTCATATTCGTGATAGAGGGGATTTGGAAGAACAGAAGGGGCAAGAAAATAGTTGAATTAAACTATCAGGATGATCTCACAACTGCTACTCTATTTTCTCTGTCCTTCCTCTTCCTCCTGACCCCATTCTTTTCCCAAGAATTCACTTTTCTTGTGTTTAATGTCACAGTTCAGTTTGTCTTTCTGACTTTTTTCATTTAAAAAAAAATATAGAAGAAACTGCCCATTTCCTGCTAGTATGAAATTTCTTTTAAGACACAACAGTAGAAGCAACATAAAAATGGTTAAATAACATAAACCTTACCACACAGTTCTAGTACCAAAAAGCCTGTTGAAGAGGAAGCACAAAAACTCAAACAGAATACATCATTTACATCAGCAATAACTACACACACAGTGAATTCTAGCAAGTTAAATTCAACAACATCTTACCCAGGAAACAGAAATGTTCTCAAATTAAAAGTCCAAACATTTATATTGCTTATAATTCAGTCCATCAGTGGCTTCTACATTTCACAGGGTCTGATGAGACACACAAACACAAACTTGGGTGTGTGCTGAAGGAGGATTTTGAGTGATTTAAATACTAAACATGGGATATAGCTGTTAGGAGACGACAAAGGTCCATGCTGATCTATTGCTATGTAAAATCACCTCAAAAATTCAAAATTCATATTTTGAGGCAACTGTTCCATCCATAGACTCCACAGAGACTACTTTGTACCTTCGGGCCTTAAAAGAGGAGAAATATGAAGAATATTTGGTATTTTCTTCAAGGGGAAGAGGATGAGAGACTGAAAACTCTTGAAAGAGGACACTTCAGAAGAATTTAAGGTCAAATTAGATTAATGTGAAGAGAATGAAAGAATTCTGAAGGTGCTGTTTAGTCTCGGGAACAAAGGGTGCCCCAGGAAGGAATTACATAATCAGCGTCCTGTATAAATGCAAATTGGGAGAAGTAATTTCTGTTCCTTGTACTATAAATAGTATAAATACTGAGAAATGAGTGGGAGAGCCGCCCCATGCTATCAAATTTACACTTTCAGCAAAGAATCTCTCAGAGTTTGGGCAGCGAGGACTTAAAACCAGAAACTCCAGAAAGTCCCAGGAAATTGGAATGTGAGGATTGTACCCGAATTCCCAAGGAACACCAAAGAGGTGAAACACACGTCGGACAGAGGACAGGCTGGATTTGGGAAAAATCCCAGCCGGGCAAGTTTCTGAGCTCTGAGGACTCAAAGAACTTGAATGCAATTTCCCTTCCACATACCTAACACATGTAAGAATAAATTCAAATTGAAACCATTCTTACAGGTAAGCAAACCCATATCAAAGGGGGAACTTCACAGAAAATTGTGACTCCAGTTCTTAAAGACCTCACGATAAAGTAAAATTCTTAAAGTCATTTTTCTCGTTTCACTTTCTGGCTTTTACCTGAGAATTAAAAACCATCATAAAAGTGAAGAAAACTACCAAACAAGATGTTTGTCTGGATAAATTTGACAATATTGTATTTGGAAAAAAAATTATTTCAGACACACACACATCCCCTTTTTTACGGCCTTACCAATCCAAATTTTCAGCATATTTTATGCAAAAATACACTGCAAAACCTTCACCCAGCTCTAAGGCAAACCCCATTTCCAGGTCGCTCCTGATGGACACGGGATTCTCACCTCCCACCACCTGCACTTGTGGCAAAGGCACCACATTTAATGAAACACTGACCAGTGAACCTGAAATCACAGAGGGCCTTGGGTGCAACGTTTGGGCAGAAAAACCCATTCCATTCTCCTTCCCAGCTAATAGGAATTTTCTGTGTCCCTCTCCATCCATCACTGCAGACAGTCAGCCCTGCAAGGCTTCTCGCGCTGCAGTTCTCAGTGTTGGGCTCTCCCTCCATTCCTTTGCACTGACTAATCTCTTTCATTTTCTACAAAACAATGGTGGCGTAGACAAAACCTTTCACCCTCCACCCCTGTTTTCGAGGTAATGAAACGCTCTCACAGAAGAGCTGCTTGCACCTCGCTACGGAAAAAAAAAAATCAAACACGTTGTCCTCAACCTCCGCTTTGAAAGAGTGAATGCAACATAAACAGCAGGAATGACTAAAATGGAACTAAACCTTTTATCTCTTCCCGGACAAACTGAAAATGTGTTGTATCAGAAGAACGTGGAAAAGCTTTGCCAAGTCCTGATCGTTCTTGCATAATCTGTAAACAAATTGGTTGCATATCTTTGAAACCCACACCCACGACTGGAGGAAGAACGGCCTAATTGGAGCAGGAATAACCTGGAATACATTTACAGGGAGAAAAGAAAGGGAGGGAGGGAAGCAATACATTTTTTATGTTTTTAAATGTGCTTAATGGTAAATTTAGGTGCTGAGTGTTTCATACTCTATATAGCATAGAGTAAAGCTCTTTAGAATTATAAATTTAGGGGAAAAACCCCCAAAACACTCCTTAAATTAAAAATAAAATAAAAAAAAAGCTCAAAACAGCACCTGTTTTTTTCCTGCTGCACCAATCAAGTTATTTCTCAGAGAGAAAGAGCTTTGAATGTCTTCTAGGCATTATTTGATTAAGTTGACAATATTATGTGAGCAATGGTTGAGTACCCACTGTGCTGTACTTTTGACCAAATTGATTTGTGTAATGAACACTTGCTCTGTCTCTTCTCCAGCCTGAATAGGGCTCTTGATTTAACCAGTGGTGCTGGAAGCCAAGTGAATTTACAGCCCCCACAGTCATTCTCTCTCAATCTGGAGAGAATAGCAGCAGCAGTACATGAGCAAGCATAATTCAATACATTGTGTTATAAGCGCAGAAAATAATATCAGAGCTCTGCAATATACCTGTTTGATTTGATTTGTAAACCCGATAAAGAAAGCAATCGAGAAAAGTTCAGCAGAAAAAAAAAAATATATATACATCCTGAGCAAAAATATAACCATGCTGAATGTGTACAAACTGAAAAAATCATGCATAGTAAATCAACTTCATACTTTCCTTAGATAATACGGCACATTTTCCATTTGAAAAGGACCTAGATTCTGGAAAGTTACCTTTCCATTAAAAAGTGCGCAGAGAGAATAATTTAAAACCGAGTTTGGGACTCTCTGAAAATGCTGATTCCCGGCTACACCACTGACAAGGCGATGGGCTCGTAGCTCTCCTGTTTTATTAAGCGGATCAACCGATTAATTGATCATACTGGTTTGGATGAATTCATATTCTGCAAAGTCCCAGCTCTACAATGTGCTTCCCAGAAGCGTACCAACAGAGAGGAAAAGGAGTTCTCCACGCAGACACATCTGTGTGTGCCTCAGTGTTTACACAGAGGGGTACGCGGGAAGAAGTCCTGTCACTGTGCTACTTTACAGCCGGGATAAACGTTACCAGAAACATCAGTGACTCTTCCTGTCAACCGCACCTCCGGTACCCTTTTCTCATGCGTAAGATCAATAGTAAGGTCTCATTGCTTTCAGGATATTAAAAGGTGAGATTAATTTTTCAAATTCGTTCTAAAGGTAAGAATATTTCAGGTGCCTCACACTGCACGGCATCCCTTTATCCCCTTCTTTCCTGAAGGGGCTGGGAACCGCTCCTTGTTCTGACCCAGCGCAAAGCACCCACAGACGTGGGACTTGCCGCTATGAAAAAAGAAATAAAGCAATGCCATAGTACAATCATGACTGCATTTGCCAATTTGGAACTAGATGGTCTTTAAGGTCCCTTTCAACCCTAACTATTCTATGATTATGTTGCTCCATTGCCAGCGTAACTGTGAGTATTTTGTACTCCGGCAACGCTTGGTTTCAGACACACTGAGACTTAAACCCTGCAGGGCAAACCCTGACCCCCTTATTTTTAATGTTGTAATTCCCTTTTATTTCAGCTGGGTCACAACTTCACCCTGATGCTATACCCACTTGACAAAGTAATTTCACCATTAACTCCCCAGTTTACAAAAGGGATAATGACCCCGGTTTCATATCCCTCACAAAAACCTTGTCCTACCCAAAGCACCAAATGAGAACTAACCAAAGCAATTCCTGTGTGACCACACACCCCTTGAAAAGAAGCTCACAGAGCAGCCAAGCCCACCAGGCCACCGTGTCCCGCCTCCAAAGCGCTGAGCTCTCCCCCTGGCCACTGGCCAGCCTGTGAGCGCCCAAGAGCTGCTCTCCCTTCCATTCCACTGCTGGCAAAAGCATGTTGGGTCTCAATGGTGCCAGTTCTTCTTATTAATAGAACACATCTGTCCGAGTGGACGTGAAACGTGAGACACACACCTATAGTGAGTGAACAGACACAATCAGCTCCCTGCTGGGATATTTGACTTGAGAGCGCCTCAGTCAGTCAGATGAACATTTACAATTTACCACCAGGAAGACAATGTAAGGTGGCTGCCTCTGCCTGGGACCTTTGTTTTAGACACACTGCCACACACAGGCAGAACCCCTTAATCCAATTTACTGGCAAAGGAAAAAGAACCTGAATAATTCCGTGCTTTGCTTCAGCACTTTCTAACATTTCACTCTTGGAGGCTTCAGCTTCCCGGGTGTTGTTCCAGGCTGAAGCCTTCCAAGGAGTCGTGGTTATTTCTCTCATTCCCAGATGGGTGCATTCCTGATGCTGGTACCACAGGCTACAAGGAAGCACTGCTATCACTGTGACAGCTTATGCTAGCAGCCCAAATAAGAGATCATTAATTGTGCGGACAGAGAGGAGCAATAGGATAGGTTTCTTAAGCTTCTGGTACTGAAGGACAACCAAGCAGTTATTAATAACTTGGCTACATTAATTATTTCCCCAATCTATCTTCCTTAACAATATGGAATATAGCCTTTATACAGTCCTTTACGTTGCCACTGCTGGCTCATCGCTTTTCTTCTCAAATAGTCAGCAGCATCTCAGGGAATAGCATATCAGTCTTGTCTGCAGGGAAATCACCAAAAAACATAAATGTTTTCAATTCTGAACATGCCTCAGAAGTTGGGCAAAATTTGCTGGTTATCAGGAATAGATATGATTTTTAAAAGAATATTCATAATGGGTTTTCATAGAGTTTTCTGTAACTAAGCAGTTGCCAAGTTCAGTTAAGGACATCCAGCTGACATCAGCATATCAGTAACCTGAAATGGGAGAAGGAATTACAATAGGCTGCCTCAATGCATTACTTATTGTTTGCATTGATTCAATAAATATTTCTGACCATGTACTGATCCCATCCATGAATATCACAGCAACAGTAATTAACAACATCTTTCTCTAATCAGCTGCATCCTGGCTCCATTAGCCAAGAAGGGAATGCACACAAACTATGTACGGTTTTAAATAAAACCAAAATATTGTGATATTTTAACAAGATAATTTTAAAATAAATTCTTTGGATTTATCCTTTAAAAAAATTAGCAGACACATTAGGAAATAATTTACTGGTCAAAGGACAAAAGCATTAATTTAATCCAAATCAAACATCTTAAGTGGTGATGCACAGACACAAAGAAATAATCAGTTGATTTTGTTATTCCTCTTTCATCTGTTACTCAGAAGTCTGTTATTTCTGATGTTGGTCCTTAGAAGGACTTCAACAGCAGGAGTAAAGTATTCAAAAATAACTTGGTTTCAATGCTTGAAAGCTTAATGTAAAATCCAGACAGACAACAAACGAAAACATATCAAAAATACCATGACAATAAATACAGAAATCTTGATTAGAGTTGATTAAAGGGTTTTCTATCATGTGAATGGGAGCTGTAGCTCCACATTGCACAAGCTTGTTTGATAAATCCATCAAATTACCACAAGAAGTCATTGGCATCCTCAGCACTAAAAAATCCCTTGCTCATGGCATTTTTCCCCCCACAAATTACTCAGCACATTTACATCATAAGTTCCTCTCCGTTAATTCCCTCACACAGGACTCGTTTGCCCTGTGTGCCCAAAAGGACAGGTGACACTCATGTCACCTAAAGCCTTGGTGACACACCCCACACAAAGCCCTGCCTTTCATGCCCCCTCAGGGCTCAGAATTCTCCCAGCAGTTTGGAAACTGCCACTTACCCCAATGCCAGAGCACAGGTTGTGGGATTATGGAATTAGGCAGATAAATCATATGAAAGGAGAACTGAAATGCTTCCTCTGAAGGTATCAACGGGGAAGGGTCATAACGTGTTCTACATGTCCCAAAATACAGATCTGCCCTCTAAGAACGCGTACCAGTAGGTAACAAGGTCTAAGAGAGGAGAGGTAAAACAGACGAATCAACCTTGAAATTCTTCTTTTTCAAAGCTTGCAGGTAAATATACCTAATGGTTATGATTGCTCTTAAAACACTTTCTTCTGAGTTACGCTTTGAAAGGCAATTGCACACTGGCAATAAATCAGGACACGATGCTCTTGAGAGGAAGATTTTCTGACTGATGCAAAACTTGGCATACTTGGTGTCTGGAAATCCACTGTTTCTACCCAAGTTCTCCTATCCAACTCAGTTATTGCCTTAATTTAGGACAAAATTATTCACACAAGAACATAATTCAATGCACAGCAAGGCACCTGTACTTTTAACTGTGGTCATTCATTCATGCACAAGCATCACTGCCATAAAAGAGAACGAGATTCTTTCCTTTAATGTTCTAATTAGCTTAAAAATTCTTTGAAGTGTTATCTTTCATAAGTCAACATTAAAAAAGGCTGAAAAGCTGCAATAAAGCTTCTTAAATTTTTGTTCTGGCGACAAGCTCTATCTGTACAAAATAACTTCCAACACCTCCAACTACCTTGTACAATGCTGTGACGTTTAACAATATTTGTCCAAATCAAAAATCTCTAATAAAATACTACGCTGCACAGCTTCAAAGGACATTACTTTAAAAAAAAAATAAAAATGAAGACGTGTTTTAGATGGAATATTTGCAGGTTTGGCTGCGAAGAGTTGTTTCCCCTCAGCCGGAATGAACGCACACCAGTTTCCGGAATTCCCCCCTGAACCAGATTTATGTCATGCATGTAAAGTCCCTTTTTGTAAGGGTTGTGTTGACACAACCAACTGCTGAGTGAACTTGTGAGAGCAGAGTCTCGTGCTGAGAGGGAATGTCTGATTGCTACAGCTCCAGCTCAGGCAAAGGAAGTGAACGTGACAGCGCGATGAAAGGTTTTCCACTGTTTGACCCCCTCACCCGTTGCTGGATCCCTGCTGCGACCTGCCATTTGCTCACTTGCATATCTCTGCCCACGGAGGCAATTCTTGAACCCTCTGAAATGCAGAAGAATTTGAGGGTCCTCTGTGTCACACAAAGACGCTTTCTAAATCTCATTGCTCTTTTTATACTGGGATACACCCCGACTGAACAAGCAGCAGTTCAGCTCCTCGCAGGGTAGCAATTTCTCAAACTTAGTTAAATGTCATTCTATGAAAAAATAGCTTAACTTATTCTTTCTTAGTGCCTGTGTTTGGTTCTCTCATCTCTTGGCATGTTGCAACCAAATGCAAGCAGCATTTCAAAGGAGATGTGACATTTTGAATAGAAAAGCAGGTGTGTCCCTGCTCTTCTCCCTGCAGAACACACTGCACTGTAGTGTCAATAGAACATGCCCAAGGTTTCCTGTAAGCCCAACCAGAAACAGAGAAGTCCATGCCGTGGAACGTTACGCTTGACACAAATCATTCCTTTTCATCCTTCTCTTCAAGCTCGCCCAACATCTTTCCTTCATTAATGCAAAAGACCGACCTAACATTTTAGAAAACATCCATTCACCCTTCTCTTCTCACACATAAAAGAAACAAATAATCTAAAGAGTACTGGATGGTTCAAAGAATTTGTAAAGGGTTTGAATCATTTCAAATCTAGCTGTGAATGCTGATGTTATGGTGAATTCTGCTTGATCATCTGAATGCAGCTTCCTACAGAGCTTCACAATGCAGCTCCCACCGCAGAATTGCTTTGATTACTGATGCTCAAGTTTAAGGAAACATCTGTTGAAGAAGTGAGAACAGGACTTGGATCCCCCTGACAAAATCTTTCCTTTCCTGGAAAAGTTCTCAGGAAAGAGGGCATAGAAAATATCCCTTGAATCAGGAGAGCTGGCACTGTGATTTTAAAGCTATTTTCCATCTTTCCCTCTTTCTCACAATGAGCTTGCCAAGAGACCTCTTCCCATGTTCAGAAATGTCTCAGCCAAGATATATCTACTTTCATCTCACATCTGTACATGAAGCCATTATTCCTAATAGTCTCCAGCGGTTCTGCTGTCTGTGGGTCCCTGCAGGAACCTGTACAGGATGTTACAGCCATGCCCCCTCAGCCACTATTACAGTTTCACCTCCTCCTGAATTCTCAGAAGCAGGACTCGGTCTAGTAATGCTGTGTGCAGATTAAACAGAGCTGGGTGCAGTGAGACTGATACCCAGAGGGCTGTGCTGCCAACTAGAGGGACCTGACAGGCTGAAGAAACAGGCATCAACCACTTAATGAAGTTCAGCAAAGTCCTGCACTTGAAGAAGAGCAGCCCAAGGTACAGGAGAGTGACTGGCCAAAGAGCCAGTCCTGGGAGTCTTGGAAGACAAATAGAATGAGATTCAGCAATATGCAAAGGACTGGAGCATCTGGCAAACAAGGAGAGAATGAGAGGGCTGGGACTGTCCAGCCTGGAAAAGAGAAGGCAGGAAAGGTGAAGGAGCTGGACTCTGGTCAGTGGTGTCCAGTGACAGCACAAAAAGCAAATGAGCAAAAGCTGCAGGACAGAAGACTCCATTTAGAAGCTGGGAGAAATTTCTCCTGGGGGTATTCTAACATCAGAACAGATTTCCCAGAGCGCTTGTGGAGCTCCAACCTTGGAGGTGTTTAACACCCAAGTGGACAGAGCCCTGCACAACCTGCTCTCGCTGATCATGCCTGATGTGTCTGCACATCAAGGTCCAGTGACAGTAACCAGCCTGGGACAGCGGGTACACAGGGACAGGCCAGAACAGGACATCAATCAGCAGGTCAGGGTCCTGTTCAGCAGGATTATATATATAAATGCATTTTATTCTTACATAACACACTGGGTCCCCTTTTCTGACTCATAGGTGCTCCTGCTACTCAATATGCTTTTGTTTTTAATTAAGTAGTACTGCAATAAGTGGATTGCTTTATTTTGAATACTGTCATCAACAATAAATTTTCTACAGGCCAAAGGTTCAGTGATTATGTTTGGTTATTCTTCCTTTGCAGCTGTCCAGCCTCACAGTGCTGATGCTGCTGCTCAAATTTACCTGGCGTGGTTCTCAAATCTGCTGCAGGTGCATGTGAAGAGAAGTGTAACAATTAGAGTCTCTAAGTCACATCACCTCTGAAAAAACTAATTTACTAACTGAAATATGCCAGGATTGTTTATTAAATAACTCTGTATATCCTTTTCTAAGTTACTACTACTCAGTTAACTCCTATGTGTTCTAATGCCACATATATTTATGCATTTTCATTTGTTCCTCCACCATCTCCACCAAAGATGTTATTTCATAAAGCACTAAACTCCCTTGGACCACAGCTCCTGCAACAGCCTGCCTACATCTGCTGGGGGTCTTGCATTTTAAAAAAAAATTAGCCAAAAAAAATCATATCAGGGTATCTCTTTTTTCTTGTCACGCTTAGTTCTTTATGACAACACTACAACACTACACAACACTAAAACACTACACAACACTAAAAAGTATTGGTAACCTTCCCAATCATCTTCCAGGATTACCACAGATGTGCCCAGACACCTGCTGTGGTTTACACAGCATCCTACACGCACAGAGATCCTTCTTTCCTCTGACTGTGCAAACGAGAAAAACTGTCAGACACAGAGAAATGGAAACCTCCACACCTTGCTTAGAATTGCAGCACAATGAACCTTCTCTAAACACACTGTCAGCAAATGACAACTGTGCCACCTCTTCCCATCCCCGTTCTACACCGTCCAGCACGGCCACAACCCAAAGAAACTCCTCCGAGAGGAAGGATTCCTACGGCACAGGAAGGCATCCGGCACCACCACTTTCCTCACTCTGAACTGATGGACTTAGTTGCACTATTTTCCCTTTAAAGCTCAGATATCCAAGATTTCCACATTCCTCTTGCACATTCTCATGCCAGATATAATAGTATGGTATATAATATATAAATAATAGTATAACCATGTAAATAAATATTTTTTTTAGCAGTCATAAATACTGTATCATTTGTTAGTTCTTAGAATTTTTGATCCTTTCTACATTCCAGCCTCTTCTCCACCACTTACCCCGAACCTGCATAACAGAACTGAAGTCTCTCTCGATACACACTGTGTTTCCCAAATTCCTAACTAAAAGCTGCAGTGCTCCCTTGATTCCTTGAACTGCAAATAAAATCCGCTTTATTATTTCTGGCCAATTGAAAGGAAAAAGCAACATAAGGAGAACTGACAACAGAATACTTTTGCCAGATGCCCATCACAGTTATCTTACCAGTCACCAACCTCTGTGGGAGTAATGCCAGTGTCTGACAGCCCAAAAACAGTCTTTAATCAAACTTAAGCAATTATTTTCCTTTTTTTCCCATAGCATTTCCAGCCTCTACTGCAAAAGAAAACACCACCAATCTCAGACAACCATCTATGTAGGTTAGCAGACTTAAACTGGAAAAAGGAAAAAAAATATGTTTATTTTGAACTTAAGCTTGTGTCTCTAACTTGTCTAAAAGCTCAGCCAAACAGACTTTGAGTTTCTTTAGTGACTTAGGGACATGCAATTACCTTTAGCTTCAATGCTGCTGCTACCAAAAATATCTGGTAATCTAACATATACTCCAAAGAAACCATTTCATGTTTCTTCCTAGCTCTTTTCTAGCTATTGAATTTGCATTCTCCTTTATACACTGATTGCATGTACTGCTTTTTAAGGGAAAAAAGGTTTTGGTCAACCAGTTTGACAACCAAGCCTATACTGTATATCCTGTGCTTCAGGAATGTGAGGGGTTTTTAATCTATAAAAACAGACTTTATTCTAGATGAGCTGAGAATCTTCTTTGTGTGAGTAGAACTTGGACACTCCTATGAGAGGAAGTTATGGCAGTAATTAACAGCTACGGGGAGTAGAACTCATTTAGAAACATAATGGCCTGAGAACACTTACACAGACCTCATTCAGGGAAAGATAAAAGAAAAGCTTACACAAAAATGGCCTGAATTGCATTTCCATTTAGTATCATCTACTTTTGTAACACCTCTCCCTTCCTCTGCTTCTAAAGCAAATTATGCCAAAAATTCTCTCTGTCAGACTTCTGGAAATGCATTTACAACTAAAATTGTAAATTATAACCTTTACCGTGTCTCACTCCCATCTCCGTAAAGAATTCACCTCCTGACCGCCCAATAGCTAGAGAAGAAGTATCACAAGCACCTTTAATTGCTATTTACAAAAATAAAGAGCAGTTCACAAACGGAAGGTGCGATGTGAAATCCCTCCGGTTATTTGCAGAGCCATCTGAAACGTTCGAATGGCTGCAGTTATGAGACCACCTAAATTCATGAAGAGTGTATCTTCATTAACGCAGGTACCCGGGACCCTCGGCGTGCTCCCATCGGGGTGGGCATTCCACGTGGAAAGCCGTGGCACGAGCAGCTCCGGCTCCCCCGGCTCGCTCCAGCGGAGAGCCCCAACTACACATCGCGGGGTGCGTCCGGTGAGGGACCACGCCAGCGAGCTCTCTCATTGCCTTTAAGTAGAAAGCAAGAAGAAAAGGTTAATTAAGTTCTACCGTGCAATTCTATTAAGAACAGCCACGATTACTGTAGCATGAGGAGGATATTTAATTTAAAAAGGGGAAAAAAAAAAAAAGGGCAGGGTGCCTATTGAAATATCCAGCCAGTCAATCAGAATGACTGAGCAGCTGGGGCTGCTCGCAGGTGGTGCAGGCTCTGAGGTTATTATAGAAAAAAACACAAACAAACTAAATAAACCAACGAAGTTTGTGCCTAGAAGTACGGCAAAGAAAGGTTCGTAACCTAACACACAAGTTTGAGTTGGTAACCTATAATATTTTTGTGTGTTATCATCCAAATCCTGTATTTTGTAATACGAAGCAGCATTTGACAAGATGAGTCATAACATCTGTAACTTGATATGCTGCCCTACCAGAGCTTTGTCATATGGATTTCTAGCTTGACCAATTGTTTCCAAATGAAACAAACAATCTCAGCATTTGTTAAGAAATCTGTTCATTTCAGAGCAATTACGGGGGCTTTTCCAAGGCGAGTTTTTCACTGCCCGGTCTCTCACAGGTGCTCTCTGCTAATTCTGTCAGTGCAGCAACTGCTCGCAGGGCTCTTGGCAAATTCAAATAAGGTCTCAAACCAAAAATAATAACCTACAGAGATTTCCTGAAGATATACTTGCACAACCCAAACACTATCAATTTTTAAATTTGATCTTAATAAGAACAGAATGCGTAGATTTTCAACACCTAAAAATAATACTAAAAGAGATGGATGTGTCTAAATCAAACATTTTTCTTGTCTGATCCCCCAAACTTACTGAATGCCCTCCATGGACAGGAGTACTTCATGGGGAGAATAAACCAAAAGTAAAATACTTCTTTGTAACCAGAGAGCAGAGGAGGCTGAAAGTAGCTACCAACTGCCTGCAAATAAAAGGTTTTTTTATATACGTGATGCCAGATTTTATTAAGTGTTTCAATTTAGCCTGGCCAAAACGTGGCACTTCACTGAAAAGAGTGGAACAGACTCAAAAGATTAATGACAGTAAAATTATCCTAATCTGTCATAAGCTCTGATATAGGAGTAAGAGGAAGTAATTTGCTTCAGTAAAAAGCAATGATCACCAAAGCATGAAAATTAACACTCCACAGAGGTGGAGATTAAATGAGAAATATTAGCTGCATCAGCACATTGGAGACAATTATAAACTGCAGAGGACTTCTGAGGCTGAGAAATACTATATTTATTACGATAAAGTCAATTTTACCATTCAATAAATGCTCAGTTCATGATTTTAGCACTGAATTTCTTCCCCTTCAAAGTTAATTTGCATTACTACTTTACAGAATTTATACCACTTTTGTTTCCTTTATGCATTATTGCTTACTTTATCTCATGGAAACTTATTAATACAGAGGAGGCACAAAACTCACCGAGTATTTCTTTATTTTATTACTTACTCTGAGCACACCGACAACACCTGACATGCGTTTGAGAAATTATATTAGTCAAAAAGTGGTTTTTATCAGTCTCAGTCAGGGAGCATTTATGAACAGATGAGAGCCCCTCTTTTTTTTTTTTGGTATTTTTTCACAACGAGAAATAAATATGAGAAGATAAGTAAAAGTACACAGTGAAGATACTCTGGCTTTACATTCTTGTACTACAGAATAAATTCCACATGAGGATTTTTATAACCACCAGCATTCACACTGAAAGGTACTAATGCATCATTATGATCTAGCAGGTTGCTCGCTGTGTTTTACAGCCTTTCACACTACATTAACCTTTTGTACCTCAAGTATTTATGACCTCATAAGTAAGTATTTATCAAACTGAAAGCTCATATACAGCACTGTATTTTAGCTATCATTTTTTAGGAACATTTATAATTTCTTTTTGCCTGAATTTAAAATCACTTGGGTTTACAGTCCATATTTTTAGCAAAAACAATAATGCAAGGTAAAACTGTTTTCCCGCTATCCATGAAAATGACTAGACACAAAACTACCACATGCTTTAATATGGTCTCATGCCAATGCAAAGAAAACCTTCCCATGCAGATTTTATTCTAAAATAAGAACGTCTTAGGAACACCAAACATAGCTGTTATGCTTTCTGTAATGGTCACCAGCACATCAGAGCAAAGCCACACAGAAATACTGGTACCAGGGCCTTGCAATTACTGAAGTCACGGGTTCTTAAAAATTTGCACAGAATACAGAACTTGCACAGCCACCTTTGAGGAAAAAAGCCCACAGCTGATTAACTTATGGCACAAATATCACACGATAAAACACAGCACTGGTCGCAGGTATTTCCCCAGCAACTCACTATGAAATCAGAGGTGTTAAAACCTACCACGAGCAAGGTCAAATGCCAAGTAGGGTTTAAACTCAGCTACCCACTAAGTCAAAGGCTGGTTTCCCATCTCCCTTGAGCCCAGATGTATTTGGAAAGCCAGATAACACAGCAAAACCCTTTCACGTTTGCCACGTGTATAGGCCACAGGGAGTTTGAGAGCCCTGCCACCTGAGCTTTGCCATGATCCTGCAGCAGGCGTGTTGCTTGCATCATTTCATGCCCCATCTTGGCCTCCTCCATCCCACTCCTCCGTGGAAGAGGGCTGAAAACACTGCCAAAGGAAAGGAGAAGATGCATCTTGTCACTGTGTGTGGCATCATCTCATCACACAGCCCAGGGCAGAGTGTGCATCAAAGAAGAGATGGTGACTTCACGTTCCCTGCACGGTATGTCTGAAAGTCAAACCAAGCTGCAGAGTTCTGCCTTTTTTAAAAGAATACAATATATAGATAAATTTCCTAAGTAACAGAGTATCTTGGCAACACTTTTTCCTTATTCATACACCTGAAACATAGCACTCACACAAATCAAGCTTAGACTGTGATCTATTCAATGCTCAATGCTCCAAAAGCCTCAGTTCCAAATGAAATTCAGCAATAGCATTCTGTTGTTATGGGGAAAAGACTATCTCTCAGTCTAGACACCTGGGCTCAGGACAGCCAGCTCCTGCAATCTATTTTGTCACACATTTGCCTCTGGCAGGTTATTTAAACTACTTGTACCCTAGTTCCTCTTCGACAAAGGCAGAAAAGACAATAATTGTAATTCAGCAAAATCACACAAAATGGTCACAAGGATGAAATAAATCTTTTCATGAGATGCTTGGGGGGGATCATCCTCTAAATTCAACAAGAAAGAAATGATCACGCTAGATTAGATCAGCAGCAACACATCCAGAAATATCTCAGCCTCATAGCCCGCTCCCAAATCCAAAGAACTCTTCAATATAACGGAATACTTTTATCATTTGAGATCACAAGCTTGTAAGCTCTACATTGCTAATCGGTTTGTGCTACCCCCTAAGAGTGGCAGGACATGCAATTCAACTTCCTTCATCTAAGGAATCATCACCTCAAAATATGTCAGAAATCAGAGAAAACAACGAAGGGTCGTGTTACATTCCAAACCAGAACAGATCAGTTAACCCTGCAGCCTCAACATCAGCCTCGGGGCTTTGGGGCATTTCTCACCTGTACTGTTATCAGAGAGCGCACAGTGAATTTGTCACCTCAGGGGTAAGACTGAAACAAAGCTAAAAAACTTCTTCAAGCCCTCATAGCATTCACAGATTTTTCTCTCGGCAATAAAATCCGTGTAAATATGCACTAGGATATTCTTTTCACAGGCTTTATCAGAATAAGGTCAAGGTGCAAAGGTATTCTAGCAAATGTGAGAGCAACTAATTTATCACCTGGGCACTACTCAAATTACCCAAGTGCAGAAAATGTAAATAGCTTTTGGCATGAAATATCTACCCTTAGTGAAAACTGCTGAGCAAGAACCACACTTGGTTGCTGCATTTCATCAGCAGGGCAAGGTGTCACAAAGCAACCCCAAGCGATCAGTGCTTTCAACTAAATCTCACAGATTTGCCAGTTAATTCCAGTTTCTTCACCCAAAAAGCACGCTAAAGAACAATCCCCTGCAGAAAATGCAGTTTGGTGGGGGGACGACAAACTTGGACAAACTTAGCGCTAGCCAACCTCCTTCTCCCCTTTTTTTTCAGCCCCAGCACCAAGAACACACACTGGGGCACTCAGCTTTCCCCAAGAAAACTGAGTATGTATAATGCTCATTACACACATGGTGCAGACCACAGTCAGGCTCAGCCTAAACCTGAGTGATCAGTCTGATATCTGTGCAATGGTGGTGCTACCCATGCAGCAACCTTCCTGGGAATGCTTTAAGCACTAGTCAGTAGCTCTATACTGAACCAAAACATCTCCTTTTCCTCGCAGTAAACACAAAGGACCATTCTTCGTGGAAGAAAATGGAGACAGAGATGAAAACACAAAAGTTGAATATTCAGCAGTATGAGCCCACTTGTCTTCCCACTGAAGGCAAAAGGCTTAAAAGCATGGAGCAGAGTAGTTCAATCAAAATAAAAAGTGTCAGGCACCTAAATGATGGTTCCTAGCTGGTTCTAAACTTAGCGGCCCTAAATGATCAGTATTCTGAAATATGTCAAATCAATAATCCAATTAATTAGAAAGCTACTCAAATGCAGGGCAATACATTATGAGTGTTTAGGTGAAAAAACTGGAGATGCTGCAGAGTAGATTCAGCTTGCTCCCTGAAAAGACTGCCTCTAGAGATATTAAAGAGCTGGTAGTGGTAGAAAGCAATTTGATACAGTGGGTGGCCAGGGCATACGTGGCACGGAGGCCCAACCCATTTCTCAGTCAGAAAAGTGAAATACAAAATGACTGATTTTTCCCATGGACAAGACTTGGATAATTAGGATTATTAACATCCGGCACACAGTGAGCCTATGTTACGTTTCTAGGCATGCAATAGTCTATTCGGGAAACTTAACTCTGAAAAACCCCAGACGAATATCCCAAATCCTCAAACTGCAGCTGGATAAAATTTCCAGGCAGAAAAATGAGATGCATTGGGCTAAAGAAGACACATGGGAGCTTGAGATACAGTAGACTTGCTGTCCTAGAAGTCCTAAAATTGGGAAAAGGAAAAAACAAATGTTAAAAAGTACACCTGCCTTGCAAACAGAAGCATCTCTTGATGCACAGCAACAAAATGACAAAAAAGCTGGCGCTTTGCATCCAAAAGCACAGAAGAAACAGCGATTCAGGTGCTGGTACCTTTGCTTGGCCACGTTTTGCCCATAAAACACATGAAAACCTTTGGAAAGCTGACTTTGCTGTACGTGCAAAAAGCGCAGTAACACGAGAAACGGCCGCAAGTTTCTTCTGCCAGAGAAGAGAGAGATAAAAGGGCTGGATGTGCAAAGCTACTAACTCGGTGGGGGAAACAATGCAAAGAGGGAGCCCAGCTCCAAAACGAGAGCCAGTTCTAAAAGCGGCAGCGCCTGCCGGAGACAAGAAGGAGCCAACAGCAATGTTTTCTGCTGCTGTGAAAGCGCTTCCAGCGCAGGCGTGAGCCGCTCCCCCAGTACAGCTCCCACCAGGCTGGCTGGGAACCTTCCAGAGCCTTCCAGCCCTGCCCCAAACGCACCTGTGCGGCGGCTCAGCATTAACCCAGGGCCCCGCTCTGCGGGCATCTGTGCCTCAAGCGCTCGCAGGACTTCTCGGGGAGCTCCAAACGGGGTTTGGTGGCCGAACTGGCGGGTATACGTTTCCTGGGGTATAATGTCATCCTCTCCTGAGTCCCAAACAGTGGCCATGCACGAGAAATGGTTCAACATCTACCTTACGAACATGTTTACTCCTCCAATTGCAAGGCACTTGGAGCTCAACACTTTAAGGGATTCCAACACAATAAAAGTTTTTCCACTTGCTTAAAACCCATTTTTTATCTGATTTTAATTTCTGTTTTTCAGCCTTACCGTCTCAATACCGTCTAATATTTTTTCCCCAAACATACTATCAAAACCAGAACACGTTTTGTATTAGAAAGAGGTCAAAAGTGACATTCATATATAAACAACACAGCTCCACTATCTCTGCTGCTCCAGGTGAGGATCCTTTTGCCCCATGGCCCCATCAGATTTTCTTCAAAGATAAAGAAGCTTGTGTGTGACAACAAGGAAATACAAACATTCCGTTTCTGAATTTGGCATCTGTTTCTCTGAATTTGGCAAAATTGTAATTGAAAACTATGTAAGAAAGGAAATAAAGGGAAGGGGATGTGTCCACTAGAAACCATATTTCTCAGCACAACTCAAGTACTCCCATACCCCTAAAACCAAAAGAATAAGTAAATAAGCAACAGACCTGCTACATTTTCAAGGAAAGGCACAAGTTAAAAGCAAATTTCTCTGGCCTAAACTATTAATTCTTCCACCATGTAAGTGAAAAAACCAAAGATTTTCCTTTTTTTATTAGTATCTTTTAAGATTAATACTTCCAAATGTTTAAATAAATTGACATTTTATAACTGCATTTTTGGCAATAAATCTCTCATAAGAATAGCAGCAGTAGTATTATTTGCAATATGAACATATTAAAAAAATAAATCACATCCTTATGAAAAGCAACATCGGGCGTCCCAGCGTTGTTATACCTCGAAAACTGCAAACTGACATAGTTTCTATTCAGTTTTGCAGATATCTTTTATCTCCCACACCGTGTCCTTGTAACCCACAAGATCTTTTTTAACTGAAGCTCCATTTGCCAACATTAATTAGCAGAGGCAGACCCAGACCTTTCTGGCTGGCTGGGGGATCGAGCCTGCAATATGTTGCAGTGTTGGTACACATATTGTTTTCAAATCAAATATTTAGATGCTGCTCTGGAACAGCTGGAACTTATGTGAGCTCTTCTGAAATGAACGAGCTCGACATCTTCCGACGCACTTTTTATAAGAGCAACAAAAAAAACCCCACAGGCAGAGAAGAGACTTTATGATTGCAAGCATCCTTTCCTCTTCTGATTCAATCAGAGGCATTCCGATTTTTTTCCCCTTTTACTAATCAGAGAAAAAAAAAGTATTTAAATTACAAACCCAAGCAAAAAAAGCACGGCGAGGGAAATGCTCCACCCTTACCTCTGGAGCTCTAAGGGAGCTGGGAAGCAGTGCCAGTGTCGCTACAGAGCCTGAAGGCAGTTCATTTATAGAGCCCCAGATGTCCCCAATGGCAAACACCTGTCCCTCTGCCCCATGCAGGGGGTGCCCCGCTCTCCACCTCCCACACCTGGAGGTGCTGATAGACCCGGAGCAGAGAAGCTGCTCCACAGGTGCCCCTTTTATCCCCTCCTCTCTCATAGTGTAACAGAGCTCACTGCTGTGGCTGGGAAGGACCTGAGGAATCCTGACACCTTCTCCTGCCCTTTCCAGGTGGATGTTAAATGGGCATCTCAGAGTTTGTGCTCTGGGTAAGACCCCGACTGCAATTTAGGTGCAGTTCCCAAAAGGGGAAGAGATTAGTGGGTGAGATTTAAAGAGGTCTCTGCTGGAAAAGCAAACGTTAAAAGGCCCTTCTAGCAGAAAGAGTAGAAGACCTAAGGGATCTCTCTCAAAAAGCTGGTGAGAAGTTTTTCTAAATCAAAAAAGGCAGCACAATATGCTGATATTTCAACACAACCGCATGGGCTATTGGCCGAGAAAGCATCTAGAACTGGTAAGTTGCAGCAATTTAGATACAAAAATACCAGAGAATTCACGTATGTTCTTCACATCAACCACATATTCCCTTCAGAAGTTCCATATTCTCTCCAAGCCACGCTGAAATCAATGGTAATTCCTAGGAGGGGGGAGGAAATTAAAGGAAACTACTAGAGAATACTGGAGTGAGCAAAAACTGAGAAGAAACAAAGTAGAGACAAAACAGCTCTATTGAAAAACAACATAAAAAGGGAAAGACTATAAGTGAAGAATAGTGTTGGAGACAGGAAAAGGAAGACAACTAAAATGCACAGAAAGATTAAAAGCAAGCAAGAAGCAAGTAAAAGGAGAGGAAGGTTTTGCATGTATGTAATTATTTTCTATTTGTATATAAACCCCTCTCAATACATTAGGAAATATTTACCCAACAAAGTAAGTAAATGTGCACCCTTAATCACACAAGTGAAAAGCAAGTGGGGGAAGTGAGTGAGCTTGTGAGCAGCTTGGTTACTGACTTATCCCTTCTTCTGGAATTTCTCCAATTCATTCATAAATTACTGGCCATCTAATATCTAGATCTGTGCAATTTAAAACAACCAATTCTTTCTGCATATCACAGACCAGATCCAGCACGATGTGCACGCTAGCCTATTAGTTCAGTCTAATTCTTTTTCTAGCCAAGCCTGGAAAGAAGCACCTCTAACCCTTTCCTGAATGCGCATCTAGAGAACAAGGAAATTGTCCTCTGTCTCCTTCTGCCTGCAATGTCTATCTCACCCTGTCAAGGCACTGGTAGACCGTGAAGCAGCTTCAGACTTCCAGATGGATTCACCTGCCTGCGGATGAAGCCAAGACAGAGCAGAATGCCTCGTTACTGGCTTTGTAAAACTGATGGATAGCCAAGTTACATGTTTGAATCAAGCCACTCTTTTACACTGACCCTAGAAAGGAACGGATTAAGCTAAGCAAGCCCACTCATGAGTAACATTTAATTAAAGTAATTCTGTGGGTAGCAGGGTGTACGGGAAAGCTGAAGAGATAGGTGTGTAGGAGAGGAATGGGAACTTGAGAGTACAAACAGGATTTAAAAAGACTTTCAGGCCTGGGGGGTAATAACCCACTAAGCCATCCTTAGATGAGACTCGTGGAGATATGCGGGAGAATAAGTTTATCTCTAGGCACAGACTGTCATGGGAACAGAAATTCAGGCTTATTATTTAAGGGGGAAGAGAGGGAGCCCATCCAAATGATCCTCGTGGCTTTTCACTACAAACCTCGGCAGTTTTCCATCTGCCTGTGCTACCTGAGCATTCCGACCTCTCTAACGGAGAGCCAGTTTCTTGCAAACAAGGGCCTAAGGATGTGGCTGGTTAGCCAAGAAGTCACCAGCAGTTTCTGCTCTTGCCAGGCAACACACAAGTTTATATTGCAATTACAGAGTTGGTGGATGGAGGAATTGACAACTTGTGATAAAGTTGCAAGCCATTAACTATCATTTGCATGCCAATTACAAGAGAATGGAAAACATCATTAGTCTTAGCTAACCTAACACAACCACTCATGCATTTAGTGAAAATGAGAGCTAATTTTCACCAAAAAAGTGCCCCCATAAGGATCAATTTTAATTACCATGTTGTAATGGGGAGCAAAGATGCAGAAGGTCAAATATAAAGTTGTAATTACCTATTTCATCATAACAAGATCCCCTTTGAAATCTACGCTCAGTGTATTCAGCAAGATGTGTAACAAATGTTTTTCCCAAGAGATCAGAACCCAAAGCACAGCCAGAGCATTTGGATGCCATGGCTGCTTAGACCGCACAGAGAGAAGAAAAAGTCAATCATGTAACACGGAGAAGAATTGGTATGGAGCAGCAAAGAGCCCAAGAGACAACACAAAGTACACAAAAACTCAAAAAACCAATATTGGGTCGGCTCTTTCAGGGACAAGCAGGAAGAAAATCTTAAATTGTTTAATTGCTCAATTAAACTTGGCAGATCAGAAATTAAGTGGTAATGCTTTCTAGAAGAAACTTTTCAAGTTGGAGTAACATGACTGCCTCTGGTTGGCAATGTGACAGAAAAGACCTCTGCAATGTTTTGGGTTTCAAATCTGCCTTAGAGTTGGCTGGAATTACCTCTGCAATTAGTGATCTACGAACTCTTAGTATGCCCTACCAAGAACATTCAGAAGGGCAATTCAGCTAATTTATTTGAGCAAACAAGAGTAGAGATGACAGAGCATAATTGTACTCTTTATCCTTGGTCGGTGGGGGTTTTTTGGATAGGGGAAGGAGCTTCAGCTTTATCAATTCACCCATTTCAAGCAGGCAAAAATCAAGAAAGGAACTTTAAATCACATTGCATCCAAAAAAACCCCAAAGCAAAACACAAAACCAACACAGAATGATCATTTTTCTGTCTTCTGTTTCAGTATCACATTTGCAATCCTTTCTTGCTGTGAGAGGCAAAAAGAAAGAGAAGCTGAGGTGATACCCAAATCCTACAGAGCAGCTACAGAGATCTCAGGAGAACCCCAGACATGCTGATGTGCAGTTGGCTGCCAGGGTAGCTGCTGTCCTCACACCCACTCACAGCATCACAAAGCCTCAGATAACTCAGCAACACAGGGGGGAAAAAAAAAAAGGTGGTTTTCCCCTTACCAGGCAAAACAGCCAAGTACACAAACAGGCTCTTTATAAACAGCACCACAGAACACAGTCAGGTTCAGGCTCTGTGTATCCTTGAGGAGAATCTATTTTAGAGACTGCACTGACACACATCCAGCTCAAGTGAGCAACACGTCCCTGCGCTTCCTTAGCACAGGAACACACGTGGGGCACAGTTGCCAAGCTGACACACAGGGCTCTCTCAGCAAGGAAGCCTCTTAGCAGCAATCACGCCCATGATCACAAGCCATTACTGAGCCTCACCTCACCAGCACACCATTATGTTCTCTATTTGGGATGTCAGTTTTGATCTCTTCACTAGGGAGTGGGAGCTGGACCGGGTTCCTTGCTTCTGCAGCTCTGAAGCACTCGGGGTCTTGAAACAAGTTCCTCTGAAATGTTTTCTTCAAGCAGCAGTTGGGCCCAAACGTATCAGGGAGTATAAATGAAATAGCACACCATGCTGGTACAATAGCCTGCACCAGCAGGGTGCGGTTTAGACAAATAAACACTGCTCTAAGAGTTGGCAAAGCATTATCAACTATCTGCCACAGTGGTGGCAAACATCTATAGACAAAAACATGGAATCGAAGTACGAGTGAAAACTGGGTCACTGATACCAGTTGGGAATAAAAGTGGCCATGGGGAAATCTGATTTGAGAGGCAGTTGCTCGTGGTGAAAAGTTCCCAATTCTTCTGCAGGGGGAGCCGAGTGGCCCCATTGAGAGACCTGACTGGCATGGTTATCTGCCCTGAAACTCTGCTCTGCTGCCTGCCAGCCAGAACCACCCACACAAGTGACCAAATCACTTCTTCCCAAGCCACCAGAGGCGGTTCCACGTGCACCATGAGAGCCCACCTGGAAAGAGCAGAACATTCAGAGACAAGGAGGACACGAGCTGAGCTCAGCAGCAATGAGCAGTGTCCCACCTACCCACTATGCAGACCCTTGGCACCTGGGCCTTCCAAGAAGTTTACCTCAAGGCTAACAAGCACAACCAGAGTTAGACAATGAGCCAGCAAATTACAGAGAACTTAGATTTAAACATCTCTACTTCAGTGACCTACTGGTGTAAGAACAGCTGATGGACACCTGTAAACCAAGTAGGATATAGCCCATTGTTTAATATGGAATAGCATTTCTGGATTAGCACTGCTAAGGCACCCCACACCCCCAGGAGATGGGGAGGCCATGAATAAAACAGTAGGAGAGAAAGAAGAGATGAACTAAAGGAGAAGAGAAGGAAAGGGAGAAAAAAAATCACTTATACCAATAACTTACATAAAGAATAGAGCAGGAAAAAGAGCTAATAAAATCCCGAAATATGCTGCAGAAAACTGTAGCAATAACCTACCCAATGGCAGGCTTAGACGACGCACTGAAGCATTTCACTCTGAATGCTTCCTACTCCCAGATTTCTTACCCTAATTAAAAAGAGCAACAGCAAAATTGGTACAAAACCCCCCAAAAGCAACCAACCAAACCCCAAAGATTGTAGGTTGTGTAAGTTTCACTTCCCCAAAACAACCAAGTTCAATATGGTAAATAATTTTGCAGTCCAGAGCCTTCACAAATCCTTAGATGAAGAGATGGCCTTTGCAACGTGACTAAAAAATGCACAAACGCGGACAAATTAACACCACTAAAACATTAAACTCACAGAGCATTAGATCTCAAAGAATATACAGCATTTCGAGGCAAAGCGGGGCAGCAAGAGCGACAGACATCATATCTGACGTATCAATTTATTTTCACACAGCAGAGGATCGGGTTCAGGGGATGTCACAGGAGGAACCAAGCTGAAATTTAGCTCTAAGAGCAACGTGAAAAACATTTGAGCATCCTCCCAGACCGGAGACAACCAACTCCTCTGCACTACACGACTTCTCCAGGACTGGGACAGCACCCCCAGTGCCACGCTGGGGGCTGACCGAGCCACCTCCGACAGCAAAGCACCGTGCCGTGATCACCAGCGCTCCTCCCAGTCACTGCCCGTTCCCTCTGGAATTCCTGTCCAAGCACACAACCCACCAAGGGTTTCCAGCTTCTGATGCCTGGTGAAGTCTCAGTCCAAAGCGCAAAGGCTGCACAGCGACCTCGTGTTTTTTTCTTATGCAAAAGTACACTTAACTTTAGAGCACCGTACTTTTTTTATGCACACACATAAAGCACAGAGCATTATTACCAACTCAGTTCTTGCCACACCGTGACATTTACTTCCATTATTAGCACAATACACTTAGAATAGGAAACAGTAGAGAAACATTTACTTTACTATTACCTGCTCCCTTACACATGCCCACCTAACGCCCTTTTTATTTACGTCCACATCTGCTGCTGACATCCACAGAAGCTGTGCATGAAAAACCACAGGCAAAAATTGAACCAGTTTTACTCTCTGAACTATTTAGATACTACAGGTTTGCATCTATGTATGTACACAGGTAAAAGGTGATTTCCTATTTCATAAAATAATCAGATTTCTTCCTTAAAAGTACTTTTTAACATGTAAGTATTTAATGTAACACTCAAAATCACTCTGCAATACCATCGGATGTTACTTTTAGTGTAACTTTTTAACACACATCACTGATCCCTCCTTCTAGGAAGAAGCCATTTACTATTTTATTAATGCCTAAAAGCATGTTGGGTGCTGTACAACTCCAAAATTCTAGCAGCACTTAAATAATCCAGTATTGGATGATTATTGATTATGTATATACTGAGACACACCCTCTCCTTGCTCCAAGTTAAACAAACATATGGATTCAAACCCACGAAAACCATATTGTTCAGAGAAGACTCAAAGTAACTTCTGTCAGTATTTTATTACCTACAGATGATTTTATATTATTTCAGCTGAATCATCCTATCTTTAATCATTTACCACCCTTTTCCTGTGCTCTTTCTCCTGTTTCATAGCATCAAAATACAGAGTTAGCAATGCCTATACCTACAGTCTAAGCACCTCTTGTGTCCTGTACTTACCCCCACAGAATACTGGGCTACGCTATTTTAGCAAAATAATAGATTCAAGCATTTCACTGGGAAATACACTTTTTAGAAGTAGAAGAGCGTGTCCAAGAGTACACGAAGTACTTTTTGAACATGAATTACAAGAGCACTGTGCGCAGAACTGCAAACCTGTAATAAAACAGACGATTGGAATCCTGTTCCATTTGCAGCAAATGGGGATCCTGGTGGTTCCAGCTGGGCCGGGATCACACCCTGTGTTTCAGTGAAGTATTCCAGAGAAGTTGCACAGAACATTTCTATTTTTGTTATTTATATCTTACTGGGGTTTGGGCTGCACTAGACCCGATGTGAGCTCTACCTTCAGTGTGTGGTTCTTTCAGGCAAGAAGAGAGAAACTGGGACAAAGAGAAAGCCAAGGATGTGTCTCACCTCAGCATGAGTTCAGTCCTTTGTGGAGGAAATTAAGTCACTCCTGGTAGTAATTCTACAAATTAGGTATTTGCCCTGCAGTTTGTTGGGTTCACATTTCAAAAGTTTAGGTGTATCCAGTCTCACTTGCACTTGAGTAAGAAAACTCAAAACCTGGTCTTGCCTCCAAGTAGCTCGTCTGATCTGCATCAATCACAACAGTATTCTTTTGTGAATGACTGGTCAGTTGACTGTTCTGCTTTTAAATTCATGTAATAAACAGCAGACTGAAAGGAAACTAAATAAAAACATTGCAACCTACCCAACAAATGCCACTATGTCCCCACACCAGTTCCACTTAAAACTCTGGGACTGAAAACCAACTATTCTCAAAGCTAGCAGGAACTGGAAAGAAACATAATTTTTCCCCTTCAACAATAAAGACCACATGGAGTTACAATGTTGACACAGTGCTATTGAAGCTCTGTTTCATAATAAAAACTTATCTTACAAAACCTACAGAGAGATGTACACAGCTGGACTCTCATAATATTACAAAGCCCATGTCAAATCTGCCTGGGACCCATCTGCATACACCTAGTTACGATGTCTCCACAGTCTCCATTTGGCAATGGCTAACGAGACCCAGCACAGCAGATTTTAAATCTTGGTAGCCACAATTAAATTGTGCCAACAATATTTGGCTGTAAATTTGTAAAACTAACTGGTGAGCAATGTGTTAAATGTCAGTGCAGCTCCACAGAGATACACACGCTTCTTGTAAACCTCTCTTTTCATTGCCTTGTTCTCGAGGGAGGGAGGGCATCCACAACTTTCAATATAACATTGCAATTTGGAAAAAAAAATCTTTTTAAAAACCAAACCAAACTCAACCTTTCTCAAATATACCCTAAAGTCAAAAGGAAGGAAATCTAATTCTTTAGAAACAGCATGGGAGCTCCTTGGAAATATTCTGTCTGTTGCTCTGTAAGAAAGGAAACAGGAATGCAAAAAATGATCCATAATAAAAAGAGCAAATAACTATATTATTTTCCCCAAATACAACAAGTCAGTGGAATTCAAGTGTTACCCTTCAGAGAATGGAAATTCACTCCAAGGGGAAACAGAAGCGAAAAGGTGTCTGACAGGTAAAATACGAGCAGGGTATTAGGAAGGCAAAAAGAAAATAAGAACAGATAGCAAAGGACACGAAAGCAAATAACAATAAAGCCTATTAGCATATCAGAAGCAGGAAACTTTGCATGGAATCATTGGATTTGCTAGAGCTGGGATTGAATAGAGCACTTGAAGAAGATAAGGGCATTGCAGACAATCCAAACTATGTCTTTTCACCGGCCTTTGCTATAGAAAATGCTGGGAAAACACATCCCTGACTTCTCTGATAAAGTGACTGACACTTTTTCAAACTGAAAAATCAAAACAGGGTGAGAAAACCCAATCAATTGAAAGCAATAAATGATGAGGGATGAGCTCCTGTCCCACTGCCATTGACGGGGCTTTTGCCAGGGACTTGAGCACTGTCACTATTTTCCTTCAGACCTGAATGGCAACAGCTTCAAACCATGAAAAGGCTGGGCATTAACAGAGCTGGGCTGTTCAGGGTGCAGCGGTGGTTAAAAAACCAGGCACAACTGTAAAATATAAAAAGAACAAGATAGGGACAGTAGGAAAGACTGTATTTTTAGCCAATATCCGATTTCTTCTGGAGTATCTATTCAGCTTAGGATTCCCACTCTAAACCAATGATGGTGGCTTTTGAGTTCGATGAGAAGTAAAAAATTATTATGGAAGCGGATTTTTAAAGTTGGAAAGAAGCAGAAATAAGTTAGGAAAGCGATGGATAGAAGGGGACACTGTTGAGCTGCAAGGAATATTGTGAGATATAAGTAAATAGGGTGCTCTTGAATTTCAACCTTCTCATCCTACTAGAGCAAAGGGCCACTGAGGGCAATAAAAAGTGACCAGGTCAAAAATCAAAGGACCGAAACAATGTACCGCATAAACCACAAAAATGTGTTATTACTACGCAAGGATCTCTCCCAGATAATGGCAAGGAGTATTCTTCTAGGCTTTTGCTACGGTTTTTTTCAGTTGCTCATACCCATAGTAGGTAATTGGCGGCGTGGCAATAAACATACATTTTCAGAACTCCTTTGAGGGAATGCGTTTTCCTCTTGCCCTAATGCATGAAACCTTTCAGGCTGGCTGTGTGCCAGGGGAGGAAGGGGAGGTGAGATCAGGCACCCCCCACGGCTGGGGCAAGGATGAGCACAGCCAGGGCAGATGTTTCAAGCACGTGCTCAAAGTGCCTGCTCCGTGCTCCATCCTACCCGTGTAACACAGGCCACTGATGGCTCAGAAATCTGCCAGCTGTTGGCACTGGATATATCGTGTCCCGCTCTAGAATTAAGACAGAAACACTAAACTATCAATGTGTGAAATTTGTGACTTAAATTACAAGGTAGAGCCATCCAAGGAGTCTCTTGCATAATTCATGACGCTTCAGAACTTTATATATAAATCAAATAGAAGGCGAGTCTATCATTTCTGCTCCGTTGAGCACAGATCCACACACAGCTTGGGTAATGGCTGCGCAAACAAGCTCTCTAGAAAACACAGTATTACAGACTTGTTCTCCACAATACTCCTTCACACAGAAATTTTAGTACAATTTCTTTCAATGAGCACTTTTATTAAAAAGTACTTGTAAGTGTCAAAAGCCCAGAGATCATTAAAAACAACCAAATGAGTCTGGTTTGTGTTTTTTGGTTGTTTTGTTTTCTCTTGCAAATGAATGCCTACAAACACTCATTTGCATTTTTCCATACTGGACTTAATTAAACTTTATGATATGATTCATGGGCTGGCTATTAATCATTTTGTCTAATACTGTTGAAAAGGAAACCAGAGACTCTGCAAAGCCCTGCCACTTACCAAGAAGCTCCAAACCCAGTGAAAACATATTCTCTGAGTTCAATTATAAACTCTGACAGACTTTCAACCTTAACACGGTGACTAATCCTAACGCAAACACGGCGAGCCACTGCGAAGTGTCACAGAACAGCAAACACTACGGATAAACACAGATGTAACTCGGAGAGAGCTGTAACCTTGACTTACTGTGGCCGTGCCGGAGACAGTTTGTGCATTTGTGTCAGGTGCGCTCTGTTCCGAGTGTGTCTGAGCAGGAGGGTACATGTTTAACGTGTGCTCTGCAACAGTGCTCTGGCCTGGGTAGTCTGGAGCTGGATGCGGATGTGGGGCTGTGTATTCTGCAGGGATTCCGTTCTGGGGTGGAGCGAACTGGGCCGAGGCGTAAGGCTGTGCCATTGTGTCAGGAGGTGCTGTAGCTTCCTGATTACCCTGCAGAAAGCAAAGGGGAGAAAAAAGGATGGAGAAAAGCGGCGTGAGGTTAAACAAGAGAAGGTCCCGCACGAAGCGATGGCAGCTCTGCTAAGACTGCCGGCCTGAAAAGGGCACAGTGGTTGTTTCTCAAGGATATTTCTTATCTGAATTAAATGCGTTCTGCTAACCCTATTAAATAATATTATAATTAGACAAACAAATCTGCTGCTCACTGGATAATTGCAGGCTATTCTTTAACCAGGAAAGGTCAGTGAAATCTGTCTGAACTAATGCTTCGGCTCAGACAAGGAACAGGGACAAAGCCAGTTTATTCCAAAGGCTACTGAGCACAAGCACCAGTGCAGAGCTCTGCTAACATTAGCTCACTGTTCAGGAGCCAGCCTGATTGACCAGCTGCAGAACACGATATATGCAACCTACACACAGGGCAGGATCTGGGTTATGTTATGTTAACTACTTGTACCAACTAATGCTCTGAATAGCCAGAATACTTTGAGGTACTTGGTATAGAGCAACTGCATGCCACAAATGCAAAATAAAAATGACACCCGCCAAAATACTAAATAGTCTAAGCTGAAAATGCATCAGTTCAAAATCTTACACTCACGTAAAAGAAAAATTTGATGCTGTAGACTGTCAGAAGAAACTTTAGAGGTTTGAAATTTGAAGACAATAGTATTTCATTTCCGCATCAAAGTAAGCCTATACAATTAAAAACAAACCTTCTCATCTCTTAATAGATAGATCCACCTTTCCATTTGATATAGAATAGTTGAGCCTGTTAATCTACAGTTAGAAAACTCCTGGCTAAAGGCTTTGCTCACACCAAAAAGCAGTAATTCTAGGGCAGGAAATGTAGACAACAATCTTCCAGACCTTATATAAAAGATGTCCAAAACACGATGCTGCACGAGGCAGCATTAGAGGCCATTAGTCCAGGGACTATCCCAACCTCAGAGCCAATTCACAAGATAAAATTATCCCTCTAACTGTCAAGTACTGCAAAAATGCATACTTAAGAAAAAATTAATTAGCTTTTAAACTACTCCATCATCCTCCCACCAAGGCATGTACCTGCACAAGATTATTACAGGGATTTTATTTGTCCTCATCAGCCCTTGATTTCCTAACTTTAAAATAGGTTGAACAGGATGAATAAAAGACAATATTTTACACTTTGTACTTAAGGACATTTCCAGCCAATTTCAACTAAGTCAGACATGAGTTCTCTGACCTGAACTGGTCCTAAACTCAAAAGCTTTTAAAATTTTGCACAGGACTAAGTCTTGGTACATGTCAGGTTTAGGAAGAGAAAATTAAATTCATCAAACGTGCCCTAATTTTAATCCCATCTTTGCTACTGTTTCAGTGTAGGCCTCAAGCAAGGAGTTTACGTTGCTTCATTCAAACGTGTTTAAAATGAAAACAGTGACATTTACAGACTTCACAGGGTTAAGTCTGTTTCATTTCCATATATCTACAATCACTCCAAGGTTAATGCTGCCCCGAAACTGGCCCTGTTAAATTTCTGTGAAAGTTTAAAACTCTTGTAAATGTGTATTTATACCCTCTTATATTAAAATGGTAACGTTCCTTTCTTATTCCTCTTACCTAATACTTCCACTGTTAAAAAAAAAAAAAAATCCAGATGAAGCAAAACCCAGCAATGACTGGATTACACCGGAGACACTCATTAAATGTTAAAGAAGTATTTTTAAAACTTGTGGGGGAGGCAGTCGACCTTATTTTAATCAGCTGTTTCAGGAAGGGCTTCAGCAAGCGGTAAGAAGGAACAAAAGCACATCAGAATTCCGCGTGTTTAAGCATTTTCCCTGGGCTGGCTTTGAAACACGGAGCTGGCTGGTGCTGCTCCTTAAGCCATTGCTCCGTGTCAGATGCCAACCACGGCATTAGAGCCAGCAGCTGTCGGAAGGGCACAGTAATGGCAACAAAGGGACCAGGGGCTAATGGCCACGTGCCTTTGATCTAAAGCTGTTGGTCCTACCTGGACTCCTAAACCAGATGTTGCCCAGATCCCCACTGCTTTTCATTAACCTTGACAGCAGTTCCACCAGGACCCCAGTTAATATTCAAGGCGTTCACACTTAGTGCTAATTGCAGCTAATATTTAATTAAGAGGGCTGAACTTTTATGTTATTTTTACCAGCAACTCCAAACTTTTTAGATTTATCGTAAAATGGCAAATTGCACTGGCAGTTCCAGCACCTTCAGAGTGCTGAGCCTCTTGTACCTCTTCCATTAGACTTGTTCAGCTGAGGTGTGGCCCACATTTATAACCGAGACCTCATTAATAAGTATAAACAACGAAGGGTCAGGGATTTGCCTTTTTTTTTTTAAGTAACTTGTACATACTCAGGGATTTACAGCCTTCCCATTAAACACACCAACCCCAGTATGCTCAGAGCACAAAACCGGCACACGAGATTATCACTGCAGTCATTGCACGTTCATTAAATTTTTTGGAGGACAGATAACATTAAAGAAATCATACTCTTGCATGCTACTGTAGGCCCTAAGTTTAAAATTATAGCAACACTAAACCTGAGATGTTCCTCTCTTAAAATCAGTAATGAAACCTTTCCTAGTCTTTAAAATTAGCGTGAGTTTATTATTCACAACTAATTCAACAGACACAGTATCCCCATGTAGTATAAAAGCATGCTGTATAAATCTGTTCCTTAGGACTTACTTGAGTAATAACAGCCAAAGCTCATTGTTTAGAATATGAATTTATCTCAAGAACAATGGAGTGTCAACCATCAGATATTTGTAGGTACAAGTGTCTGATGGAAACTCCAGGCTGCACAACAGTCAGATACACTCAAATAGAACCAAAATTTCTTTACATAGAATCACCTGAAATGTCCCTTTATTGCGCTCTTTAAGACACAGTGAACTAAAATGAATAAGAGAAATAACAGTTCGAATGCATTAAGTAGAAAACCTGAAATGGCCCCAAACCCAACAGGAAATACTGATCCTAAATTAGCCCATGAACTCAGGTATCAGAGTCATTCCAAAGCCGTGTGTGACAGGACACAGACATTGCTTAATGCCACCTAGGCATGAGAGGCTAAACAGAAGTTGTCCCTTCAGACTGAGTTCCAAGTACCTTTAAGGTTAAATGACCTCTTAATGCTCACTTTGTGCATGGTTTTTGAGAAAAGTGGTTGTTGGCAAGAGCAAGAAGAACAAAGGATGGCAGACAGTCAGGCTCTGCTAAATGTTCTGGCCCGAGTCTTAATGAAAACCACATTTCAACTGAAAAATATGCTTTACGTGGCAGTGTATAAAATGAAATTTATTGCTTTCTGGTTAAATGTTGAACTCTAAAGAACCAAAACAAAAAAGGATTCCAGCAATGGAGGTAAGTGAAGGCTCTCCTATTCCATCTGCATTACTCCGCTTGAAGAGAAGCTTAGGATTTCAACTGCTCCTAGTTTCTCAGATCTCAACATGCCTTTCCAGCATCTTCTGCTCTGAAAGGATCTCATAATTAAGAAATGCATGAAAAGTGTCAAAACATAATAAAGCGAGCTTGTTTTGTTTGTACACAAAAGCGAGAGCACAGAAAACACTCCTTTTGCAGCGTTCCTTTTTAAAAACACATTTGCAGCACAAAAATGTATTCAACGCGAGCCTTTCTTGCCTGCCTACATTTTAAAGCTGAGCTAACGCTTCATTGTTTGTTTTACTCTATCTTCCATTTGGTGCATTTTGTTTCTTCGGCAGGAGGTGTTTCACGTTCGGAGAGAGCCTCCTGTACTGGAGTTAAATGAGCCAAACTGCATCGTGTCCTCAGGGCACGGAAACAAAGACGGAGAATGCAACGTTCCTCTGCAAACCTGCCGGTTACAGGAGCAGCTCAGCCACACGTATGGAGCCCAGCAGAGACGTGAGCCCCGCTGGAGCCTGCCCTCCTTCAGGCTTAAGCAACAAAACACGTATCAGAAGTCTCGCATGCAGTGGTGCAGCTGGTTGCCTAAACCCAAGAGTTTCGAGTGAAAATAAAAGTGCAAATACCTGCTGGACCATCCTGCTCCCTTTCTCCTCCATAAACTTGCAGCACCTGCCCAAAGCCAGCACCGCTCGGGGGCGAGGGCGCGCGAGCACCAGCGCGGACGGCAGCGCTGCTGGGGGGAAGGAGCCAACGCGGGGTTTGCTGACCTCCCTCTCAACATCTGCCCGCTCCCAAAACCCGATCCAGATGGGGCTCCTGCAGCTGGCAGGGCCTCGCCCCATCAATCACAGCAGGCCACTCCTCTGCGTCCTGCTGCCGCTTATGGAGTGCGCCACGGGGCAGATGATTACCCACAGAAGGAGAAAAAACACAGCTTGACTACATCAATAGCTGTTTGAAAAACACTGGAAATGCTACTATGGACATTGCTGGAAGCTGAACGTTTTTGTTTGAAAATTAAGAAGGCTGTATTCAAAGTTACAACCCCTCCTAAACTTGCAGGGCTTTGGGATAGCTAGGATGTGCAGTAACACGTGCGCTTTGCCATGGGATTCATTCCTCCTCCACCTGGCAGAGTTAAGACCAGTAAGATTTCTATTTTGAAATCGTTGGATGTCACAAGTAAACTGTCGATACTGAGCTACTCTGGTTTAGATTAAATGTACTACATCATTCCATGCAAACAAAATGCTGCTCCCTTTTTTGTTTTATTTCATGACATCCCTCTTGCTTAGCAGGGGAAATATTTCAGAAATGCTTCCCAGGTTTAGTTCTGTGAGGCACTTTAAGCGACTTAGTGCGTCACTGTTAAAGGAAGTTTCTTAGATGCTCTGGAGATAGTTCTAAAATCAAATATTAAAGAAAAAAAACAACCAAAACAAACAGCTAAAAAGATACAGACGGCCCTAAAGAATACACACTTTTTGCCACTCTGCCTGTAGACCTCAGGATTCAGAAAGAGGGCAGACACGTAACACGGGAATTATTCTAACATACCTTCCAATTCAAAGGGGTGGGCAGAGCAACAAACAGTCATCAGTTCATCATTAAACTTACATTCCCACCGAAATACACTGGAATTCTTTAAAGTGGCAGTGCAATTCCTTCAGATTTGTTGCTGGCACTCCCCAATTAATGATAATAAAAGCAGCCACTTCAGATTTTTCAGAAGGAATCAGACATCCAACCACACTGGACTGATAATCACAACTGACTGACTCTGTGAGCTTTCTCTGTTGCAGCTTAATTATCTGACCAGGCCACTTGACTCACATCATTTGCTTCTGCAATCACACAAAATGAATTCTCCAGCCACCTCTCTTTTTTGGAAGGTTCAGTACAAAGCCAAATTCAGTTTTCTTTTAAAAAACAATCTCCTTCCAAAAGAAGGGTGTCCTCAGAAGCAAGAAAGATAACGCAGAATCACTTTTTTTCAGAGAGCACAGGGGGAAAGGGTAACAGCAGGTAAGCAAAAGAGAATTTCTTCACTACCTCAGCAAGAAAGTACCACGTCTTTACTCTCATTTCAGAGTAACATTTACTTTTGGTCTTTTTCACACACAATGTACTTTATTCCAGTAAAACATCCTGACACACATGGAGAAAGCATTCCCTCCAACACCTTCGTTCCTTCCAGCTGTCACTGCTGCAACTTTCTACTGCTTTATGATGCTGTGATTTATTACCACAGCTTTCCTTGTCCCACGTGGCAATTGTTCCCCCTGCTCCTTCCAACAGCCCAAATGGACATGACTCTGTCCCACTGATTTGCTTTACTTCCACATTAACACCTAAATCTTTAAGTTTCTTGTCTGTCTCTCACTTTCTCCAGCTCTGGCTCTTCAGTATTTACATACATATATTTATATATACAGGTCTTTCCAACTGCAGCTCAGCCTGGTATTACATCAACCAATATTTTCCTTTTTTAAAATACATGGAAAAAATTTTATATCGCATTTTGGAAACACGACTCTCAAAAATTGCCTTAGGACCCATTTACCAAGAGACTCTGAAACACTCAGCAGGTGCATCTACAACCCATTTTCACAATGAAGATCGATTCTTAAAACATTGCAAAAGAAAAGTAAAAAAGGAGCTCCTCATTTCCCACAAGCCCATACAGCAGAGTGCATCTCGTTTTTTTACACATTTATTGGAGCATTTTGAAGAAGATGATGCAGCATCCTTGTACCCAAATAGCAGGGAGAGGGGAAGAAAAAAAAGATGGGATTGCCAACATAAAAGGTGCATAAAAAGCTGTCTGGAGGAGCGCTGGCCTTTAAAGAGGGTAGCAGTCAACATTTACAAGTCTAGCTGTCAGTCAGCTACAAGTGCCAGCCCTTGGGCATCAAGACCAGGTCCAAAAAGATTGAACATCTTCATGGAAGACATGCATGAGGTGTCAGAATGCAAATTCACACGTGCCACCAAACGGGGAGAGCAGTTACAGGGCTCTGGAGAAGCCAGAGGGATGGGCTGACCAGAACCTGCCCCAAATCCTGCTCTTGGGGCAGAATAAGCCCACACACTGGTAGGGGCTGTGGGCTGCCCGGCCAGGGAGCAGCTCTGCAGGAAAGGGTCTGTGAGCCCCGGTGAGCAGTGAGCCGGGCGCACGGCAGAGCTCTGCCTTGCAGGCAGCAAAGGGGAGCTGCTCAGTGGGCTGCACTAGCAAAAGGAGAGGCAGGGAGGTGAGGAGACAGATCATTGCTCCCTGCACAGCACTCGCGAGACAGCAGCTGGAACAGCACGTCCAGCCTGCAGTCCCCCGGGGCAGGAGCTGTGTTTCAGAGGTCAGCGGTGGGTTGCCAGGACAGCTGGAGGGCTGGAGCACGTGGCGGCAGCAGAGGCTGAGGGAGCTGGGGTATCAGTGCCTGCAGAAGAGAGGGTGAGCAGACAACTTAATTGCATCTTCTCCCTTTTAACCCATGGTCACGGAGACAGAACCCGCAGGGAAGCAGGGGAAGAGAAAGAAGAAACGGTCAAAAGTTGCCGAAAGCTACATTTTGGTTGGGTCTGAAGAATAAAATAATGAATGTGAGTGAAATTCAGCACAGGAACACGCTGCTTAGAGAGGGTATGGCATCTTGGAGGCTTTCAAACCACAATTCAAAAAGCCCCTTAGCACCCTAATCTGTATAGTTACCCTGATTTAAAAGGGATGTTGGGATTAGATGGGTTCTGGAGTTCCCTTTCAACCCAAATTATTCTATCAGTCCATGTGGTTTCAACAGTAATAGAGCGGCTTCAAAGTGGATTTTATACTTTTATCCTATTTGATGACTTTCCTCACACAGGATTTACTGACAAGGAAGAGACCAACTGCAACTTCTACTCTGCTTTCTGTCCTCGAGAAACAATGTCTTAGTTCTTCGAGATGTATTTGTTAGAAAAATATGTTTAATCCACAGCAAGAGCAGCGTAGAAGTGGCAATTGCAACAGTGCAGGCAAGACAAGAAAACACAATTGTTTTGTTTGACAAAGTCATTTAAAGTTGTGAACTACGACGTGTCTCAATTTGCTGCCAAATATCACCACTCTCATCACATGGAGAGCAACACTGCCTTATGTCTCCATTGAAAGGAGTATTTTTCTCTACCTTTTGAATGACCTCTAAAACAACAACTACAGGCATGTAAGTTTTCTAATTTTATCTGCAATTTTTCTACTGAAATAAAATTTATTTCAAATATTAATTTACTGGGAGCCACTGCCACCTCCTAAAGCTGAATTGCAGCAAAGCTAATATGTCCATTTCCTTATTTTTCCAGTAAAGTGGCTGAAAAAGCCTTTTTCCTATTTTTTTTTCCTTACTGCAATATTGATTGAAGATATGGGATATACCAACCCAGGTGACAAATCATGCTTATGCAGCAAGACTGTGTCTGGTCTAAAGAAAACCCTGCATTGTGCTTTGTAAGCCTTTCTTTTGGATTCCACTGTTCCTACCTTGAAACCTACGCACAAGCAAAAGTATTTCCATAATTTGAGTCAAAAACCTGCTCTAAAAGCCACCTTATTGGTAGAGGATTGAACTCTGCAAAGAATTAGAACTGAACGGCAACCAAACCCAGGATCTGCTTGGATTGTTTTGACAGATCACTTCTAGAAATCTGATACTTTTAATGTAGATAAAATAATTGATTTAAAATTTGTTACAAGTAGATTCAACATCTCAATTGCAATTTATCCCGAAAAACCCCTGAAAATTTCTGAGGAGACTGGGACTGGACACAGCTCTGTTTTTCAGAATTGTCTCAATGGGGCAATTTATTCTAGCTGAGAGTTAATAGTTAGACCAAGTTACTCCCAGCTTACAGATACTGCCTCATCCAGAGTACATTAAACCACCTTTTCAGCTGACATAGGTAAAATATTGAAACGTACTTACTGGGTTTGTTAGCCACACAAAGTGGTGACCCTACAGCCACGTGCTGACAAAACACCCTCGAAGGCCATTTGTCCCAGAGGAATCATGTTCCTAAGTAGTGAGTTTGGTGTACAAACAACTGATGATCTAAAACAAACACCAGGAGGAAGGAGTGAAGTGCGTCACAGGTATTACCAACGAAGAACCAAGAACACAGAACTGCAGACAGGCAGGGTTTTGACTGTTCAGCCTAACAGACCTTTGGGTGCTTCGTAAAAGCATCAGTGAAGTGGCTCCAACAAGTGCAGCTCGCCCTGGGGATCCGGGTTTGGAGTAAAGCAAGGCTGCAGGGACACAGTGGGCAGTGTCACCCCCAAGACCGAAGGGCAGCACAAGTTATGAAGTTATTTCTGCCATCTCTTTAACTGAACACTTCAAGTGACCCCCTTTAACCAGGGACACCGTCTTTCACTGATGAGCTCTGACTGAGGCTCAGAAGAGAAACGGGCCATTTCTCTCCATAATCCCTCGAGCTGACTCATTTTCTGAGGCAGCACCACAACAACCACGGTCCATCTGTCATTTGTGAAACAGCTCCAAGTTGCAGTGTCACAAATGGGAGGACCGTCCCTTGCCTCACCTGAAATAAAACAAGGAACACACTCAGCTAGAGAGGGAAACGAGAATGCAAATGCCCTAAGCTGTCCTAAGCAGCAAGGCTGACTGGAGATCACACCAGCTCACCCTTCCGGACACAGGGCTGCTGTGAAAGCCAGGTCGCTGGAACCAACGGGGCTAAGCAACAATCGCTCCAAAACTGTGCCAAGATGTTTGGTCTTGTTTTGCTGTGCTTTACCAGGTAAGTGTAAAAGTCTGATTTTTGTGGAAAACTCCATAAAGTCAATGACGTGACTGAGTTTGGGAATTTGGAGGAAGACCAGGAAAATAAAGCAGCAGAGTTACCAAACTGGGCTTTGGGAAGAGAGACTTGGGTATATGCAGAGAAATGTTTTGAATCCCTGAGGTCCACCCAGGCGAGGAAACTGTCCAAGGTAGCTAGCTGATTGAGATGTTGATCAAAGAGAAATTCAGCAGGCACGAACAAACCATTCATTATGAAAGAAGATACTTAGCAGGCCTACAGGGCTATGCAGAAAGTTTCCCAATGAAGACAGACACGAATTGGGAGCATATAAGTGATGAAGTCAAAAAGAGGAGTGTAGAAATAGTGCTCAGGTACTTGAGGACAAAAAATTGGAAGGTATTTTTTTGGCAAGCCTAGGTAGAACTAAGACTGATGAAGACATTGAGGATGCAGGAAAGGATTTTTCCAGCAAAAAAAAAAAAAGTAAATAATTTCGATATTAACTATTTAAGTGTTGCTTCCAGGGAATGCCTATTTCCAGTCTCTGTTCCATTTTCAGATGTCCGTCACTTCGTTATTTAGGATGGAACACAGATGACCTGAGCTGCAATGACCAGCTAACACAGCAATGCCATCTTGTTTAGTGCCAGTTAAAGCAGCACTCATTTTTTGGCACTGAGATTAAATGATGGAACATGATCGCTGATGTTATTTACTTCTAAGATTAAAATGACAATCAAAACCTCATTGGGCACACGGAACAGACAGATTGGCTTCCTGCCTCCGCTACACTTTGCTCTGCCTGTTCATCACCGACATCATTTGCATACTTCAGGGGATGTTTATGTTAAGATGCTGTTACAGCATTCACAAGTAACTGTTTACCCAACAATGTTTGCTATTAGCGACCTAAGCCACGGTCCTGAAGAAAAGGAAGGATCTTCTCAACGAGGAGACAAAAAAGGTGATAAGGTGTGCCCATGCAAGGCTAATGTATTTCTAAACACTGCTGAAGGTCACAACTCCCCAAAAACAACACAAAATCTATTAACACACTGTTACAATGAATCCCCCGTAGCAGATCTCCAGTAGCAAAGACTTTCATTGACCATACTGACTGGTAAGGTCTCTAAAAAGCTTCTACTGCTACAAAAGAGAATGGTAAATTTGCCCTTGTATTTTCCTTTCCACATCTGTAGATGTTTTCAAATCTGCAACTCTATATTGCCTCTCCCTGCACATCTTCTTTGGAAATTTATGTATTTACTGGCCCTTCTTCACAAGACTGAACATATTCTTAGGGTAGCAAATCTTGCTGCAAAGCTCCCTCTGCCTATGCCACAGGTGCTTAACTCTGGGAGGCTCAAAAACCATTACTCTGAACAATACCTTATCTTAAAATAATATAGATTGTAGGACCGGATGAAAATTATCTTTCTCAGCTTGCAGTTTTATTTTGTGCCTCTGTCTTTAAGGAAGAGAGGGGTGAGGGAAGGAAAGGTACTTTTAAAACTGAAACAGCACTGAGAAAAACTTTGGCATATTGACCAGAAGCATATGGCTAATTTACAGCAACCAAATCCAACAGCATTTGTGTTTATACAGTGCAGAACCAGCCACAGCATCCAAACTTTGGAATTAGACTGTTTTTGGAGAGAAAAGTTATAGCCTGAAAACTGTTTATAATCCATGTGAACTGGCTGTGTTTTATAGTGGAACATTAGACTAAATAAGAACCCCAAAATTATTGAAACAGTTCTGTATTTGCTGAGCGTGCACGCAGTGGGATGGAGAGCACAACAAATGCCTTTGCATTGGAGCTGCAGAAGAAATTCAGATCAGAAATGGCTGCACAGAAATTGATAGCTAGCAGGTATTCAATCAGAAAAGTGGTTTGCTTTTAAATATTACAATCACATGGTACAGTACATCACTTGTGTCAAGTTAAATTTAATCATATCACCATGCTTAAAGGAAAAAACTGAATACCTACTCATATACCCATGCCAAGAGGGATTATATGAGACTTTATGAAGCCTTTCCCTTTTATTTAATATTCTGATATCTATATAGAACAATTTTGATATGTATTATACCCTCAAACTAATCTATTCCATTGTCATTTTAATGCACAGCCTGAACTCACACTATCACCTCCTGTCAATTCCTCATGTTCTTCTCAAGTCAGGCTGGGGAAAAGGAAAGACATTTCCCTTGGAACAGCAATGGGTATAATGAGTGTTGCTAATTATCCTGAGAGTAAAGCAACATCATCACCTTTTCAATGTATTAAAAGCACTTTTAAAAAGAAACAATAATTTCCGTGCTCACTAATGCCTGCTGATTTTTGTCAGATTTAGAATGAGGTGTGTGAAGGACTGTGCTTTGGAAAAGGTGTCTGAGCAACACAATACACGAATTTGACAGGATTTTACTGAGATGCACTTTCTCTGCATCCATCCCCTGGCTTATCTGAACAACAAAGAAAAATGATCACTGTATAATCCAGCAGAAATAAAGTCATTTTCAGCTGCCAGAGACTAAACACAGCAAAAACTTTGAAACACGGAGTTAATTCTGGAAAGGTAATCGTAACCGTGAAGTGACATACGTCAAGCGTGCACTTAGGCAGACTCAATGCACCTGAGAAGACATGAAGACTGCATGGAGAGAATTCAGGATCCAAAACAGGGACCTAAAAGGCACATGACTAAGCCTATGAACGTACTGGGTCTATTTTGCCAAGCCTTTTAGTGAATTCTCCTCTCTTCTCATTCAGATGCTGACTTACCAATCACGTAAAGCTTTGCTCTACTCAGTCTTCTTCATATCATCTTTCTACATCTACCCACAAAAATCTGACTCTCCTCTTCAATATTTAGTGCAACAATTGAGAGTATAGGGATGTAAAATGTTATCTGATTGACATGATAACACAGTAACTCTGCCTAAGTAACCCAATGAAAAGCTACGAGTGACCTTCATACATACATATTTCACATTTTATGCAAAATAACTTACTGCACTGTGGATTATTGTCAGAAGAAATCAGGTCACAGGACTAGTAAAATGTAAAGAAATTTTTTCATCTGCTTCCATTTATTGAGTTCAGAATTAGAAAAGAGTGATTAATAAAGCCCTAACAAAACTCTACACCGCTGCATTTGCCAGGTATTGCCCATTAGTCAGCTGTCTGCCGTCTGTTATCTGCAATCTAGAAACAAACCCCATAGAATTCAGATGAAAACTACCTTCTACATATACTTTTAGGAGGAAAAATAAAAAAAAATAATCTGCCATAAATATAATCAAAGTGGGTGAAGATACTCAGAAATAAATACAGCACCATTTTGTACCTCCAGCCTACTCAATCCAGTGAACATGGTTAACTCCACTCAAAACAGATCCCTGAAAATCAGCGCTAGAAGAGATACCAATATCCATAAATAGTTATCTTGAACTCATCTCTTTTTTCCTGTATGAAGCTTCAGCTTGCCAGGAACCCTTATTGTGCAGGATCATCTCTGAGAACCAAACAGCCCCTCTACACCAACTGTGACGTTTTCTCAGAGAGCAAAGGGGAATTGTGGATGTTTTCAAAAACTAAGCAGATAAAGCAGGCACAGAGAGCTTGGCCTCCACCACGGACGTCCTTTCCCCAGAACAACAGCTCACCAGGACTAGAAGTTCAGCAGAATCCAAACTTTTGCATTCCAACACAACACAGAGTTCCTGTAAATGACAAAGCACTGGGAGGACTTGGCAGCAAGAGGGCAATTTGCACGGACTCTGCACAAGGTGCTCTTCCCCAGAAGGAGATGACCGTGCTCCAGGAAGATCCTCGGCTGCACCGACTTCTTCCTTTCACATATCAGGGCTTTCGCTTTGCAGCAATTCTTACCTCTCTTGAAGCCACTGAACTGAGCAAGAACAGTGCAGCAGAAGCACGGTTATGGTGCAGTAAGCCTGATCTAGTTACTGAGGCACTATGTTCAGTTCAGTTTTGGGAGGGGTGCTGTTTTTATGAATATACCGCACCTTGCAGTGGGATGATCATGAAGCAAACGACAACCTGCAAGGTCAGAGGAAATCAGGAAGCTCCTGACATGAATCTGCACTGTTTGGATTTTGGACCCCCAAAACAGTTCAGTACATGCAACCCAATCCCCCACTGAATCAGACAAAGCCTGGGCACATAATATATGTATTTTTCTGTCTCAGCTGGAGGACCGTGAGCCTTCAGCCAGAGCTTCTTAAAGCCCCACACTTGTTCCTGCAATGATCTGTCTGCGTATTCCTCCCATTTAACAGCAGGCTTTGGGAAAAACAAGCAAGGTAAGGACAACCATGCGGGAACATCCCTTCAGGAGTAATCAGGGAAAGATGCAATAACTACTCCATCTGCAAGAATCATTCATTTTGACAATTTATTTTCAAACGCGAGCCTGCACAACTAGACTTGAAAGTTTGAACTTGTGAACTCAGAAAACCAAATACCCTTGGTTAGCTTAAAAATACACATTCACTCACATGAGAAGAAAGACTGCAAAGAAATAAATACTTGACCTGAGAGATTAGCAGTGACTGGAAAATAAAAGTCTGCCTAAAGTCTCAACAGAAGGGATGGTAACCCTTTAGGTTATACAAGTGCACATATAAGGCTGTTGCTTTACATAGATTTAAAATATTTCTTCCCTTCTGTTTAGGTTCAACAACATTTTCATCTAAAACCAAAAAGGCTGACACAGAATTCCGTTCACTAGAGAGGAGAGAAATGATAAGTAGAAAGCAGCAGCTACACCAAACCTTCCCCTGAAGTGGCAGGAAGGCAAGAGGTAGGACAGCCCAGAAGATACATTGTGCTACACCGGATTATCTAATTTAAAGGGAAGAAAAACTAATTCCACGTTGTATTTTAGAAAATAAGTGTCAGCTGTGAAAAATAAAAAGGTATCTATCTGGCTGTGGAAGTTTAGAGTGTTTAACCCCTTTCTCTGTGCTATGATCTCCTGCTCCAGGCTGGGTGAGTTATGTGATCAGAGCCAGGGGCTCAGAGCTGCATCCACCCGTTTTTTAAAGCCCACTAAGGACAAAGGCCATGCAAACTCTCCAGACAACCTGTTCCAATGCTAAACTGTCCTGGTGGGGAATTTTTTTCTGCCTATCTAGTTGTTCTAACAGTGCAATGTGTGTTGCCTCTTATCCTCCCGCCCTGCACCTCCTTTCTCTTGAGAACCTCCTTGTAGACACTGAAAGACAGCTATACCAGGACACAGCAGAACCTTCTCTTCTCCAGGCTACACAAGTTCCTTCATCCTCATGCCACATGGCACATCTTAGGGGCTCTTTTTTTTTTTTTTTGATTGAAGGCCACAAACTGGCCCAAATATCTTAGATGACATTTAACAAGTACCAGGTAAAGGGAGAAAAGCACTTCTGCCAATTTACTGGCTACTGTCAAAAGTGTTGGTGACCGTGTCTGTGGGCAAGCAGGATGACAGCAGAAGCAGCTTAGATAGTCCCAGTACAAACCTCCTGTTGCAAACAAGAAGCAGCTCTGCATCTACAGAAGCTTCAAGCTGGAGTTAGAACAAGGAATTCTAGTAATAAGGATAAGGAGAAGTAGTCTATTTTTTTTTTCAAGAAAGACCTGACCAGTTTATTTCATGTCTAAGAATCAAAGAAAGGTCTACAGCCACTCCTCACAGCAGCCCCACCCAACATGATCATTTTAAAACAACAACTGAGATAAATAAAAGAGGGAAAGGATAGAGCAGCGGGTGGTGACACACCTATTTTCAAGGTAAAAGTAGACCAAGATATTCTAAGCCCCAGCATTTACTTGGGGAGTCACACCAGCCACCACAAAGCAGTTATTCAGTAGGTTGCCTAAGAGCGCAGAGAGCTCCTCACCCTGCCTCTACCCCATTTAGTACATTAGCTGTAGTGATGGTGAGCTCTCATCCACAAACACACAGCACCTCTGCCTGTGGGTATTACCACACGATGCAAATGAAGTTGTAAAGAGAAATCAACTCATCAATCACAATCACGAGGGGACACTGAGCAATGCAAAAGGATTAGCATTTCAGCCCTGCTCTGGTCTTTGCTATCACCACTCTACTTTAATTAAATACCACCTCGAGTGCTTTATTACCATCAGAAATCTCGGCGTTGAGGGCTGGCATCCTGGAATCTGAGTGCTGCAGCTAATTAGAAATGAGAAAGAGAAACATGTTCATTAAAAACCGTGGGATTCCCCTACCAGAAATGATCTACACCTCGGAATAAAGATCTGCCTTTCCGTGCATTTACTATACCACGTTAAAGAGCTTTCATTAAGGTGAAATCTTTTACTTTGAACCACACGCCTGCTATTGTCTTTCCTAAGTAAAGCCAGATTTAGCTGTATCCACCAAACCATTGTCAGAATTTAAAAGATTCTTGGCTTATGGTTAGCCGATAAGAGCCTTAATTCCTCTTCTTCTAACATTTGATACACTAATTTAAATTTTTTCAGACTTGGCACACTCAAGGGCTTTTTGCCTTACTTCCCTGGATATACATAAGCTAGTCATTACTATTTATGAAGGCGATGAAAGGAAACATTAAACAGTCAAAGAAATATAAATCTTAGATTCTAACACAGAGAGTGCAACAGCAGGATTAAAAACAACACAAAATGAAACAAAAACCTGAAGCAAATACAAAGACATTTGCAATTTAAAGCAATACAATATAGCGGAAAAGCAGTTTTCTCTTCCACTTGACTGCCAAGTGACCTGACTCCGGATTTTATGGCTTTCAGGAACAAGCTGAGAATATCAGCAACATCCAAAACTTAGCAGAGAAATCGCATTATCATGAGCAAAAGCGAGGAGGAGACCAAACTCGTGACTCAAGAGATAACGTAAATGTTTGCCTAATTTTTAGCTCTGTTACTAGGAAAATATAAACTTGCTTTTGGCCACCATCTTTAGGAAATAAATTTGTTATAGAAAATACCTGAATGAGGCCTGCACACCGCTTACATCCCACTCAGAATTAGGGGGATGTTTTCTTCCTCAGTTTTGTGCACCGCACTTATTTCTAATGTCTGAGTCAGGTCACTTCCCAGTGCAAATAACACCACAAATATTACCAATAAAAAAACTCCTGCAGCTTTTTTAAATACACCATACATTGTTATTTGAATGATGTCCAGAAAACATTCAAGTTAAATTTAGCTTAAGCCTTTTTTTCTTCCAGTATTCATTAAATGCTAAACACTAATGAAAATGCCATTACTTTTATTTCACAGGGAAACAGATGGCTTTAAATAGTTACTTATTTCAACATATGGAAACCAATCACTGAACTATGAAGAATGAAACTGCAAACTCTGTCATTTTTAATTAATTCTGACTAATAAGAACAGAACATAAGAAGGCAACACATCAGTAAAGTAATCCAGCTTCTAATATGTCTGCTTTAGTTTAAATTGCAATGGAACAAGGAAGGTTTGAACAACATTTGTTTGAGCTGCAATATTACATTTTGCTCATAGCACCGGTCTAGGGATTTTTGGGTGTTTTTTAAAATTACATTTTTTGTAGAAAACAGCAATTTGTGATCCATGTGCATTTTCACATTCATCTACCACTTTTAAACCCCAAATTGCTGCATGGGCCGTCTCTGGGACCGGCCAACAGAGCAGAGCTCCCTTTTCTAATGTGGCAAAGCAAACGAAAGCTAGATTAAACTGCAAATTAAACCACAATCAACACATCAGTTTCACTACGACTGTGAAAAGCAGCAGCACCGACAACGTAATGACAGCTGATGCTTTGGAAAAGCATTACCAGCAAATCAATGTTACCCTGGTCTCAGCATTGCAGTTCTCTGGTTTGTCAGCTAAATCTGCATCACTTTATTAACTCAAATATCATCGGTAGCTTAAGTGAATTAAACTAGTTTATTCTGCCATCTCGAGCAGCTGGCAACTTTCTAAAGCTGCAGCAAAAGTTTGCCATTTCTGCTTCATTTTTTCCCATCAGCTTATATAACAACATATTTTAAAGGAACCCATACATTATCCTCAGCTGGTGGGCAGAATTGTACTTTCTTCAGAATATTTTTTGGGACTCTACTTCTTAAAAGGAAAAAAAAAAGGGCTGCTTAGGCGTTCCATGATTTCTGTGCAGAACATTCCCTATGTGGGAGTGCCTCATCTGCATAGCGGCATGTGGGTAGGATTTGGACAAGCACACTGAAGGATATGACAATCAAAAAGAGATATGTGGGAAATCTCTTTTAAATGTAAAAAGACCTCGCCCAGGTTTTACGGATTTAGGTAAACACCATTTCTAAGGCAGAAATGAATGCATAAACTATCACGAGGGAAAAATGGGCTCCGAGCATCACAATTTCTCTTGTGTACTAAAATACACCCAAGAAAAATTTCTTATTCTGTCCTAGGTCTAACACAGCAAAAATCAGTGAGAAATGAAATTTTGATCAATGCTCAACATTTGCTTGTGATTTTTCCAGCTAATGACATGCAGAACAAGTTATAGCTGATTTCTGCCACTGACACACTGTCAATTTAATAATAGATCCTTCTTTTGACATAACTTGACTGCCATTAGCATTCCAAATATAGACAACTGGTTTCTTAATTTCTCTATGAAAAACTGAAGCAAAAATGTAAAAAAGAAAAACCTGGGCCAGTTTCTTGTGCACAGAACCTGCCTCTGGAAACACGTAAATCCAGTTCCTTACCGGACTGGGAAAGAGTAAATTCCCAGTTTGAACCCAGTTGAGATTACCAGCCTCCAGCAAATTCCTGTGCAGAAGCCAACACGAAAGCCTGATTTTTCAAGCAGCGGACATTTAGAAAGAAGCCCTCCATGGCACTGCCCTCTTCCTTCAAAGCTGAGCTGACCAGCCTGACTCATGCACTTGGCTGGCAAATGAGTCACCGCTTCCAAAAAAATGGTCAGGAACCTTCCCAAGCCTATGTTTGCATGATGTCATCTTCCCCCAGCTCCCCGGATTCTAGGGGGGCTCCTGCAGCTTTCCTCAGCTCACAGCGGTGCCCGACCTGCTTTAATGCCTTTGCTGAGGAGCTGCCTCCTCCTGCAGAAGGTGCAGGACTCTAGAGCGGGTCACAGGCTGACCCGCTCAGCCCTGTCCCTGCACCCACGGGTACAAAGCAGCAACAGCTCTTACCTGGACACTGCTGCTCCACATCGTCCCTGTGGCCTTTCAGATGTCACTACAGCACGCACAACCAACCTGGGTTTAGGCTTCTTTAGGGAACCGACGCTCTGAAGGTTCCCTGCTCAGTGTCCTTGGGTCTCTTAATCCTAAATTTATCGAATCATACCTCACAATCTAAAGATGCCGCTACCTTTTACTCCCTATCACTTTTTTTTAATTGACAGGGGTTTGTGCATTTCTTGAACTTCCTTTGTGTTATTGTCCTAATTTGGGCAGTACAGACCTGCACAGCTCTACAATTAGTTCACCAAAATCACCATGTTAACAAAATTTGTGAAGCTCCTTTCTTGGAAACGCAAACCCCAGCTTACAAATAGTCCTAAACAATATTTGTCACAAAAAATCTCCGATAAGTGCAAATCCTATGCCATCCTAAAATATAAAAATGTTTCTGTTTTCTAATCATTATACATCAGAGTGGCATTTACAGGTAGCTTCGTTCCCAAAAGATGGCAATAAACTATAACCTAAATCAGTGTGTTCTATGTAACTAACCAGTGCCTTACATTTTCACATGTATTTGCTACATCATTATTACATACAAGATGCACCACTTCAATGTCAGTTTAAATGAATAGACAAAAACTTATTTATATTTAAAATTACCATGTTCTGAAAATAACACACAATGGAAAAAGCAGGGAAATTAAATACGCCAGATCTTACAAATTGCTGTGATCAACAAATGGTCATCTGGATCATCTGTGTGTTGTGATCCATTCATACTGTACCCTGCAATGACGTTGGGAAAATCAGGGTTGAAACCAGAGAAAAAATATCTGCAAAGGGTTGAAGAAGTGATTTCTTATTATTACTATCCCACAGAAAATTTGCAGCCAGGTACAAACTAAAAAAAAAAAACAACCCACAACGGAAACCACCACAAACCCAAAGCACCTTTCTAGGAGGATAAAGAAACCCCCAAAGGTGTGGTCAGATGGCATTTCCCAGATGAACCTGGAGGCCCTGAAGACGTTTTAGGCCTTTTTTACTCTCTGCCGTGCAATGCTAAATGCAAGACCGGTATAACCATGCCATCTTTTAAGTATCAAGACACTCCCTCATAAGATTCTGGGGGGGAAAAAAAGTAAAAAATCAATAATGCTTCAAACTTCTTAATCAGCAACTTCAACTTTGACTTTGCCTTGCTGCAGACGAAGAACACTCGCCCTGTCCCTCTGCCAGCCCTGCTGTAAATACACCCTGCTGCTCCTGAGCCAGCCTAGGTGTTTGCAGAGCGAGCTGGAGCTGCCTGTCAATTTTATTTTATGTCATTCCATGCTCATTAACACCCAGGTTTAGCGGAGAAGCCATTTAATTGTTCAGTCAAAGAATGGATTTCAATTTACTGTTAAGGCAGTGCCATTAAGAAATACTGCTACTTAGTCCATACAACAGAAAAATAGAATTAAAAAGACGCTCACTCCACAAACGCAGCATCAAATGATTCATCTGAAAACATCAATCATACGTACCTGTTGTACAAAAGACACGTATAAACAAAAGCAAAAGGTATCTCTATGGGGTTTGAATGTGAAATAGTTAGGGCAGAATAAGACACGAGTCTGGAAGAGGCACTGAACGTTTCTACTACAGCAGCTCTAAAAGGCAAACGCCTGAATTTTATAGCAGATTTAACACCACCACTGTGGTGTATTGTTAAAAACCAAACCCACCTGCCTTCTTATGTAAATGCCACATTAAAGGCTCCTTCCTCAAAGCCAGTCCCTACACACCAACCCTGTAGCTGGTGCTGCAGCCGGGCTGGAACACTGCCTTCATGTGGCACATCCACTATTAAAGGGGTGCCATGAAAGACACAATCGTACTAGATCTAAGATAATGGTTTAGCCTTTAGAATTATGAATTCTTCACTGGGTATTTGGTCTCTTTTTCTTCAGAGACTTGAATTTTATCCTTTAAAATACCTGCTGTCAGAGCATCCACCCTAATAATGACTCGGTTGACATTTTTATACACTTTCCCACAGGACTCAAACACAGGTTGTGAGAAAAACACTAAAGATGTAGTCCTGTTGTTCCCAGATTAAATACTACCGGGCTCAGTGGTAATTTTTGGCACAAGTCTACATTATACAATACAGAAAATAACAGCTACTTTTCCCCAGAAAGCAAATAAGGAGGTAATTAATGCTGCAAACTAATCTACAGCTAAATGCAAATTAACTGAACATAAAAAAACATTACAGATGACATTCGGGAAGACACAGAATTAAACATGGAACACATTTGAGAGAATAACCAGTTTTCACAAAGCGATTCCCACAGTTTCAGATAAAATGGGAAGTGCAGAGATGCTGAACGGGGGCTCCTCTCTGTGTAAAAGGAAGGACTGGAGCACTCATGGAATGGTCCCAGCTGGAGAGCCCCAATTCCTGCCGTGGAAAGGATGCAAGGGCAAGAGCCACACCTAACCACAGAACACCAGTGCCTTGATACAAGGAAATCTCCCAAATCTGAAACCACTATCTGTGGAAAAAACCCAACATAAATAAAAAATCCCCACTATTTCTCAAAAAGGAACAAAATCCATAAGAGCAGGCTCTGACACATCAGCACCTGTTTTAGCCAACTTGGTTTTAAGTTTAATACAAAGTTTAACTCACAAAAGTTTTTGTGAGTTGTTTTTTTTTTTTTTTTAATTTGAAGGTATCACATCGGGTCATTGCAATTAAAATCAGAGAATGAATCTTTATAATATATTGATAAGCTTTTGATTCAAGCTGGTTAAGGTGACAAACACTAGTGTTTTATTTTATGTATGGCGTGTATGTATTTCCAGCAGTATTTTCTCTCACTAATATTGAGTCAGTTTATGGGCACCCCTTTTCTGTGACTGATTTTTGGCTCCCTGCCACCTGCAGCACAGATTTAACCGTGCGGGGAAAGATCCTCAGCTCGCCTTCATTCTCAAACAGGCTCTTTGCAATTCCACTCAATAGTTGATGTTGCCAGAATACAGGTTTGACGTTTTTAATACAGGACAATTACACTAATTTGCTAACAGCTAAAACCCAAACACGAGAGAAGCAATTAGTACGCAAAGACCCGGCAACCAATAAATTCACACTGTTTCATCACCTTTTCCAGAAATCTCTTGCGGTCTGGTCTGTTTAGCACCTGCTAAGCCCAAACTCCTCTTAAAAAAAAAACCTGTCAGCAACTGAAGTATACATTCCTTTTCAGTTCCGATGCCTCGCTGGTGTAAGTGCAGTTTGGAAAGGAAAGGTCACGCGTCTGGTCCTGCTCTAATTCACGTACACAAAACCGGTATGGACTGGTCTCCAGCCGAAGCCAAAAGAACAAAACCCAGCCCTTGGAACTTGACTTGCGCGTAACTGCTGCCATCTTAATAAGGTGAGAGCAGCTTGGAAATCCCAGGCAGCTCCAGGAGCTGCAGCCCAGTCCCTGCCATATGGAGACAGCCTGGAATCTGTCAGGATCACTTAGTGAATTTTATCTTTGGGGAGTCACTCAGGCAAGTTAGAGCAGAATAAACAGGATGCTGTGGAGATCTGGAGGCTAATGCTGGTACAGGCTGGACTACTGAACCAAAAAACCCAGTTTTAAATAAACATGTGGGAACTAGAAAAATTAACAATAATTAAAGCTGTAGAGGCACAAAACTGACTTGGTGAGGTTTTACTGGGCTCTGAAAGATGCTGCTCTCTCTTGGAGTACAGGGACTAGCCAGACTTGCCATTTCTTTCCATTACCCCTAATATAGGATGATATAATGACAGAACTTAATGATTTATATCAGATTTAAGTATCAATCATTTAAAACACCCTATTTAAACGTTGTGCCTAATTATACAACCTTCTTCCTAAGTGTTCAAGGGAACAACACAGTAAGCAATGTCATGTTCATACAATCCCCATGCAAGCCCAAGGTGCTGTTTCATGCTCCAGTAGGAGATGAAAATCTCGGGTCTCCAAAGCTATCAAATTCTGTTCTGATGGATGGGGATAAGAGAGACTTTGTTGTGCTCTGGGTAAAAGCCAGAATGTTAAATGTAATCTTCTGCACATGCTTTTACTGATATTCAGCATAAAAATAAGCCTTATCCATTTTTATTAGTTGGTCTGAGCCAGAACCAATTCTTTTGATGTCACCTAGCTTATAAAATGCACCACTATAAGCAAGGGAGGTTTTAAAATGCTTCATAGACTTTATCCATTATATTAATGGGTTTCAAATTGCAATCTGTGGAGCACTTTCTGGTGCTGATCCACAGGCAGCTGGCCAGTCACCTGGAGCTGGCTCCTCTCCTTGTTTGCCTCTGTTTATTCCCTATAAAAGGCAGAGCTGAAAACGGGCAAACAAAAAAAGACATAGTGCCATTTTTAATGCTATTTTTCTAGATAAACACTTAGAGTCCCTGCCACACGACCATCCCGAGAGGAAAGCGCTATGCAGTTAGCAAAGGCACCACAGCTTGCTGGCACCATATGCAGTGGACTGGACCAGACAGGAGAGGGGCAAGGAGCAGAGCAAGACAAACAATCATTTTACTATAGGATTAATTTGAATAAACTTTAAAGTGAAATGTTAAAATAGTTCACCTTTCAGCATGGCCCTAGTCAATTCAGTCAACCAGCTGAATTTCACCTCAACCCCCAACAATGGGAACCTGCATTGCTATTTCCAGAATTATTTCCACTTTAAACCGCTACTTTTAAGAAAATAGTGAGAAACACTCTTTAGGAACGACACTTTTCACTGTAAAGACCATTTCTTTGAATACTATGAGTGTCACCTACAGATTTATCCAGGGAATTCAAGTTACCTCTCTATACAGGCTAAGCAAAGAAAGCTGCACTGACCTGAGTCACCAGGGTATGAAAGGGTTCTGGGAACCTCATCACTACATCAGAATTTACAAGGTATCTGTATTTACCAAATCATTTTTTTTTTATATATAATTGTTTCTACACTACTAGCCTTTGATTTAAACTGTTTCCTATCTTCAGATATGTATTTTCCATTTATTAGCAGGTTTTCTCCAGCTAAATCACTTCACCTTGACAGAGAAATATAACCACCACAGCAGGTTTTGGAAGCTGCGGAATCACACCAGTAAGTCAAAACTAATAGTGGAGTACTGCTTGCTAGTGACCAGATTCAACAGCTGAAATCATTTAAGCCATCAATAATAGCTGTTATTAGATCACAGGACATATTTGGGAGTGCATGCCCGAGCAGATTATAACTAGCACACGGCAGGAGAGAGGTTCACTCAAAGCAGCACGGAAACATGTAATGTCAGGGTTTCAGTTCCACCAAAGGCAGCTGGCGTCCAGATCTGGGCTCCAGGAGACCTTCCACCTGGGAGAGCAGGGCAGCCTTGCCAGGCAACAAAAGCCTGGCTGATAAAGCACCAGGAGGGCAGGACAGGTGGTAAGGAACACCTGGCCTTGTTATTTGGTTTTCAGATCCACCATAACCATGTGGGCAGCTCAAACTCAGATTTAAGAAACATCTGCAAGTGGCCCTAATTTGTCCTTTACAGTACAGCCTAAGACCTAAATATTTACTATGCATGACGATTAAAAATGCTTGTTTTCCAATGAAACAATTTGCTGCTGAAACTTAGGGTCTCTCTCAGCCCAGAAGTTCTTCTTTTCAGGAAGATGAAACTTCTCACAGTGAACTATGTGTGCCTAGTTCAGACATCAAGAACAAATGATTTCTGTCTTACAACATCTTTCATCCAAACGCATTTAGATCATAATATTCATTGTAATAGACCACTTTTTTTTCTGTTGCCTGTAATAACCTTCAAATAGTTTTAAAACGTATTCTATTTCACCCATTTGTGAAAAAATCTTCAGACTAACTTTTCTTAAAGATCAAAAATACAGTTTTGACAAATTTTAAGGTTTGGTGGGGTTTTATAAGGAATCTTCATACATTACAATGTACCTTGGTCATAAAAGCACTACAAAAGGGTAAACCTTTAGCCAGTTACCAGCAACAGATTTAAAAGATTTCTTTGAAAACAACAGCTTTTAGTTCTCACTTCAGAGCATCCTGCAGAAATTAGCAGGACATCGGTAGTATCCCATCCTCACTGCAATGGGTAGTAAGCAATGATACCCAAATCCCTGTCTTTTGTCTAGAATTTCTTCTTCTCCCATGGAGGGCAGAAAAGCCACAAGCAGATGTTGCAGCATCTCCCCTGATCACGTCATGGCAAGTTTTATGAAACGTGTCACAAACCCATGCCCAGGCATAAAAGCAGGAGAAGCACTGAGACAGACACCCATTGAAGAGAACAGTTTTTCTACAGATGTATCATCCCTGATCTACCCCTGACCCAGCTCAGGTCTTCTCACACGTGTTTGCTCAACACAGTGAAATGGATTTGCTCAACTGCTGTGAAATGCAGCTGAAATTCCAGCGGTTCCACTGGGCACACAGAATCAGGCAATCACCGTTCGCAAGCAGGAGTTCGATGACACTCTTCATTCATAAATATTAAATAAGAACTTCTCCTCACAGAAACAAAGGTGGGGCCTTCACCCTCATTCCCACTGTGCCCTGTTTGTGGTGTAACTCCCTCCTGTCTCCATGCTTCCCAGTATACTCCATAAACAGGTAAGCATGTTTGGACTTACTGCCGTGTGCATCTGCTCTAATATATCTGATTTGGGGTTCTCAATATATTATATGGTAATGCTTTATTCTCAAACTCAATATTAAATAAAAATCATAATGTCTTTAATTATTATAGCACAGATTCACTGTCTTGAACTATATTTTTACTCCGTCATTGAACATTTTATTGCTAGTCCTAGGAGCATCTTTATTCACAACCAAACACATTAAAGCGTAACTCTTCTCTTTTACACGCTGCTTAATTATTGAGCAAAATGGATAAACTACTATGTAGGACTCAGTGACTGGAGACTGACCAAGTTCAACTACGACTTCCATTAAATTAAAAAAATAACACCAACAAAAAAGAAAAACAGAATGGAAAGTCAGTGATCTACCTTGTAATCATTCCATTATACCTTCATCTTCACCTCCATACCTTTCCTGCAGCCTTGATGTTTCCCTTTCATTTTGTACCCCAGTACCTATAAAATCTGCACCTTCATAATTTACTGGAGGGTCTTGCTCTGGAGAATCCAAGGGTGTGTCCTGTCCAGGACATTGACTTTAAAGCAGTATGGAAAGGACTGGCAAAAACTGGATGTGCTCATGACAGCAGTGCCATGGCCATCAGTCCATGTCCATCTTGGCCCTTGCAGGAACAACGGGTCACTGAGTCAGGTAATAGACCTGAATATTCCAAAATACTGCTGCTTTTTCTTTCTTTCTGAGGTGCCATGGGGCCATTCACTTGGAAGGAAAATGTCAAGAGGGACCACATTGCCCTCAGAGCACAGATCAGTACTGCACGAAGATGTTCTGTGTGTGGATCTCCTAGAAACATGTAGTCCTAAAAGATGAGAACTAAAACAACAGCTGCAAATTTACTGGTACCGACAAGATACTGATAATGCTATTTCCAGGCTAAAGAAGGGAAAGATCCTCCTGCCAGTTAACTGAGCTGTGTTACTGCACAGGAATGGGAGAGGGACTGGCCTGGACTCTGCTGACAGGTTAAATGACTGTTCCAGAAGAGACTACTAGCATTAATATATTAAGAATTCATGCTGTTCCACCTACAAGAACAATTTTTCCAGAAAGATCCTGCAGGATATCAGTATGTCCTAAGTCAAAATGTAGTATTTAAAAAATAGTTCTCTTTCGGGATTAAAATAGATTGTGAGAGCCTACAAGAGACTTACAGCTGCTACAATGATTATAAACATATACAGATGATGGGAGCTTGGATATTTAGGGGTTTTTCTATAAGGGCACGGAAAAGTAAAAAAATATTATTGCCTTTTTTGAAGACTTGCAAGCAAGTCTTCTGGCATGCTGTCCACCATTTTAATCAAAACACATTTCAAGCTTGGTTTAAAATCAAGGTAGGTCACACAGGATCTTTTTTCAGTTCATTTGCAAAATGGGTATTCTTTTATGTACCTCTGATGATAAAAAGCAGGGTACAGAAGACAGGATATTTTCATTCCTTTTATTGTTCCACAGTACGTTCAAAGGATGTGTCAAGTATTTTTGCTGGATGTGCTTAATCCTAGAGCTTTCAGACACAGCTTGTTACCTTCTTTCCACTTCAGCACAGTTTCCTGATGTGTTTATGAGGCTGAGACTAAACTAGGTCTGCTTGGAAAAGGTAAAACCTAAGAAAAAATTATTTTAACCTAGTTAGAACCGGTTAAAGGGACTCAGCCTAAGTTTTATGGTGTTGTGATAACCTGGAGTGGCCAAGAAACAAGCTATACACAACGTGTATCTAAAGCAAAAGTAGCACATGAAGCTGGCATTGCAAATATTGCCATATTTCATAAAGAGTAACACTCTCATAGACTAGACTATAAATGTATGGCTTGCAATTCAGGCACTGCAAGAAACAGACCAGTTACTTGGCATTTCTGTATCCTGGAAGGCATATTAGAGAATGGTCATATTAGATCTGAGGTTGCAGCCACAGATTTCAGATGAATATAAAGGTGGTAAGCTTGGAGATGCATCAGGCACCAGAGAAATAGAGATTTATTGCAAAGTGCTCCAAGATTCCTCCAGGAAGGGATTTTGCCAAGAAAATGGAAGAAAACAGAGGTGAAAATAAAGGGCCCAGAACTGAAACTTTCAACTGTCTCAAGCACTTCAAACTTAAGAGCCCAGCATTCATTTAAACAATCGGAATTAAGTCCCTAAACACTTCACTTCCAAAGACAAACTCCCAAAGGAAATTGGGGTGACACGATGTTGTCTGTCTCCCTTGACAAGCAATGTGAGCTACTGCCTGTGAGAACTGCCAACTCCTACACCTGGGGAAGGCACCTGCCTCAGACTAAGGTCCCTCAATGCAAAGGAATGGTGTAAATACAAGAAGGGAAAGGAAAGATGTTCAAAAAGTGAAATAGTCCGACAGAATCCATCCTGCAAAGACTCAGGTTTGTAACTGGCAACAGCCCTATTGCGTTTATGGGCCTTAATTTCCAAATAATCATATTGCTTGCAATTTTGAGCTTCGAAAAGTGGGAAAACTCAGATTTCCGGGTTTTTAAAAGCTTGAAAGATTTTGCTTTTAAAAGCTTAAAATCCTTTCCTTTCTGACAATTGCATGCAACAGTGAAAAGTGAACCTGCTTCTCAATTAGTGTTCTTTTACTGAACACTGCTGTGCAACTTATTTGGTATTTTACTGAAATAATTATATATATATGATTTAAAGTGGTTCCTGCTGGCTTCAGTCATACAAAAGATGTCTTTCTATCCCAAGAGTTGTCTGCAAAAGTTATAAAGAGCAAGTTATTTGTAAGAAGAACACAAGGCATCACAAGTGCAGCGTTTCTGTTTCAGATCTGCATTCTCTAAGTTCCTGTTTCACATGTTTGTTTTTCCTGGCAGCTGAATGCCCATCAAGCATATTCCATCATTTACAGGAAAAGCACAAGAAAATCTCTTCAATGACAATCGAAATGTGCTCCATTTGCTCCATTTTGCAGCAAAGCAGGAAAAGAAATTTAAAAATCCACTTTTTACTCAACTTCCACTAGAGCTGAAGTTATTGAATTGTTCAGCCGCCAGCTCTGGCAGTGATGTAACATCTGTGAGAGCCACTGGAGCGCATTTCCTTCCCTGTTACCTGCACTGGCTCTTCCCTTCCCAGGACTCGCACCAGGCAGATTTGGGAGCCTCCTAGCCACCCACTGCACTCCTGCAGGAGCAACTAAAAGCAGGTTTGGAAATGTAGCTGGTGTGCCCACTGCTCAACCAAACTGAACACGATAGCTCCCCCAGCCGATCGCTCACCTTGAGTACGTGCCGACTTCGCTGAGAACTTTTTTGCAAAATAAATTAGATTATACTCATTTCAAAGATGGAAAATGAGACATGCAGAAGTTTCACAGTTTGTTCAAGGCCACACAATTCTTCAGGGGCACGTGGGAAAGAACGATCCGGTAATACTCATTTATAGACACGAACTGAAAATCTCCTAGTCCAGACACTTGGCAATACCATAGAAACAACATTAGCACTCCAGAAAGTTCACCCCCGTAAGTACTCTAAATATTAAAGAAGGATTTCAAAAGTTACTAAAAATATTTTAAAACAGGCTAAGTTGTGGAATGCTATTTTCAGCTTCCCAAGATCTTTACCCCTTAGGGTTTGCTTTAGCATTTCTGAAATCCTGAAAAGGATTTGTAAGTGTACTAATTCTCATCCAAGAGACCACTTTGTCTGATGGTGCATGCTGCACATGAAGTAACATGCAGGCTGTTTTTATTTTATGTTTCTGCTGTAGAACAACATGAAAAATAATGTAGTATGTGAGATTAGACATGTTCTTTCCTCTGCTATAAAGAAGTTCTGGTCTTGCTCATAAAGGTAAGGAACAAGTGAAGGACTCTGGAATTTTCAGACTGTTTTGGGCACTGATCCTAGAACTCATCCTGTCTCTTCTCCTTGAGCAAACTGATTATACCAGTTACCTACAGATCTATCATGCATGTTGTGAGGATTACAGCTTCTAAGGTGCTTTGAGGATTAAAAGTCTGCTAATTTTTGTTTCCATTTTTACATGTACTCCAAACACACTGTTCTCTCTGCCCAGAAGAAGTTTTATCTTACACACAAATGGTTTAAGAACTTCCTTCAATGAAAGCCCAGTAATATACACTAGCTTATTCACAGAAGATTGTTCAATACGCCTTTTCACTTAAATTCAGATCTCCAGCATGTCAACTTCAATAGTTGTTGGGAATACAGTAAAATAGAACATCAGATGTAGATGTCTAAGCATACTCCTTAAAACAGTCTTTTGGACTGCCTGAATAAACAAACACGATTATCTGTATGAACTTCTGTGTGTTTGGACTTTAAAGCAGCAAAAGCAAAAGTCACAGGAATGGATGTTTGAAAATCTAACTCATCTTCCCCACCTCAGAGCCACAAGCCAGCAGCTGAGAGTTAGAAGAGCAAAAAAAGATGCCCTCAACCTCTACAGGTCTGTGGAAATACATCCACTTTACCATGTTCATGCTCCATGTCAAACATCCCCCTTTGTAAGAATTTCCTACCATGCGTTGCATTCCAAATTGCAAATATAAAGTCTATCTGATAACACTGAATGGCCTCTAGGTATAATCAGCATAAAACCAGCATAAAAGAGACTCAATATGAATATGAAATGTTTAAACCAAGTGTGCTGGAACCTCATGGGGAATTGTGCCACACAGGCTGTCCTTTCTTCTAGGAGGTCCTTCACTGTCCTTGCAGGGGGTGCAGGAAGATGATGTGGGAAAGAAAAGAAAGCTAAAGCATCAGCGTGTGTTTAACCACTGCTTCAATGAAGGCAGCTTTGATCACTGCTCAGGGAAAAGCAATGACCTGTCCTTTAAGGAGAGCGTTTTTGCCTTTGATCTCTGCGTTGCACTCATTTAAACTGAGTTCCAAGTGTTACTGTCTTATTTAATACTTAGTTATAAAAATATCATATAAACAGATAAAAATTCATGGCACTCACAAATCCCAATGCAGTTATTTTGTATTGTGGCTGGCTGGTAACTCTGAAAGATGCCAGAAGTAGGTTCTAAAGTACTACAAAATCTGCAGGACTAAGTACTGTATAGATCAGCTAAATATAGCCCTGCTATTTATCTATTATTGACACACTAAATATCACCTCTGCCAAAACAAAAGCACAATTGTCAATTCTGCTTTATCCCTGGATAATCCTAACTGTCCACGGAACTGATAGGTGTGATACACAGCCACGCTTGAATACCCAAAGAGCAGCGACTGTATCAGAATCACCTACAGCACATCTTTTGTAAGCTATGGAAGATGATGACACTCCCAGCTGATTAATTTATGTTCATTAACAACTGGAGTAAACTCTGCCTATTTATTTCAATTCAGTAAGTTGCTACGAACAATTTTAGGTTTTGGAGACTTGGGGTAAAATTCCAGACAAGATAAATTAAGTCTTCCTCCTCAGAGTGCAAGACAAAAGATGTCCCCCTGGACGGGATTTAGGACCACTAAAAATAATTATCACTGATATCAAAATTACATAATCCAAAACATAAATTCCTTCTTCACAATAAAAATTCCTTCAACGTTTCATGACCTACAGCTATCACAAATAACGTGACAGACATCTGGACTTCAGATAATGATTCAAATCAAGTGAAAATTCACAGTCTTTGACGAGTAATAATCTGACGGTTATTCTACTTAAAACTGAGAAGATCTAAGACTCCAAATTTAGACTGTAAATTAAAAATACATCTGACTTTTTCCACAGCTTGGGTTCAAGGTTGAAGCCTGTGTCCATCCCTAGCCTAAAACCCCCAAAGTGATCTCTCCAGAAGAATGATGCATTCCTTCTCCTTAGGCATGGATGTGGTACACTGAGATCTACATGGTAGATACAACCAACAAGGGATTCTCTGATTCTAAGGGATGGGAAGTTGCCCAATCAATTTATCCTGAGTATTTTAGGAACAGATCAAAATGCCACTATAGTTCTACCTAAATTACTTATTCCTCATTTTCACTAGGCCGAACTCACAATTTTTAGGCTGCATTTAGTCAAGACAGAACAATCCCCATATGATGCTCAACAAAACTGAGCTAGCTTTCTCCTGCACCAACTCCTTGTCATTTTAAGGTTGCCACCTGGAAATACAATCCTGGAATCGCTGCATATTCATTTGGGCAATTTTCAAGCTCTTCCTCTTGCTAGAACTAGTAAGAATAATTTCCCACTTAGCCACCTTTACATTTTCCATGATGATCCAGGGATTTATTTCAACGTGTAAAAGGTTAGGCTTTTAAATTTGTAAGCATTTTAATATTCAGGGCAGCTTGAAATATGTTCCTCCATAAATTCACTTGGATTTGCTTTTTGTTTTCAACAGTTGTTTCATATTTAGTATTGGAACACTTCTCAACAAGATTTCTATGCATCTTTAGCATCAGACAGTTTAAAACTGTGTTCTGCAATCTAAGTTACCTATTTGATGTGGCAGTGACCTGCTGAAATCATTTATTGCACAGCTGCTCTTTGCCATAATGTTGGGGCCTGAATAAAGGAAAGAACAGGTTCCTCGCTCATTTATTTCATAGGTACCAGCAACAAAGGAAATTGCTTATTTGGACTAAAAGAGTTCAAACCCAGCAAAGTTTTGTGAGCTCTCTGAACATTGAGAAAAAAAAAAAAAGAAAACAAAAGGTCTCACCTACCAGAATTTAATAAAGCATTGATAGCATTATTAGGTAGCCATGTCCACAACTCAGGATACATTTTCAGTATTTAATCTCATCATAACTCTCTTCACAATACCATGACCAAAAGAGGAAGGTATTGCTAACTGAAAGCAATACATAAAATCTTCCCTAATCCTGATCACTGTGCCTCTGTCAAAGGAAAGGCCACAAGATGGAACAAAAGCACTAAAAAGGAAAGCTTTAATTCAAAACTCCAAATGGTTATAAGATTTTTGACATGGCTAAAAAGACTCTAAAATCAGGTAAATGCAGTTCTGTTGTAATTAATGGCTTTAGATCCTGTGACCCTTCCAATCCACAGACTCACACCTGATTTGGAAAAGGAGCTGGAAGTTCGGGGGAGAGTTTTAGAGGACCAGTATAGACCTTGTTGGGTACCTGTACTTTGGGGGCCTCTCATTTTGGAAAACTGGAGATCCCACTGGTAGCAAATTCACAACGTTTCAAGAACACACCCACTTCAGGACTGACAGCAATTCAATACTCGAGGAAGCAGATTTAGCCACAAGTAACCAAAGGAGCAAACCTTCCTACTTTGCCTCCAGTCGCCCTCAGCACCTTGCTGCATCAGAGAGGGTAAAATACTTGAGGCACTCAGCCCGTTGGCACGTCACGCTTGGGGATTTCTAGATGAATGACTTGTATCTATGTTTACAGCCCTACAGCAGAGTGCTCACTGTTTACTGTGGAATTAATCCAGGGCCATAAAACCAATGATACATCAACCTAACAGATGTGCTTAAGTGACTCTGCGTTATAAGGTGACTAGCTTTAGTTATGGAAACTCAGTAACCAGCTTTAAGTTCATTTTGACAATCCCAGTCTGTGACCAATCAACACCCTCTGTACTAATCCCTGTGAGAGGACTGGTAATTTCCAGTTCTAAGGGCTTCATAATTTCATTATGTGACTTTCAAAAGTATCTAAACTAATAAAGGTAATGGAGTTGGAGCATGATGTCCTAGTTGTTGGCATACCGCTATTTTGAAAACAGCTTAATTTTTTTCATCTCGTGCTTACGAAATGCTGGAATGTAACTGAAGTTCCTTGGTCTTCAGGACACAGGATGGAGCCCAAGGCAGTGCTAATGCTGCTCTCTAAAGGACCAACTCAGCAAATAAAAATGCAAGGTTTGTTTAACAACTGTTAACGTGTTTGGCTTTAGAGGCTTTGTTAAGAGGTCATTGCCATTATTATCTACTTGTCCAATCAATATGTGATTTGCTTGCAACTTAACTAGAAATATTTTAGTTGAAAGCTGCTGAAAGGTGTCAGAGCTCCTTCTCCTGCACTGGCCTCCTTCAGAACTCTTTCAGAGAAGGTGATGTGAACTGCCACATGTTAAACACACCAAAAAATAAATCTATTTTAGAATGCTTTTTCTTCTTTCTCTTTGATGCTCTCTATTGTGAAACTTTAATAATGTTGATCAGAGAGAACTCCTTTCTTCAAAGCTAATAATACCACGGAATTGATAGCAGAAGCTAGAACTCTAGGCTTGAGAAATGTCCTAAAGAGGGCACTGAACATTTTGTGCTCTCCAGTTTGAAAGGTCCCTGTATATCATCTGTCCCAGCCTGCAGAGACCCTGATTGCATTTTTCATCACAGGTAAGTCAACGGGCTTGGCATGGAAACAGAGCTCCACATTTAGTTCTGTTATATGATACACAAGTTGTCTTAGTCCATATTCATTTTTTAAAACGCACAGGTAGAAACACCACGGGTTTCATTATGTGGAATAACTAGGTGTCAGATGGAAGCAAGACTCCCATAAAACACACAGTATGGTTGGAGCTTTCACAAACTCCTGGGCAGTTTTAACTAAAGGTAGGGTTGGAATCTAAATTTTAAGTGGATACCTGAGCCCTTCATGTAAATATATGCATTTTGAAGTGATACATGTTTGTACTGAATCATCAAATGACACTGTTACTCTAAGTATAACATTCCTGAAATGCCTTTACAAAGCCAGCTGGAAACCTTGACATTTCATCCATATTGTTATTTATATACATATTTACTGCTGCCACCTGCTTGTAACTTGGCTCATACCATGAAGCACTACATTTCCCTTGTTTCATTATACTTTGACATTTCACTATAACTACATAGCTGCCCATTTCTCAGTTTCCAATTGCTCTGCAGCCACTCTTGAATTATATTGGCTTAGTAATAGAATAAAGATCTTTCTCCGTGGTAGCACTAACCTCTTTTTTTCATACCCAGATGGTACAAATCGCTGCTGGCACATGGAACAATTATAGCACAGCTTCTGCTGCTTAAATGAACCCCCATAAACCCCACAGAGCTAGATTAGATTAGGGAATTGGGAGGGGAGGAGGAGGTCTGGCCAGTGGTCTCAGCTGAAACAGATAAGGATTTGGTACAGGCTGTGTATGGCAGTGATGGAGTACACAGCAGGCTCACAGTGCAATGCTCACTGAGCCTGTTCCCAAGGAAAAAAGGGGGAATTAGCTAATAAAGTTAATAAACCTAATTCCAAAATCAGTACCACAACACTCATTTTTACTGTTATTCAAATAACTGGGTTATTTGCCTGGTGTCTCAGAAAAGTGACACTTCCCAAGGAATAACGCTGGAAACAGCAGCCACCGGGAGACACTCAGACCCATTACTCAAATTTACCTGTGTTCTGGCTCCAGTCAGACTATCCAGAGAATCAACCAGCTCTTTGATATTTCTGATGAAGACTGATGACCCCAATCCATAACCCTCAGACATATAAATATATATATAAATACATATAAATTTGCAGTTCCTCTGAGCAGGAACACCAGCAGCTGAGCACAGTGTAATGGCATTAACTGAGGAGGCCCTGGGAGAACACCTAACTGGGCTAGGTTGGACAGGGAGAACAATTCACTCTGGGCCAATCTACTTGACAGACAAAAAGTGTTTCTATGTTGTCAGTCCAAGAGTTTGTCACGAGACATTTTAAAGGAAACCCACAGCACGAAAATCTTGATATGTGACACGAATCTTTCACGTCCTTCAAAGTTAAGCTCCTTTAAATTTAATACAAGCTAGAACACAACCTAGCACACACATATTTATGACTAATTAATTTTCAGGAAAATTCTCTAGGAATTCAGAATCTAAAAGATACTGAAACTGAGGGGGAAAATACATGAAAGAAGGAAAACTAATATATTAAGAATTACGGTAAAATTATGTGCATTTGGCATTCATATAATAAAAAATAATTCAACATGTTTCTACAAAAGCATCTGCTCTACCTATTCTTCAGCTCTGTCCCTACCAGGACCTGAAAGGGCAATAGTTTCAGACTTACAGCAGTCAGGGAATAAAAAGAGGAATGTACTGTTGGTTTTCCAGTCCCCAAATTAACATGGAAACAGTTTTTTCTGCTGACTGAAAAGCAAGCTCATCAAAAAGCCAAAATTAAGTCTACTGAGAATTTAGAGTGCAAACTCACATCTCATATTGCACCTCTAGATCAAACACAACATGGTAACTTAGAAAAACACTGGTTTTTGGTTAAAATTAATTTAGGATTGTACTAAAGTGACTGGAACTACCTGTGACGCACTAATTTCTGCTGCTGTCCTGATGAAACCACATCTCAGGACAGGGCAGGAAAAGGCAGAGACTATTCACTTCTCACAAGGTACAAACAGGAAAACAAAACATACAAAGCTCAAATTGAAGAAGATCCATTTTACAAACTCAAAATGAGTTTGTAAAACTCCTTTGTGTCTTAACTGCAAACGAGCAAACTGATACTCATTCACTCAGCCTCAAAATAAAGGGCAAAATTCAAAAAACAACTTATTTTCTAGCTGCTGCTTAGGCCCTGGAAAAATAAACTTCTTCTAAAAAGAGGAGGACCTTTGACAACCATCAGCTCCTCTGAGTGTTTGGCTATTTCTTCCCCTTCAGTCCAAGGAGTTCTATTATCCATCTGATTCAATAAACTAGCATTTTCCTCAATTCTCCTAAATTCTCCTCCTGTTTATAGAACCGCACATAGGTGGCAAATTCAGCAGAAACCGCTTGGTTTGATTTCCAGCTGTAAGAAAAACAAATGCAGACACAGCAGGAGGGAAGAACTGTGATAAAACGCGTTGAAGACCGGCAAAGGATTCAAGGTACCTGAAGAAGAACAGCCTAGCAGTACCATGTGACCTGTTACAATAGCTGGAAGAGACACTTTTGGAAGCTTTAAAATGCAATGGTGATGGCAGAGGGCAGACAGCACTGATTAAAATCCAGAGAGCCGGCCAAAATGAAATACTGCTGCTCTCTCCTGCAATACCACCCACTTCTGAGGCTCCCCCCACTGCTCCTGACAAGCCATTTTAGCCAATCTCTGTACAGTTTGGGCTCGTGTTGACATACTTTCCCCTCATTCCATTTACCTTATAAAACTCAAGCACTAGAAAAAGAAATAACTGAGTTACATTAGGAGGCCAAAGCAGCAGAAATAACATATGCTTGGGAGAAATCAGAAGCAACAGCAGGAAAAAAAAGGAAAGGATTAAATTAAAACACAGCAAAAACCATGTTATGTTTAAGGAACAGAAACATGACATGTTAAGTCTTGGCCTCACTTAATGTGACTTTGCATTTCAATTAAATACCACGGAGACATGAATATATATGAGCATGATAATCATTGAATTAACTGATGAATGTGTTTCTGCTATTTACACTTCCAAAAAAAATGAGAAATTTGTAATGCAACTGTTGCTAAACTTGATAGAGTGAGAGAATTTTAAAGGAATAATATCTTATCAATTATTTTAATTTTTATTCCCCACAAGCGCTTTTTAGTTTAACTTCATAAAACCCAAACAGTATGTATTTATCTTCCTTCCAACGCAGACCTCGCATTTCAAAGACAATTATACAAAGCATGAAAAGTCAAATTGCACTTGCTGCACCGTAAGAATTTAACTGATCTAAAAAATATCCATTTCCAAAGAAGTGATGTTTTTCCTACACTTGCCAATTAACACTCACACTGTGGAAACAAACCTTTTAGGCAGTTAGCAAACTTTCCCACTGTGACCTGACTGTCAAAGCTGATGTGAAATCCCAGGAAGGCGGCTAACACACATTTTTGTGACCACCTAAACCACCAGGAAAATCTTGTTGGATAAGTCAATAAGAACTATATTTGTATTAACAGTTCTTCATAGTAACAACAGATGCAATGGAAACATCAAAAAAAACCTCTCAAACTGGAGAGAATCTTGATAAAAACCCTATTTTACCTCTGGAGCTAACTGCTAGTAAAACGCAAAGACCAAGCCATGCCTAAAAATAAAATTCAACTGCCAATACAAGCCTTAGACCATGAAAACATCAAATGACGAATTTTTTTAATCTATCTTAGATTAGAACAAATACAACATGGTCCATGGCAAGCCTTAGTACCCACACCCAAGCACGGGCTGTCTCTGCCAACAACTACACCTGGTTGCAAACTCCACCACTCAGCAACCAATAACATAAGGCGCTAGTAATTCTTACAAAGCATCATAAACTGGTCATCAGGTCCCTGCTGGTGACAAACCAAACCTTCCCTTGACGTACGCACTCCCTTATTTATTCCAGTTTGTCAGTACAACAAGCATGTGCCATGTCTTCTATTAGCAATCAAGTCATACAATCCCTATTGACAAGACGGACAACAATCCACTCTCGTAAAAGATTCATGCCACAACTTTGCACTTTCTACTGCTTGCTTTCTCATAAAACCAGTGCAAATCCCATCAAAAATTTAGCAGAACCCCTGCCTCATCTGTTTAGGCCTGAAGCTAGTTGCAGGGACAACTCATTAGGGACAAGCTCATTAAAACCAGCCCTGGAGCAAAAGCAGTTTGCGAGTCTCCTCATTTTTATTCACTTTCACCTAGCCGTTCCAGCTCCTTGTGTTTCCCAGACACAGAGCTTCTAATGATTTGATACAATAAGCAATTCCAAACTCACGCTACACCCAGGGTTCCACAAACGCAGCTCCTTCTGTACTCCAAAGCTAAGAGAGTTCTGCTCCTTTGTAAGGCTTAGATGGTTCTATATGGACAGGCAGCATCAGAAAACCTAGAGGATGCTCTTCTGAGTCCATAAGCAACAGGGACTTGTGAGCAACTATGAAACACGTGCTAAAATCCAAAGAGAAATCAACATGTTCAGAACTAAGGAGAGCAGATACACACACTGAAACAGTCAGTCATGTAAGAGCGCATTTGGTATTTTTAGCACCCGAGGTACCTAAAACACACAAGAAAAAAAAATAAATTAAAATTGCGATAAGGGGAGGCGATTAAAAAAAAGGAAAAAACCCCAAGGATTTCCTTTCTACTTAATAATACATAGTGTTGAAATAAAGTCAGGGGGTTGCATGCTGTTTACCTTTTCTGTCACTTGCTAAAGTTCCTAAGTAAAACAATCCTGACTTTTGCCATGGGCACCAGTTGGGAAACCTTCTCAATTAGTTGCCTAAAGTTAGGCATGGGAATAAGTAGCCCAATTTCAAATACAACAGAATTTGAAAATCATGGTTATCCACAGTTCTGAGGGCTGATGACCAAAATACCCTGAGGTGACTGCAAGAGCTTCCTTTCTTCTGGCACATGCAAAGAGAACCATAAAGGTCTGCAAAGAGTGGGGTTCCACCCCTAGACCTGTGATGACAACATCTTGTGAGTGCTGCACTGGTATCTGCTTGTGAATTTGTGTATCAGGGGGAGAAAAGCCCCATGGAGACACAGTCTCCAAAGTCAAGTGATGAAACTGGTCTTAGAAGAGCTTAACTCTAACAAACATTACTGTCATGTGCTCTGCAAAACTATTCAGACATGCATACATGCCTGGATAACACATTATACTTCTGAGGAGGGTCTTACTGAATTTTGGGGTAGCAAAGAGCTGCCTGGACAAGAAGTATGTTCCAATCACTCCATGGATCATCTATTGAAAACCAAATTCTAAGCAGTGCGGCCAGGAATGTAAACAATTCTCGGAGTGAAGAAGCCCCTCGTCCCCCTGCAATCCCAGAGGAGCGCCTTAAAACTTCTATCGTTGCAGGCACTTTAATATTCAATCCTGTATTTCCACCCTGCACTCTACACAGGATACATTCTTATTCTTGTCAAGTTCGTTCTCTGCTCATCTTAGGACAGTGCATAACAGCCTCATCGGCAGTCTTCAGCCCATCACCCGAGGCAGCACAGCATCAAGGCCTACAGCATTTCTCCAAGTCAAAATTAAAAAACATTGATTATTTTGCTTTCTTTACTTCTGTACAACCACGCAGCTGGAGTCAAAAGCACTTACTTAAGCTGAAAGAATTAATTATTTGGAAGATCGCTGGCCAAAACTGTCAAACACTATGAAGTGTGACACGCACAATTTTTCATTATTGCCACGACAACTGTTGCGCCGATATAATTACTCCGCCACGCCGTCGGGTGCTACGAGCACACAGCACCTCAAGCAACACAGGTAAGTTGATGGGGTGTGAAGTTTGTTCTGTGCACAGCCTGCTGCCCAAGTGCTCAGTACACAGCATTGCTGAATCAGCAGCAACGCAGACCCACAGTCCTGGACGCGATTCTCAGCCGAGGGGTCAGCAAATCACCCTTACCTGGCACTAAAAAGGAGCGGGACCATTCAACGGGGAGTTTCAGCAGCAACTTAGGAAACGGGGAAAAAAAAAGTAGCTTTTTTGAGTGCATTTTTAAAGCAAGTCTGCCTGTCCTTCCCTTCAACAACCATCAGTGGGAGCTTCTGGAGTATGAGGCACCCACACACTAAATCAAAGTCATGGATGAGAAGCACCATTAACCGTGTTTTGCTCTGTGTGTCCTCTGCCTCCCCGTCCAAAGGGTGAAAGCTGAAATACCATCCACGCCCATCAAATAGTGAAGTTCAACTTCTCTGAAACCTAAGAACTTTAGGGAGTAAGCTCTTTAAGATTAAAACATATAACAAGCTATATATATAAAAATCATCTAATCCACTAGCACAACTCTTCAGCATTTCAAAAATATTCAAAGGGCCTCATTTATTTTACTGTTAGTTTGAGTCTCCATTAAAAAGTTACCTGAAGGTGGAGAACGTACATGTCTCATAGGACTTACTGCAGATATGGAAACTTCATAAAACATTGATTTGTAAAGAAGACAATGCCAATACAAGCACATTTAGAGTGACAATAGCAAAGTTACTTTTCTCCTTTAAATCCCAATAAAATTTATCAGAAGAGAAGCTTAGCAACACAAGGACTGACGTTCAAATGCTTTACAATATAAATAGGTATTTAATAACAATAGCTTTTTGATTTTTAGACAAATATTGTAAAGCTTTATTTAATCTTTCCTACAGCTTTTCAAAGGCACCTTAGATATAATGGTGCTTTTAAATTTAAGTATAGAGTGTAAGAGAAGTGGAACACAACTCGTTACCACATTAACTCCACTTTTTTTTAAACTATTTTCTTAGAAAAACAAGTAATTTCTCAGCTTCCAACTAAACTACAAAATATAAGCAAATTCAACGCGGAGCCTTTAGAAAGGATGCGAACGCATCACCTATGTCACTTACTGTGAGGGTGAAAACCTGAAAACAAATAGCTATGGAAAGGTTTCAATGCTGAAATGCTGTGGGTAATAGCATCATATCAATAAAACTGAAAGATGTAAATAGGTAATTTGGATTAAGCACTTGGATTACTTGCCATTAGTTATTCAGCACTGCTCCAGATGAACCCGCTCTAAGGCACTAACATATTTACAAGTGTCACGCCTCCTTTTCCTGAAGACACTGCGAACACACCGATGCCATTAGAGAGAATTTCGTGCGGGTCCTCGAAGCAAAACCGCAATGACTTCATTGAGCTCCATTACCAACCCGACTCCCCCTTATTAAACATTCCAAACAAACAGGTGCTTCACACTAGGTCTGCTTCTAAAATCGCTTTCTTTTTATTCCCAGGGCTACATCAAGAGCTGAGGGAGAATTCATGCAGTATAGATCAGTCAGGCATTGACAGCACATCACACTTTGACAAGCTGCTTGGCTCTGTTTAAAGTCTAAGTTAGGCCTTGGCCCATCAAGGCCATGGCTATTGAATTATTGACAGCCTCTCGCTGTGGCGCAAAGGGAAGAGTGCTATCGCCTCGGCTCAGTAAAGATGAAATGGAAACCCTCTCTGAAGCTTACTTTAGCACGTTAAAGGAGTTTTAATGGTCTGGTTTAAAATTCAGCAAGAGAATACATTAGGCTGATTATATTTTCACCAGCTAAACAAAAAGTTTGGCATGCTGTGGAGATTATAAATGAGAGGAAAACTACACGAAGTATATAAATCTGAGCCACACCACGAAGCTGTGTAACATTCCCAACTCAGGTCAAATCATCCTGCAGCTTTACATACTTAACAATTTTCACCCTTCTGTACAGTCATACCCTGTGCAGTCAACGGTTACAAAAATGCAGAGGTTCATCATCCTAAAACGCAGGCTGGCTTTTGTAAGAGTTACTTTCTGCTGATGCCATTCAATCTGCAAGCCAATGCAATGGCCAGTCCATGTTTACAGTCCACCAGCCTGAACAGTCCTGTATCTCTTTTCCTTTCTGGCTATTAAAAATCCACTGAGGGTGTCAGGAAGGAACTGGTCACCCGATACCTGGTTGGTTTGTTTGTTTTCCCAACAAAACTCTTCTCCAGGGTAAACCACCATTCTTCCACAACTGGCTGATTAATATTAACAATCCTCATCTTCTTACATAATCTCTTTTCTTCCTCAAATTTATACCTGCCAAGCTTTACTTGTATTTTAATAGCTGATGTCAGACAAGCAACACGCAGAAAGTTCCATCTCAGGACTATAATTTTAAATACAATGAGACTCACATCAACTGTCGCATAGACATGCGGAAAATTATTCCACGTGGACTCCTAAAGTGCATCCTAAAAGCCTCAAAGAACGGGTACGTTTTTTCAAGAATTTAAATTGATGATCAGGGAGCAGGGGGGGGATGGTGGTGCTGAGAGGGGTGTTCAGCAATTTCTCTAATGTGACCCTCTACTCCTCTCTCCATCATCAGTTCCAATATGCTGCCTCCTGTCAAATCAACAAAGAGAGCCAAACAGCACATCTAAATTTGTGTTCATTTGCCTTCTGCAGGATTATCTTTGCCACGTCAAGCATTATAAGTGAATCAAAGATGCTTCTCAGGGGCTGTAAGAGTGGGGCTAATCTCCAGACAAATATTTAGAAGGCAGCTTAGCCTGTTCTGGCTTTAATCGTTTCCAACTGATTTGACTTATTCTAATTACAGTCTTTATGTTATAAAAGCCATTTTTATGTTGCTGAGGAGCAGTTTCACTGCAAATACATGGAATTTTGCTGAGTTTCTGTTCCCATGTCGATTATGGAAATGGTACTCCACAGCTTTCCTCTAATTAGAAAAAACACACTGCACGGAGCATCAACAATTTTTAACATTAATAACAGACTGACAGTGTCCTTTTGTGTGTCTTTAAATAACTTCTGAAAATATGACACCCCAAAGCCACCGTATCCCACTTGGGTATCACAGTAGGAGCAATTTTCACATTTTTGCATATTATATTTATTCAAACACAGAACGGCATCTTTGAAGAAGCTGTTTAGTAATTTAACCTAACAGAATAAGATAATTAAACTTCTGGATAGTTTGGGTGAGGTGCTTTCCGAGCCCATGAAATTGAAAAATTCAAACACTCCCACACAAAGCAAGTTATAGATATCCTTTGATAAATCAAACACCATGGCTACCTATTGCTTTTAGTATTTCCTTACCCTGCCATCATTTCCCATGATCAACAGAGCGATGAGATAGCACAGTTTTGGTTGGCATCAACTCACAGACTCTTCTTGCTGTTTAATGGAAATTAACTGCAACCCAAATGCTGGGAACAAAAGAAATCAAGGCAGAGGAGTCACAGAACACATAACACACATCCATTCCAACTTCTGTGTGTTAATAAATAAAGCTTCCCTTGAACACAGGAGGCCTTTTCATTTCTTGTCGAAGCAGATCCCAGAAAAAGTAGCTCCAATGAAATATAAATAAGGCACGTGATAATATATATTAATTCTGCTATGACTCTGTGACAGACAACTCTGCACATTGCAAACTTCCCGTGCAGAAAGAATCAACATTAATATCGTGATACAATGAGGAAAAGCAAACAGGAGATTAAAAGACTAAAAGCCAGTATGACTTTGGTACGTACAGAAAAGATGCTTTCAGAATCAAAACTGAAGGGAAAGGCAAACCTGAAGTTTCTACAATAGGTGTACAAGCCTAAAAATATGCACATCACTTTCGCTGCCGTGGCTGTTCAAACTAAGCTGGATAACAGGATACCTGCCAGAACCAAGCTCCATCTGGTATTTACAGCACGACCTCTAATGCCTCTGTGAAATACCAGGTAGCACTGTCACACCATTTTGCTCACTGCTGTGATGAGAATGTGCCCAGGTTCCTCTCATTTCTCTGAAAAAATCTAGACTTGTTGACACAAACCTGCTAGGTGTCACCAAAAAGCATTCCCATGTCTCCATTTGCTAGAATGGAGGGCATAAATTACTCAGGCAACAACTTTGGTTGCCTTATTATTATGGAGCCTTGTTCCATAATAGTTTGTTATCCTTTTTGTAAAAAATTGAAACTGTACTGTCAATAATTCTTTGACTGGACTTCAGATCTCAATTATACTAGTAATAAATTCTTTGTGTGCGAGTTCCTCATCTTTTTCATCACAACTAGATTTTGTCAAGTTGATGAAGAAACTAGAAAGAAAGCATATTCCTCAAAATACAACTTTTTAGCCTCCTGCTCTGCTTAGCTTCCAGATGTCCTGAGCTGAACATGTGTTCTGTACATTTAGGAACCCTTCCTGGTTTTCTCTTAAGTTTTGGGCTGTTGGAATTGCACCTGATGGAAGCAGCCCAGTGAAGCGGCCAGGCTGCCATGGTTATGTTTCTGCAGGGAATACTGGGGTTTGTGTGTTTCAGAACAAGAAGACAGCGAGTGGTGCTACACCATCACAGTGATGGAATCAGCTCTCTGGGTTTCAGAGACACTCACTTCTGAGCCATCCAATCTCCTGTGGGTGTTCCCCACAACCCCCTGAGATTCTCTCTCCCCCAGACTGAGCGTCAGCCAGGTAGCGTATCAGCAACGGTGGAGGTGGCAGGCAGCCAAGAGCCTCTGCCTAATGCACTGCAGAGATCCAATAAAAGTATTTTTTTCTGAACTGCACATCCTCACTTCATTGTCCATTTTAGCACTTATGAAACATATTACAGTGTTAATCCTGTAGGACTACGGTGGAACATCGAGGAACAGAAAATTGAAAACACGACCACTCCTTTACTTGAGATATTGTTCGCTGGGCACCGTTACACCAGTTCGGCAAAGACTTCATTGGCTCTGCTGGCATATCAAACTTATTTCGCTTTAGATAACACTTCTCTCATGGGGCTGTTATCCTGGATATTCAAGAGACTTCTACGCAGCCCTCAAAGAAGCAAAAGCTCCATCAGTCTAACAGTTGTCCCAGTTATAGCCCCAAAGTCCTGACATCTTCAAAGGATGAGGCAGGAGAAGAATCTTTGCCTGTGGCTTTCACACTGTTGAACCTCTAAAGTTTCCACAACCTAAATAGTGACCAGAGAAGTTCCTCAGGAAAGGAGCAAAACTGATGCAAGAGGGAGCAAACCAAAAATGCTTACCCTTTACTATTCTATATAAAGAAGCAGATATACAGTGAAGCCAAGCAACTTTTCCAAGGTATTAAAGACAAGACAGTAAGCACTTTCAGATGTGATTATCTCCCACTTCAATATCCCAGTGCAATCTGGTGGCTTTTATTGTTGTGAGGAAATAGACTCATTGCTGTCAGGAAATTGAGATCTTGATGCCTCTGTGAACAAAATTATTAACATAGTCGTGCTGACTGTACAAACTCAGACGAGTTCTTCATAAGGTAAACCCTCCTTAACAATACACTGCGTTTGGGAGTTTCTCATCAAGTAAATGTGCTTCCCCGCTCTCTCCAGCACTGAAGAGACAACAGGCCATGTGTCCACCTGCCATGGAAGAGGTCAAAGTTCCAGACAGGACAAGTTTCCTGTTACTGAACTGCAGACCTTATATATATGAAAACCCAAAAGTCCTAAAAGCATTCAGATGTTTTACACAAGCAAGAAGCAGAGGGGCTGAAGTTGACAATCAGTCACACTTTTTAAACAAAAGAACTTCCAGATAGAGATATCATATTTTATAATTTACATCAACATCCGTCTGCAGAGGATTGAGATAAAATCTTTGAAAAAGGCACATGATCTCTCATCTACTTATTACTTGTGCTTTGACCCTGAGGAAGAATGTTTGACCAAAGAAAAACAAGAAGTGCTCTAAAATACTACCAATGGGGTTGCTACAGTTTTACATTAGAGAACTAATTCCCAACAAACGAAAGTAAAAATTCTATATAATTCAAAATTCAAATAAGAAAAACATCCTTGATGCTCTCTAGCAGCTTCTCATAAAACTGAATAATGTTTTAGAGTAAATCAGTCATCAGAGTAACTTTTGCCTTAGGCTGTCAATGTTGTTGCTTACACAGGATTTTATTTTATATATATATATATATCAACTTCCACAAGCAAACCAGACATAATTTCAAGAACAAAAAGAGAGGAGTGAATCTGCATCCCACCTTCCTTAAATGGGGGTGTGTGTGAAGATAAAGAGGTAAACTTTTAGTGCTATTGGAAAAAAACAAACCAAAACCAGAAACAAAACAAAGAAACACAAACAAGCAAAAAAAAACTCCCAACCCAACAACAAACACAACTCCAGACATTTTAAAAGGAAAGTTAGAATAAATTCTCATATGAATAACGCTTATTCTAACAGTTGGACAAGAAAACGTCAAGGTTGAGACTCCACTGCCACAGCACCAGCCACTCTCCAAACACTCGTACTTGCTGTTTGATTAAAAAAGGACTTGGAACGTCCCATCCAAGACATGTGAGGTTCCAAATGCAGTTCTGAGCTCTCCTGATTTGAATACAAACTAGCACAGGATGCATTTTTAAATATTCTGTATGGTCCCAGGGAACATCAAAACATTCCCAGGTCTACCTAGCTACTTACATTTATTTGGCTTCCTTCCTTCCTCTCACATTGCCACAGTTGAGTGATGAGCTTGCAGAAGGGACTGTTTGCCAAAGGTGGTGCCAGCCTTGCAGCTGCCCATGGCCCAAAGTGACCTCTGCAGTGCCCTCTCACAGGGACTGACCGAAACCTGTGCACGAATTTGGGTGAACAACACTGGGAATTCCACTCGGGCTAAATTAACCCAGAGCAAATTGGGCAGCTTCACCCCGATGAGTTTCACGACCTGGCCCAATGAACAGCTGCACAAACACAAGCTCCAAGGAAGGGCAGCATTTCCTTATCCACTGCAGAATTATCTTATTTCCCCTGGAGAGTGGATGAGGATGGAGCCAGAGTTTTCCACTTTCCAACAAAAGCCTCCTGCTACCCAAGAGAGTAAGAGGAGGTACAAAAGAAGATGATTCTGTCAGCTTTTTGCTGATTATCCTCTGTAGAATGCAGACAGCAAGGTGCTAGAAATTGTTTGGTTTCAGAGTTTTTAATACATGCACAAAAAAGTGGCAATTCCCTAGGAGCGGACTGCAAAAATACCCCAACAGCAGTCAAAGTATCCGCCTTAGTCACTCCGAGCCGCGTCACTGATGGAGTCATTGAAGCCTGTCCTGCCTCCCCACCCCTAAAACTGTGATAACAACATGAGCATTACAGACCTGACCACTAAAGTACAGTCTGGGTCTCGGGAACAGAACTGCTCATTGCACTGCAATTTTTAAAAGCCTTTGTTCAGGAATGAGACTCTACAACTACCTGCCAACCAAGTCCAATCAGGCAACAAAAGCCTGACCATGAAAGGAAGAGAGAGCACAAGGAGCACCTAAGGTCACTGTTTGATGTTCCATGGCTGTATTACACGTGGTCCTTCAGCACAACACAATTCAATTTTACTCTGGGAGACCAAACTGAATTTATTCCTGTGGAAATTACCACAGCAGAGTTTCCCCCCACCCTACCCTTCCCAGTTCTCTCATTTTTACCCTAAAATCACAGACTGTGAAGGCAGAACATCCCAATGGCATTGAAACAGTCAGCCATCGTGAAGTGAGGAACTGCACTTGGAAGGCACCAGAACACCAATGTGCTAAGAGATGATTCACTGCAAGACAGGGAAAAGGCCCTGCATTCCAATTCCACACACCTCAGGAACCTGGAGTGTGGGATAGCATGGCATGCCCAGGAGAAATACTGTACTGTTCTATGGGAGAGGTTTGAGGATGAAAGAACGAAATCCTGTGACATCCAATCTTATTATAAATCCCAGGGAAAACTCCAGCAAGCTGTTAATATAATGAATGCTGAATGCATCCAGATTTCATCCATCTCAGACTATTTTTTCACCTTTTCTAAGGTCACTAACAGTCCTGCTCCTTCAGGGCACTGAGTTTGTACCCTTGCAATGATCTATGCACACTTTGTACATTCTGGGCTGCAATCACCAATTAAGAACTGTTCTATTTGTTTGCTACAACCCTCCATTATCCCAACCCCTCCTCAAAAAAAATAAAAGATGGCAAGAAAAGAAGTTTCACAAAGTTACAAGTCTGTTGATGCAGAAATCTACCGTTTAAATAAATCCACTACCTTTAAAAATACAATGCTTTGTCCTATCGCTAATTTTGGTCTGTAGAACTGCGGAAATCAGCAGCCCTTCAGAAAAATGAGAGAGGCACCACTATCTATAAAATGGCACAGAAGAAGAGGAAATAAAGTCTATTATTCAGTGTCATTTAAAATAATGAATGGGCAGTATTTTACCTTACAACTAAGGTACACTAATTACTCAAATAAACTTTAAAGTCCTGGACATTGAGCAGTCCTACAGCTCTGTCAGGCAACAGTTCTCAGCAATGTGTCCTGTGAAGAGACTACACACCTGTTCTATGGTTCTGCATCTAGAACCTTCAAAAAGCATGAAAACCAATCCAAAAATAGCTCTGAGAGACTTTTTTTTTTTTGCTTATGGCTTTGAAATATCAAAAGCTCATTAGCTTCTATATAACACAATTTAAGACATTTTTTATGTTCAGTGTTTGCCACATATAGATGAAATACAAACAAATGTAGAAAAGAGTTTACTTGTGTCTTCCATTTCCAAGAAAAGAAGACAAATGATAGGTGTTATTACCCGACTTCCCTATAAAAATTTATGGCATGTTTTTGCAGCCATATTAAAAATGAGAAACACAAGGAATAATTGAAGACAAAACATAAGGACTAACGGGTAACAGGGTTCCTCATCAAAATGTTTGTGCTACCACAGTTCAGGTGCATCTGAAAGAAAAGGAGAGCTGAGCTTGTTTGTTCTTGTCCTGTAGGATTAAATTAAAGAGCGGATGGTGATTACAGGTGACAACTTTAGAAGTGTCTGTGTCTCTGCCTGGGATGAGCTGGCTGAGCCCAAGCCCACACCTAACTAGCACATGTATTCCTGTATTTTAGCAGTCTACCTCAAATTGTAAAGGCATGTTAAAATTACTTGCTCATATGATTTAAAGCATATACAATAAAATAGATTCACTATTTTATTCCTGAAACACACCTTTTATCATCAGCAAAATAAACCTCAAGAAAAGAGATAAGGAACTTTAAATTATAGCAGAAGGACATTTCTCACATCACATGTCACTGCAGAGGTCTTTTAAATCCATTCCTATTGTTTCTTTAAAACAAAATAATTCAATTAATTAAGCATAAAGCAGTTTTAAGCTTCTAAAACAAAACTTACAAAAGCCAGGAAATGCAGGCCTCAAGGCAAAGATTCTGTACCATACCAATAAAATAATAAACTGCATCTAATCCTTGATATGTTTTAGAGGTGGGTCAAAATAATAAGTAGTAAATATTTGGAAATTTTCACTCAGGCTCTTCATAGTCTTCTTCCTCTTAAGTAACACTTGGCGAAGTTAACTCTTCATTACCACCCTTCCACTGGCGCTGGTCTCCCTTGTAAATGGATGCCATTATCACTTCAAAAGTGTGGCATCAGTTACCTGTCACCGGGCTCGCAATTAAAGTAATGTTTGGAGAACGCGCAGTCTACTTGTCTATTGAGGCAGGGCGAAAATTGTCTGTAATTTTAATCGAGGTTACTCGCATGTGCTGATAAAAGATGAGACCTGTTAGTGTCATTATTTTGCTTTCATCTTTAGGTGTTCTGCTTTACGCCTTTTGTTCTCTAATTTTAAAAACGCTCATTGTGACGCTTTAAAAGGAATACCAAGTCGCATTAGAACAGCGCTGGAAGCTGAACACTGTTATTAGATAAAAGTGGCTCTAATGCATTAGGAGGTGTTGAGTTAATAGGAAAACAGCTTTGATTCACTAGCCTCTGTCTAACACGCCACTACAACAGAAGGCAAAAGGCAGTGGGCAACTCCCCTCTAATCACCTCCTGTTAGCTGCAACCATAGGCAAATTGCTAGCGAGGATTAAGTGGGGAGACTATCACAGGATCAGTGTCAAGCAGAAAAAAGACTCAATTTGTGAGCAATCATGACTCCCTAATCACTTCTCTAAGAGCTTTAGGAATTACTAACAGTAGTCTTTAGAAGTGTGGTCGCATCATAAGTACCGACCCAGAGAGATAAGCAATCTCTTTTTACCACAACACGTATGATTAGGACAGATAGATAGAACAGTTAAGTATAGAGATAATAAAATAAATGAGGGCTGAGAAAATAATTTACCTTCGCCAACACTGTGCATCTTCAGATGACGGAGATTATGATGTATGTGTGTCAACATTGTGACTGCAAGCTGAGATAAGCTAAGGCTTGTATGGTTTGGAGGCAGCATTACGGACAAATCTGTCAGCAACAACGAGAGGGAAAAGCCGTGCTGTTGCATTGCTGTTCCACCTGTGAATGGTGGAAGAGATTCTACCCAGAATGTATTTTCAAGCAGTTGTTACAGAATTACTCCCTGTCCATTTTTTATTCCCAGCCATTTTTACTTTTAGTAAAATACACAAATAAAATCAAAACCGCAAACACCTGCTATTTAACTTGGAGACAATCGTATTGATATTGACTTCAATTTCTTATGTATCGTAACCCTCCATTAGATTCCAAAATTCAATAAAAACTACAAGCACTAGCTCTGTAATACCTGACACATCTATAATTGTAGGAGTCTAAAAAACAACATGCCCAGTAAATGCTACGTTTTGGAGCTCGCAAAGTTTTTTCTGCCTTTGTAGTCTGAGTTATGAGATGATGGGCTCGACTGCTCAATCAAAAATCACTTTTCCTGCTATTGTTTCTCATGACCTAATTTCTTAGTTTCAAAAAGAACGACATTAATATTTAGCCACGCTGGAAAAAAAAATACAACATAAGACACTATTCAAAATAAGGCATTACTTGAGACAAGCACAGCAGGCTACAGCTCAGTGAGACTAGATGAAAACATACAGCACATGCAAATATCAGAATAAGACTGGACTCTCAAATATAGTTACTGTTTTCAGGTTTAAATGTTTCACTATTAGAAAGGAACAGTTACATTAAAATCAAAACAGTTCCTGAAAAATAAAATGTATTATAATTGATGCTCTTCTAAGAACAAGCCACAATAGTTTCAGTGCTTTTGCTGCACTCTAAGTCATACTTTTCATGCATGTCAAGACTTGGCATCTCTAACATTAATATACAGAAAAGGGATAAAAAACAATTAGGGCTTAGTAATCAATCAATGCCAATTCCTTCCACTAATGTACTGATAGTCTCAGAGGCAATGAAAATAAATAAATAAATAAGCCAAACAGAAAAGCACTGCCCCCAGGTTTCCTGAGCATCTCGAACTTGAACTGGAAACAGTATAACAACATGAAAAACTACCTTCCAGGAACAAAACAGGTCCTTCCACAGTAAGGTAAGAATTCCTAATTAACTGAAAACTAACAATGCCAACGTGTGTGCCATGTAGAATTAGGAGGAATATTATCAAAACAATACCACAATACAGTGAATACCGAGACTATGCTATGCTAGCTCGCTTACAGTACAGACTTAGAAAGACTGACTAGAAAAAGAGTACTTTACATTTATAAAAATATTTCCTTTCAGCTAAATGCCAGAAGACAGATACACGACAAAAATATCCCTTCAATATCTCTGTGGGATTTGGACTTATTGATTCCTATGGGTCCCTTCCAACTTGAGATATCCCATCATAAAATGTGCATAATGCCTTTAAGTGTGCTGTCTGTGTTGGCATTAAGTAGGAAATCTTTTGTCTTTCTTGCATCAATGCTTTTAAATCACAAGAGAAAATACGAATACACAAATTCATTTCTTTTTAACAGAAGTTGAATGTGTATCTCATATAAATCTAAAAGAATTATAAAGATGAGTTATTCTCCTTGTTTACTTAGCACCTAAGAAGTCTTGCATAGGTTAAAAAGTACACCACCCCATCCTACCTTCAGTAAAAACCACAGGAAGAGTATTTTCTTGATGCATTGTCTCGCCTGCTCCTTTTCCAAATAAAACTACCAGCTTTATGTACACACACACAAATATAATTATAAAATTACTCGGCATTTGTTTACAAACGCTTTGATTTCCGAGTCTGTATACTTTGTACCGCGTTTCTATACAACCCATCCTTGGTATTACACTGTGAGCCACCAAAAGGCAACGTCTTCATCCTGCTATTTTAATCTGAACTAATAAAACACACCGCACCGCGTTACAGCACAGCAACTTCACCCAACTCAGCAAACCCAGACGTGTGAAATCAAAATGGAGCTGCTCCATCCCCGCTTCCCTTTATACACGCTGGACACATGACCAGGTCAGCGAATCAAACGCGAGAGCCCCGCGGTGTCCCGGGGATGCCCCGCACATCCCGGGGATGCCCCGCACGTGGGAGCGGGACCCGCACCCTGCGGGGGCTCGGCCGCGCTCGGCGGTGCCCGCTTGGCCCCGGCTCCCCCGCCGCAAACCCCACGGAGCCGTCCCCTGCCGCTCCACCGGGGCTACCCACGAAAATCACCCCATTAAACAACCATCTCTCTTGCGACTGCGAACCAAAACTGCCTCTCGTTGCAATGAGCCTTGCAAAAACCTTGTTAA